>CM037851.1:151594031-151753890 GCA_021234595.1 Delia radicum | reverse complement strand
AAAAAAAAAAAACTTTGAAAAAATTTTAATTTTTGTTTCTTTAAACATTTTTTATATATATACATTGCAAAAACAGAGGATAATTTAAACATAATAACTACCATGTGAAAGAAATAATACAAAATTGGTAACTGAAATTAATAAAAAAAAAAAAGAGAAAGAAAGTTCAAATAAAAAAAAAAAAATATTTTAATAAACGATTATTATCTTTTCAAAATCATTGAATATTATTTGAAGTCATTGATTATTAAAAAATTACTAACATTCTAATAACTATTTTTATTGACTATGGTGACTCCTACGGGACACTCCCCTAGTGCAATAAAAATCTACCGGTCATCAAATGATGCATGACCTATATTTGCCGTTGCAATTGGGATCTGTCTATCTGAAGGTGACGGATAACGAATGCCACGACAAATATATAATTTTTTTTTAATTACTAAACAATTAACAAATCGAAATCCCTGTTAATAACAGCCCAATTAAACTTAGTTTAAGTAAATCAATGTAAACTTGATTTTTGCATATGTAATGGGTTGCATTATTGACAGAGATGGATAAGACCAGTGTTTTACACTGTAAATTTTAATCATGATTTTGAAAAACTGGCCGCACTTTCATGTGTATTAAAGTGCCAAGGATCTTATATTTGCGAAAATTTAATAACTTTACATTAAAGTTATCATTATTTGGAATTATTACTCCAACACAAGGAATGCGAGAAAATGATTAAATGGCAGCACTAATCTGTGCACAAAAGTATGCCACACTATTTAATCATTAATTTATTTTTTTAAACCAAATATAATGAAGTATAATAAAATCCATTGAATTTTAAGAAAAAATATTTTCAAATATCCACTTAATTAATATTATCAATTTTTTTTTTATTTCTATATAAATTTCGTGAACTAAAAATGGAAATTCGGAAAATTTCCAACGATTCAAAAATAAAGTTTCTCAAATATTAAAGAAAATTTAATGAATCATTTTTGTATTTATGAAAATGATGCCATGACCAATGGATAAAAATTCGTTATAGTTTTCCTTGCAAACAACAAGAAAAACCCTTATAACAGGCGAATTGACATTGGGAATTTTCTAAAATAATAGTGAATTGAAATAGTAGAGTCTTTGAAATTATTTTTTTGTAGACTTTGCTAAGTCAAATCATCATTATTAAGGGAATATAATTTTTATTCCCATAGATTAACAACAAAGAAACTTTGAATATTTTTTTTGCGTTTTTGATTGTTTTACAATTATAATTGTTGTAATTATAATATTTTTTTATTGTTGTAAATACTAAGGTTCCTTTGAAATTCCTTAGATTTCTCAATAGCACTTTATATTGGTTAAGTTAATCTCTATAGAATATCTGGATTTTAAGTAGAATCATCACGGATGACAACATAATAGCTATGACTAATTGTACCCTGGCGTACACATTGTGATACTAAAAATAAATCATAACGATCGGAACGTGTTATGTTACAATCGACCACAGTACCAGACATACGATTACTAGCGTTATTACCGCTAACGGTAAAATAACGTGTATTGATATGTTTTTGGACTACTATGAATGTTATTTTAATGGTCTGATTTAGCATCTTTTGACAGGCAGCTTCACACAATGATAGTTGACCATCACCTACACCATTACGGTAGATTATTACACTTTCCGGAAATTGATTATTTTCAATCTTAAAGGCCTTTAATGCCGAATTATTCCTTTACTATATCATTTTGTATAGTTTTGATTCAGTAATGCTGTAAAGACAGCTTCTGAATTTCATCTTTGTGCTGTATCATGATATAACTCTATGCCACAAATCATATTTAACAACAACTACTAATGAAATGCTGTATTATAATGAAGTTTAATCCTAAATAGTCGTATAATCGATTGACTTTCATTAAAAATACCAGTATTTACTTCCATTATTGTTGGGATGTTTAAATGGTTCCCGATTTGTAGCTAATACTCCTATCGTATAAATCATGATGCATGACACGTCTTATTTCTTTTTCTATCTCATCATGTAACAATTGTACCGTTAGATTTTCACTATCAAAACTACCCGTTACTTTTGTTCCAATTATATCAAAATCAAATAATATACGTTCTGCTCGTTCGCCTATGAACTGTCCTTGATTTTGATTTTCTTGCTCGACTTTTAACCCTTTTGGCAAAAAGAAAAAGCTCTGCAATGCTTGGCCAATTTTTGTTGAGTAATAAAGACATGAGAAACCTGTGGGAATTCTCTTCTCTAAAACAAACTCACACATTTCACTTATTAGTCAATATACTCATAATCTTTTATGGAAACTCAAGAAAACCAAATCATAGTTGGTTGGAATCTTTACACTGATGTAATCACTGTAGGCTATTGAGCCGTGAGTTTAGATTTCATCAGTACATGTTCCATTATGCTTGTCTCCACTCATTTATTTTCAATACATAGAGAAATATTTATTTATTTATTTATATCTTTATATATATCTTATTCTACTAATATTTTTTTGTAACTTGTAATTTTGTATTTTTAAATACTTCAATTTACTTAATGCTAAATTCTATGTTTGTTTCACAATTATTTTTTTTGAGATTAACAATTTCCTTACAACGCACTATTTGTGTAATACGTGCAAATTGATCCAATTACGGACTATTTCGTAATGTAATAACGTTGAATTAATCCACATATTAAAAGTATTTATATACTTTACACGACTTAAATGAAACCATGCAATTTCGACTCAGTTTCCGCCTATAGATTTCATGTAGACTTAAATGAAACTGTGCGATACGGACTCGGTTTCCGTCATATTTGTATGATTCACGTTATTGGTTCTTACAAACCAGGAATGGATCTCATTTTCGGAATCAAAAATTGATTCGATTTCGTTGCTCTCGAAAGCAGCAGATTCAACACTTGTGCAGACTATACGGATGCATCAAACATCAAAAATTGATTCTCATACTTCATTATATCACAACATATCTACCCAGATGCAAATACGTTAGAAATTACTAACAGTATATTTACCCTTACTGAATTTCGATAGAGGTGCTTATAGTTTCAAAAGAGACTAATATAAATTTGAGGGAGACGTCCATCAAATTTTTAAATAATAAATGGCAGCGCGTTATGAAGATAATTCTTGATGAATTTTATACGGTACATTAGCCAGCCCCTTTGTTAATAGGATATTGACCTAGACTCAATCATCCTAAGTCTTGAAAAATTAGACGGCAAGGCGAGGTGAACGGAGCCCGTTAAATAGGCCACACATATTTTGGATGGAAGAATAAAAAGTGCACTTTTTGATAAGCATTATAGAAATGCGCAATCGCGATTGTTGAAAGTACCGGGGTATTCCAAACGAATATTTAGAGTTCTGATCTTAAATTGATAGAGCAGCTTGAGTGCTCTGGTCTGATCACAGCTTAAATATTGTGTCAAATAGAGACATTAAACCCAATACCGGAACTAGAATTCCGAAGAAGTTGTATACCAAGACTATTAAATAGACTTAGTGTTGAAGTTAAGGCAAGCTATTGCTAAAGGCATTGGAAATAATTCCACACGCCTCAGGTCCCGAGACCGGCAATTAGAGTCCTTTTCTTAGAACTTAATAAAAAAAAAAAGGAAGAAAAAAAACGACGTGCCAAATGAACAACACAAATAAATTGCTAATGTATTCGAACATTACATTAGACATTAGCAGCACCAGAGATAACTTATAATAATTAAAAAAAAAAAAAAAAAACAGTAATAGAACGATTCAGTAAGAGGAAAAGGGTAAAAAGTTAACCTTGCAGTGATCAACGAGCTGCACTGACAATATGATTTTATCATAAAATCTATAAATTATTTAGTAAATCTAAAATTTATTTTTTATTTTTCGGTTAACTAGCTTTTACACTAAGTGTAAAAAGCAAAAATTTTTTGGTTAATACACAGCGCAATTATTTATGGTATTAAAATACCCACAATATATAATATATATCGCTGATAATTCTCGCATGTCCTCTAATAACAACAAATTTATTACCTGAATTATTACTTATGAACTTGGACACTGGGAAATACAATTATTACCAAGTCCCATTTTTCTTTGAAAACATCGCATTCTTTGACATTAATGACCTTGCGGTAATGGCCATACCGGCGGGTACATGTAATTGAAATGCATGTGATGTGTTTGATCTTCACAAATAATTTAAAAATTACAGTATTATAAAGAAAAATGATAACATAAGTTACAAATAATACAGAAATAAAAATGTTGGTTGATTTCGCTTTTGCGATACATTTTATCTTTTTGAACAAAATTTTTTTTTATGAAGACGAATTGCAATAATTTGAATCGTCTCTTAAATCCTTTCTCTAATTATCTTTTATTTTGATAATTTATTCTTTTATGTTCATTAAAAAGTTTTATAATAAATTGAAACTAATATTTCAGACCGTTGTTTCCTCTCGTTAATGCAATGTAAAATTAATGAAAATTTAAAAAAAAAATTTTTTAAATTAAATTTAATAAAAAATTAAAAATGTAACACTAATAAAAATTTGAGAATTAAATTAAATTAAATTAAATTAAATAAAAATTGAAAATGTAAAATTTTTATTAAATAAGTTATATAAAAAGATCGATCAATAAGCTATCCTAATTGATCAATCTTTTTTCTGAAAAGGGGAGGTGTAGTGTGTTTGACAAGTCTGCGTTACCATACCGTCTGTATGTAACTAGAGACCCACACTTTGTGGAATGTTGTTTGTCCACTACTCACCACTCACTTACTAGCGTGGGATTTGCAACGTTAGCTAAATCCCATGTTAATATAATAATATGTTTAGGTAGCTTTAAGTAATTTGTAGATAAGAATAAACAGTTGCTCATGAGAGCCAAACGAAAAACGTTCTTTCATTCATTTAAAAATACCACATGTTATATATATTTATTTCTATATATTTTCAGATATTAAATTAATTCATGTCGTCAATGTGGGAAAATGAAATTTTTTATATTTCGTAATTTTTGTAAATTATTTTTAAAAGAGTCACAAAAATATGTTTTGATTTTCAGCAAATAAATTAACTAAATTACAATTTTTCTACAAATTGTCTGCGTTTTTTTCAGTCTACTAAAATTCAGCAAAAAATTTATTAATTTGTAGCAAGGCTTTTTTATTGCTAATCCACTAAGTGTTAGCAAAACTTTTGCTGAATCTACTAATTTTGTTGCTAAAAATCAGCTCTCTGATTTTCAGCAAAAGATTTAGCTGACAATTTTTTTGCAAGCACCCTTCTGAATAAAATTTTGCTGACTCAGCAAAATTTTTTGCTGACTTTACAAACTTTTTTTTTTGAGTTTATTCAAAATTTAAAGGTTTTGGTGTAGTAAAAAATCGTGAGAATGAAATAGCTTTTCTATTACTTTTGAGCTATTTGGAATTTGTTAAAAATGATGATGCAGAAATTTTTTCTCAAATTATCAGATTTTTTTTGCTAAATAATGGTAAAATAAAAACAGAAAAACCCGTTTAAATTTACAAAACTATAGTTATATTCAAGTTGAATTTTAGTTAACAGAAAATAGCAATTTAATCTGCTAAAATCAGAAATAACATCTTCTATATATTTGTAAACAAAAAACGGAAAAAACTTGAAATAGCAAAAAAATGTTTGCTGTGCTAACCATAAATTTAGTTGAATGCAGATAACAGAAAGTTTTGCTAAAATCGACAAAATTTTTTGCTTAAAAATCTTAAAAAAAACATTGAAAATTTAAATTTTTTTGTGATTTGTGTTTTCTACTAATATTTAACTAATTTTTTGCTGATTTTAGCAGATTTAGTTGTTAATTTCAATTATCAAAAATTTAGCCTGGTTAAATCGGAATTTATTCTGATTGAAAAAATGGTGATTTTAATACAAAAAAATTACCAAATCAGTAAAAAAAAATTGTCTCAAAATACAGTATTGGATCTCTGATAACAACTTTCGAATATAGTGCTGTTCAAAATGATATGCACCTATCCCTCCATTTGCACGATACTTTTTAATCGATTTTTTTATTTCTCGTCTAAATAAAGGAAGGTGGAAATTACCTCTATTTACACTATTTTTTGTTTGCTAATTTTTTTTTTTTCTATAACAAAAATAATTTTAACTGTAATGAAACATGATAAAAGCTTTTTAATAAGAAAAATGTCTGGTTAGATTAAAACTGCAGTTTCTTATCAACTTATGGAGCATAAAAATGTTCAGGTTTTAAGGGTTGTAGGATATTTTACTTTCAACATATATGAGTTTAACTTGTTTAACAAATTTATGAATCAAATTGTCATATATTTGAATATCTATAGTTTTTGTTATTGCAGCTAAATAACTCAAGCGATATTATACAATATACCTATTTGCATCAAATTCTATAAAATTTAATATAACAGTATATAATTTTAAATAACACTCAAAAAAAAATAAGTTAATAGAAAAGTTAGTAAATCGCTTTGTAAATCAGGTAGTGTTCAGCAAATTTTTTGCTAATATTATGTTTTTATCTAAAACGTTAGTTATACTTAATCAGCACTTAACTGTTTTGAACTGATGTTTTACTAATATTTTACTAATGTTTTACTAATTAATTTTGCTAAAAAAAATTGTGCTCATTAGCACATTAATAGTGTGGACGACAACAGCAAAATGAATTAGATGTAGTAGCATGTCAACATGTAGGAGAATTATACTAAAAATTACAAAGACATGTACAAAAATCAACCATGAAAGATTTTTGTATCTGGTTTTCATACATAAAACAAAATTGTGGATTGAAACAATTTAAATTTTGCGTTGTCACCGGCTTGTGAAAGTAATTTTCTATTAATTAAATAAAAGACAAAATAAAATATTTAAATTTAATAAAGATTAAATGTGTATTTGTAAACAAAATGTTTATAGAGATTAATAATCTAGTGTGGTCAAATTGCAAACAAATATACAGACTAAATCGTAGGTAAAGGGTCCGCCATCTAACGTTTTTTTTTCAACTAGTGCTTATTTCGTGAATGGCAACACTTAGCTCATGTCTGATTTGACAGATAATTAGTTTTATCCTTCCGCTGAACGAATATGGTCCGATGTTCGTTATATTGTGAAAAAAGTGAAAGAAACTGGCATCCTCATCGATAAAACAAATCGTGAAAAGCCAAAAACAGTGCGTACACCCGAGAATATTGCTGCTGTGGCAGTAAGTGTGCGTGAAGCGCCATCAACATCAATTCACCGTAGTTCTCAACAATTGAACATTTCGGAGACATCATTGAGACGAATTTTGCATAAAGACCTTGGTATGACTCCATACAAAGTCCAATTGGTTCAGGAGTTCAAAAAAAAAAAAGTTATTTGGCGGACCCTTTATATTTTTATGTTTCCTTTTTCTTATTGCAAAAACATGGTTTTATATGTTATATTTTGTTATTTTTTTTTCGTGTCTATAATTACCTGTGGCATTTGCGTTCCTTTAAAAGATAGCATCATTTATACAACCATAGATGTAAGTAGTGGAAAAATAATTTTTTTAATGTTATATATAATTATTTATATTTTTTAGATACTACATTAATTCATGTCGTCAATTTGGGAGTATGAACATTTTCCTATTTTAAAACGTATTGTAAATTATTTTTAAAAGGGTTACAAAAATATGTCTTATGATTTTCATCGAATAAATTAACTAAAGTATAATTTTTCTACAAATTTTTTGAGTTCTTTCAGTCTACTAATATTCAGCAAAAAATTTATTAATTTTTAGCAAGGCTGAATCTACTAATTTTGTTGCTTAAAATCAGCTCGCTGATAAAGAACTACATAAGTTTCAAGTTAGTTTAACAAAGTTCTAGTAAAATATTTACAAATTTTTGTAAAATATATACAAGCCTAGTAAAAAATTTCTAAAAAAAATTATATATTTTACAAGAAATTTGTAAAACTAACTTGAAACTTATGTTTTTGTATAATTACTAAGCACTTCGATAATATTCACCCAGTTTTTTTCTGCGTGTAGATGAAAATCGTGATCTAATCGAACATCAAAATCCATGACGAACTGCGATTGAGCTAAAATTTGGTATATAAGTAGTAAACATAAAATAAAAAATACAACTTCTCTTCAAAAAATTCTAAAACTCATATCTCGAGAATAGGGTGGGTCGAAAAGTTTTAGAAAAATGAAATCCGAGATATATTTAAAAGACGATTGCAGGAGAACTGTCTAGCCGATTTTAGTAATTTTTTTTTTGTTTGGAAGGTAATTAAAAATACTTTCTGAAAAAATTACACTGTAAAAAAATTTTGGTACACTGTAAAAAATATATTGAGATATTTTTTTCAAAGATGGCACTAGGGTCGAAGATCAAGCAATATTTAAATTTTTTTTCGCCAAAATAGAGGTCTATCCGTACACTAAAACATATCAATTTTTTCAGATATAATTATTTTTTTTTCCTGAGATATTTAATTTTAAATATTTGCACTACCTGTCAAAATTGAAAAAATTTACGGTTTTTGGCCAATAACTGGAGAGGGGTACTTCGGATGAAAAAACTTTGTAAATTGACTAAATTGGAGTAGCAAGTGTCACACATTGATACACTGCACTTTCATTCTTCATTTGAGTCGCATATCACACAATTGATTAAATCCTTATACGCAATTAAAATCTTTCCATTGTGTACAGTTAGTTCAACCACACTTTATGTTAAAAAATACTCCAATTCTGATGTCTCCGAATTAAGTAAAGTTAGTAGAGAAAAATAACATGTAACTTTTTATACTATTATAAGGTAATAAACAGTATATATATAATGTATTTATTCAGAACAATCTTCTTTTATTTATAAAATATGATGTAAAATTTTGCAAGCATTATAATTTTGACAGGTAACGCACATTTTTAAATTAAAAATTAGCCCTAAGTGCCATGGTTATGGAGTTATTTGATATATAACCATTTGGATCTTTTTTTCTCGAAACGGGCTGACCCCACAACCCCGGTGTGTTCAGACCGGAGTTGCGCTTTCATGAGTTCTACTTATCTCCCATACAAAGTTTTTTCATCCGAAGTACCCCTCTCCTGTTATTGGCCAAAAACCGTAAATTTTTTCAATTTTGACAGGTAGTGCAAATATTTAAAATTAAATATCTCAGGAAAAAAAATAATTATATCTGAAAAAATTGATATGTTTTAGTGTACGGATAGACCTCTATTTTGGCGAAAAAAAAATTTAAATATTGCTTGATCTTCGACTCTAGTGCCATCTTTGAAAAAAATATCTCAATATATTTTTTACAGTGTACCAAAATTTTTTTACAGTGTAATTTTTTCAGAAAGTATTTTTTATTACCTTCCAAACAAAAAAAAAATTTACTAAAATCGGTTAGACAGTTCTCCTGCAATCGTCTTTTAAATATATCTCGGATTTCATTTTTCTAAAACTTTTCGACCCACCCTATTCTCGAGATATGAGTTTTAGAATTTTTTGAAGAGAAGTTGTATTTTTTATTTTATGTTTACTACTTATATACCAAATTTTAGCTCAATCGGAGTTGGTCGAGTCCAAAATTGCACTTTTTGGTTCGATTAGATCACGATTTTCATCTGTACATGATTTTTATTAATAACTTTAGTAACGAAAAAATCGATTATATCTGGAATTTTTGAAAGATCTTGTGGCCAGATGTTTGAAAACAGTAACGAGGTGGACACTATATAGTTCCATCCTTGTTATTTATGTGCAAACAGTTATTACCTGCAATTCTTCTAATTAAATCCTTACACACTTATAGTGCTCGATATTTTCTTTCCCAAAAATGTTAACTCCCCCTCTGGTTTTGCTGAGGGTGCTTAACGTTGTATTTTTGTTAGCCTCTAATATTTATAAACTAGCTGACCAGGCAAACGTTGTTTTGCCTTCAAATTTTAATTGTAATTAATTCTTTAAATCAAGAAATTTCTATTTAAAATTTTTTATTAGAAGTTTTTCTAATCAGGCTTTCAAGGTCATGGTTTTCAAATGCAAATAAAAGATTATTTCATTTTTCAATCCGACGTTTCGTTGGGATTATTCCAACATCTTCTTTTACGCAAATAAATAATTAAAAAAATAAATTCACATTAGTAAATCATTTTAAAATTTGTAATTTCATGGGAAGCCCAACGCGGATTCATGTTTACTTCTTTACCTTTTTTATTTATTCTAGGAATATGAGGAACGCTAAAACAATTTTTGAACAACATTATTAAATAACCTTGCAAAAAGTTTTGAATGTGATAATTTATTTTAATGTTTATTTGTTTTTTGCTTTTGGTACCACGCCCATTTATCCCATTCCGCCCATTTTCAGTTCGACTACTAATATTTGTAATTGATGGACTCGTACAAAATTTGAAGGCTATATAGCTAATATAGAACCCTAGATATTTAATATTAATATTAATTTTGTATATGAGCTAAATAATCACTTTGTATGGGAGCTGCCACACCCACTGGTATGATCCCGCCCAATTTTCCCAGGACTATTCATAATATAATCAACGTGCACAAATTTCTAAGACTTTGGCTATTACACTCATAAAAAAAAGTTTGTAAAGTCAGCAAAAAATTTTGCTGAGTCAGCAAAATTTTAGTCAGGAGGATGCTAGCAAAAAAGTTGCTAATGTCAGCAAAATCTTTTGCTGAAAATCAGCGAGCTGATTTTTAGCAACAAAATTTGTAGATTCAGCAAAAGTTTTGCTAACACTTAGTAGATTAGAAATAAAAAAGCGTTGGTAAAAATTAATAAATTTTTTGCTGAATTTTAGTAGACTGAAAAAAACGCAAAAAATTTGTAGAAAAATTGTAATTTAGTTAATTTATTTGCTGAAAATCATAAAACATATTTTTGTGATTCTTTTAAAAATAATTTACTATAATAACGAAATATAACAATTTTAATTTTCCCACATTGACGACATGAATTAATTTAATATCTGAAAATATATAGAAATAAATATATATAACATAACAAAAATTTTCTTTCAACTACTTACATCAATGGTTGTCTTAATGATGCTATGACGAAACTGCCGAAGATAATTCTAGAAACGAAACGAAAAAATAAACAAAACAAACGAAACGAAAAAAACAACCCTTTTTTTGCAATAAGAAAAAGAAACCATACAAATCTACCTATGATGTGTGTTTTTGTCTTTCTCTTTACTCTGTCTACATGTCTGTATATGTTTTTTCATGGTTGATTTTTTTACTTGTCTTGGTAGAGTTTTACTTTTTAATATCATTTTCCTCTTCTCTACTACATCTTGACATGCCGCGACATCTGCTTATCAGCACAATTTTTTTTAGCAAAATTAATTAGTAAAACATTAGTATATTAGTAAAGCATTAGTATAAAACAGTTAAGTGCTGAATAAGTATAACAAAAATTTTAGCTGAAAACACGATTTTAGCAAAAATATTTGCTAAAAAATAGTATACCTGATTTACAAGACGTTTTACTAACTTTTCTACTAACTTATTTTTTTGAGTGTATAGAACTGTAGACAGCGGCGTACCCAGGATTTTGTTTCGGGGGGGGCCCAATTTTTGTTTTTTAATTTTTTTTTTGTTTTTTACATACGAGAGCCTATATTTAATATTTTGTAGTGTCCGACCAATTACTCGGCTTCGGCTTCGTAGTTCGGCCAAAAAGTGAAGTTCGGCCAAGTTCGGTGTTCGGCCAAATGTTGGCCGAATTTGGCCGAACTACCGAACTTTTTATGATTATTTATAAAAAGCACAAATAAATAACAACTGTGGTTATATTTACTTTTCAGAATTTACAAAAAAAACTACATAAAAAATATAACGTTGAATATGACAGAATACAAAAAAAACACCGATATTTAAACATCAACGTGTGTGAAAAAATTTCAAAAAGCCAAAAGAGTTTAAAAAAAATTTCCAGAAATATGGCTACAAGACTTATAACCAAATAATCAAATTTAATGCGATATAATTAAATATAAAAAAAAATCGAGTGGTAAGTAATCCTGGGATAGACATGATGCAGAACCAAACGAAAATTTTATTGAAAAAGAAATTAAAATGTTTATTGCGGAGCCTTTAGGTCCCGAAATATAAATATATTTGAGTATTGGAATTCAAGTCCATTTACAAATATAAAAGCTGTAGCAATAAAATATTTATCAGCCCCACCAACTACACCTTTTACAATTGTAATTCAAAACATATCAATTGAAATTCAAAATTTCCATTTGAAATTCAAAAACTCCATTTGAAATTCAAAAATTCCATTTGAAATTCAAAAAATATCAATTGAAATTCAAAATTTCAATTTGAAATACAAAAAATATCAATTGAAATTCAAAATTTCCATTTGAAATTCAAAAAATATCAATTGAAATTCAAAATACATCAATTGAAATTCAAAAATTTCTATTTGAAATTTAAAAGTTTCTATTTGAAATTCAAAAATTATTCCATTTGAAATTCAAAACATATCAATTGAAATTCAAAAGTTTCTATTTGAAATTCAAAAGTTTCCATTTGAAATTCAAAAGTTTCCATTTGAAATTCAAAAATTTCCATTTGAAATTCAAAAATTTCCATTTGAAATTCAAAAAATTCCAATTGAAATTCAAAAAATATTCCATTTGAAATTCAAAAAATTCCAATTGAAATTCAAAATACATCAATTGAAATTCAAAAAATATCAATTGAAATTCAAAAAATATCAATTGAAATTCAAAACACATCAATTGAAATTCAAAATATGTCAATTGAAATTCAAAAATTTCTATTTGAAATTCAAAAGTTTCTATTTGAAATTCAAAAATTATTCCATTTGAAATTCAAAGAATTCCAATTGAAATTCAAAAAATGTAAACAAATCAAAATGTAAACATTAGGCCAACACTTTTTTAAGTATTTTGGTTTATCATGGGTGATGAAAACTTTTAAGCCATTTATTAATTTATTTATTTATTTAAAGTACTTAAAATAAATATTTAGTGTTAATAACAATTAGAACTAAATATAAAATTATATGTTTTAAAAGTAATCGATTAAAAAAATAGCAACAAAAAAAGCTATAACATATAATAATATAAAAACAACTAAGCAAATTAAATGAAAATTATGATTAACAAGGCAAAAAATTATGTTTTAAAAATTTAATAAGGCTAAAAGTTAAAAAAAAATAATTAAAAAGCGATATAAATTAGAATGAAATAATTAAAACAAATAATTAAATAATTAATAAATAGGTGATCAATTCATGTAAATAATTAAAAAAAGTAAAATTTATACATTTTATGTGCCCACAGGCATGTCCTCCAAGGACAATGCGAAATGATGGAAAGAAGTAGAATGTAATATTGATCGAGTACAATCACCGAATGTTATTGTACCCTTTGCACCCTCCACCAAATCTTCCAAATATTGAAGTCTTTGTTCTCCCATATTAGGAGGAGTTACAGTGGGGACCTCCATTTGAGATTTTACCACACTTTTGACTTTCGACCATATATTCTCAATCGGGTTTAATTGAGGTGAATATGGACCTAATCTTAATAAAGTTGCCGGAGATAGCAAAAAGACTTCTTCTAATTTGCTGTGACATGGGGCATTGTCGCATACCACTACCAATTCAGAGAGTTCATTGCCCATCTCTTCCCATCGGGTAAAAACTGTTTGCATCCAATCGTTTGCGTCAGTTGCTCGGAAGGAACCCCGACGTTTGTCCATTTTAATAACTCCGCTGTTTCCAATGGCTCCTATAAGATGAATATTTGGGCCTCTAGACGATGGAGTCAATTGGACAGCCCGTGAACCAACTCTTGACCATCCTTGCTTCCGACGGCATAAAAAATTGAAGTTAGTTTCATCAATAAATATTGGCTGCTTCCCATTTTGAAGATATTCATTGAGTTTACGGACGTATTGTGCTCGTTTTTCCTTATTTTGAGGGTTATTCATACCTTCGGGTTCAGCATGAACATTTTTAATAGAATATAATTTTCCGTGTAAAGTATTTGAAATGGTAGAAATTGAAACCCACTTACTGAGTTCGCTCCATACCTTTCGTTTAATTTCGCTAAGCGTTATTGACGGCTTCGACTCTACCCACTCCAAAATTGTTTTAACTTCATTTTCAGCCAATATGTGAGGCTTAGCACCGCCTCGTTTTGACAGTTGTTCTTGGTCCTTAGTAACCCACGTATAGGCCGTGTTGTACGGAATTCCTAAAGAACTTGCAAGCTCCGTCCAATCACAGCCTCTACTTGCATATTCAATAATGCGTTTCCGGTCTTGGTCGTTATAGCACTTATAAGTTTTTCGAATAACCGATTCCATACTGGCAATGCTGCCTCTGCATAACGGACATTGCGTTTCGGATGTAAAATCTTGCACACAAACCAAATGAAACAAATGTCTGCAAGGATTCATTCGTTTTATATCACCACGAACCATATTTTTTTGACAGATTGCGCATAAATCTTTCACTTCCATCGTGCTTTAAATTTAAAACAGAAATAAAATTTTTCTAACAAATTTAAAGAATTGTTTTCCATAGCCAACTTGGAAAATTTGTATATTTGAATTTAATTTCAGTGGAAATTTTGTATAACTATAATAATTCGAACAAATTTAAATATTTGAACAAAAAATATAAAAATTCTTATAAATTTTTGACACGTTTAATTGAACAAATTAAAATATGCCTTTAAACAACCAACTAAAAACGAAAAACATATTTGAAATTATGTTTAAATGAAGTTTTTTGATTCATCAATAAATAAAAGTCTTTTAAAAAAAATTTTTTTAATTTAATTCTAAAGAAAATGTGAAAAAATTCAAATGACGTTTTCACAATATTATTTTGAAAACCGAACTATAAAAGTTATTTTCGAAATTAAATTTTAAAAAATCTTTTGGGACTCCTATTTTTGTTTTCAATATATATTACATTGTGGAGGCTAAAAAAGTTTCATCAAAGTCAAATTTATTATTCCAGAATTTCATGTCTCTGGGTTCTTTAATTAAGATGAAATGAGGCAGCCACGTAGCCAGAACAATTTTTTACCGGCCCAACAACAAATTATATAACAACAAGAGAGAAATATTATTTTTTTATGTATTGTTCTTGTTGTTTTTGTTGTTGGGCCGGTAAAATATAGTTCTGAGGGGTTCCACTTTCACTCGGTATTTTCTTGCATTTACTACCATTTTAAAATGACATTCCACAGGATCTTTATGATAGAGTTAAACTAATTTTTCAAATTAATGGTTTCCCACTTCAGCGGTTTCTCTTTATTAATGACAAGCGAGTACGTGAGTGAGTAATCCATCCAAACACTTACTCTGAACGTCACTAGTTTATACATCAATAGTTGCATGCATAAATATTTTATGGCTTTATGACAGGTTATTACAAATATTTTCCAACAAAATCTTGTATACTCTCCTGCAATAAATGCATTAAAAGTTTTAATAATGTTTTTATCACCCATGACAAACCAAAATACTCAAAAAAAGTGTTGGCCTAATGTATTAATTTCTTAAATTGATTTGTTTACATTTTTTGAATTTCAATTGGAATTCTTTGAATTTCAAATGGAATAATTTTTGAATTTCAAATAGAAACTTTTGAATTTCAAATAGAAATTTTTGAATTTCAATTGACATATTTTGAATTTCAATTGATGTGTTTTGAATTTCAATTGATATTTTTTGAATTTCAATTGATATTTTTTGAATTTCAATTGATGTATTTTGAATTTCAATTGGAATTTTTTGAATTTCAAATGGAATATTTTTTGAATTTCAATTGGAATTTTTTGAATTTCAAATGGAAATTTTTGAATTTCAAATAGAAACTTTTGAATTTCAAATGGAAATTTTTGAATTTCAAATGGAAACTTTTGAATTTCAAATGGAAATTTTTGAATTTCAATTGATATGTTTTGAATTCCAAATGGAATAATTTTTGAATTTCAAATAGAAACTTTTGAATTTCAAATAGAAATTTTTGAATTTCAATTGATGTATTTTGAATTTCAATTGATGTATTTTGAATTTCAATTGATATTTTTGGAATTTCAATTGATATTTTTTGAATTTCAAATGGAAATTTTGAATTTCAATTGATATTTTTTGAATTACAAATGGAATTTTTGAATTTCAATTGATATTTTTTGAATTTCAAATGGAAATTTTGAATTTCAAATGGAAATTTTGAATTTCAATTGATATGTTTTGAATTACAATTGTAAAAGGTGTAGTTTAGCTAGCGAACAGCTTTTTAGCGCTGCCGGACAGCTGTATTCTGATAGACGAAGCAATTCACATGGTGTGAATGCGTAAAAATTGCTTTTCTGTCATGACAATATCAAACTTTTTAATTTTAAATATTAAAGTTTAAGTTTGTTTTCTCTATATCAACTCAGAAATCGATCAACTATTTTTCTTTGACTATAAAATATAGTACAATACAAATATTTTATTCTTTTTTTGTACTTAAAATAGTACAACTATTTTCCAAATATGATTTTTTAAAAAAATATACCTATAAATTTGTATTTTGTTTATGTTTAATAACTTTTTGGTTTAAATTTATTGATCTAAAAACACAATTTATATTTTTTTTTATTAAAACAAAAAGTTCAGCTTCGGCTTCGGCCGAACATTGATATTATGGAAGTTCGGCTTCGGCCGAAAAGAATGAGTTCGGCCGGACACTAATATTTTGTATCTGTTAAATAAGTTTTGGATGGGAAAGTTACCATTGACGTTATACCCAGTTATGATAGCAATTTTGAAGCGAAAATGTTTTGACATGTCTTTGTTTTTTTAGTTTTTTTATATCTACAAACAAGTTTTTTTTTTTTTTTGAAATATTAAACAAATTTATGTATCAATTAAATAATTTTATTTTGGTTAGCAAAACTCTTAAAATTTAATTCAACGATTATTTTTCATAAAAGTGTCAATGATTTTGTCAGGTTCAACCTTTTCTCGATACACTGATGCAAGAGCTGGAGCACCAAGTCTAGCTTCACCCATAGAATTCCTTAAATATGTTTTCACTCTTTTTAGGGTGGAAAAACTTCTCTCGGCGGATGCAGTTGTAACAGGATTTACTACCAGTAAATGTAAAAACATGTAAACGTTTGGAAAAAGTTCC
This sequence comes from Delia radicum, assembly GCA_021234595.1. Classification (NCBI taxonomy): domain Eukaryota; kingdom Metazoa; phylum Arthropoda; class Insecta; order Diptera; family Anthomyiidae; genus Delia; species Delia radicum. Next base: position 151,736,629 of record CM037851.1, on the reverse strand, counting down.
TTGTAGCAATCTTGAATAGCATCTAGCGGATTTGATGGTCTTTATGGTAGTGTTTCCATAGATCAATTTCAGTTAATATAACATTAGTTTGAAAAATTATAGTCTCAAAAAAATATTATAAATTCATTTATTACATACTAACCAAAACTAAAATAAAATAAAAAATCGAAAATATTTCGGGGGGGGGGGGCTTTGGCCCCCAGGGCCCCCCCCTGGGTACGCCACTGACTGTAGATATATGATATTAAATATTTACTTTGTATGGGAGCTGACACGCCCACTGGTCCGATCACGCCCATTTTTCCCATGTCTATTCACATTAACAAATAATCAACATGCACAAATTTCTAAGTCTATGGCTATTATAGTACTGTAGATATATGATATTAAATATTTACTTTGTATGGGAGCTGCCACTCCCACTGGTCCGATCCCGCCCATTTTTTTCCTGATTATTCAAATCAGTAACATATGGGATACTGCAATGTTTCAAAACTCTTGCTATCACAATAGTCAAGATATATGATGTTATTCAATTTATGTGGGAGGGGCCACGCCCACTTGAAATAGATATAGCCGAAAACCTAATTTGGACTATAACCTTTCAAATGAAACCGGTTTGGATAGTTTTAGAGTCTATAGAGGACAAACATACAAACATTGTATTTTATATATAAGATGTTTCTTTTGTATTATGGCTTTCTGATATAAGAAAATGTGACTATTTTAAGTATCTTAGAAATGTTGTTAGTATTATCAGTGGGTCTCTATCCAACTCAGTCTCTCTCAATCTGCACTCTTTTTATTTGTTCGTAAACTCGCACCAGCAGTTGAGAACATGTTGCAGAAATTTAAAAGTCTAAACTAATTTTTACCATGTTTTTGAATAATAATTTAATAAAATTTTTATTTATTTCAAATATTAATAGAAAATAACAAAATATAAGCAAAATAAAAGTGAGTGTTTTAAGCAACAAGTTTTTATCAACATGTTGCTATTACTTTTTGTGTAAAAAAAAATAATTCACTTGTTTGCCCGACTTCGTCATTTTGTTGCTGAGAGGCGTGGGAAGTGTAGTCTCTCTATTTGTACATACACTCAAAAAAATAAGTTAGTAGAAAAGTTAGTAAAACGTCTTGTAAATCAGGTATACTATTTTTTAGCAAAATTTTTTGCTAAAATCGTGTTTTCAGCTAAAACTTTTGCTATACTTATTCAGCACTTAACTGTTTTATACTAATGCTTTACTAATATACTAATGTTTTACTAATTAATTTTGCTTAAAAAAAATTGTGCTGATAAGCACATTAATAGTGTGGACGGCAACCAGATTGAAAGATATACGCAGAATGAAGTAGATGTCGCGGCATGTCAAGATGTAGTAGAGAAGAGGAAAATGATACTAAGAAGTACAACTCTAATAAGACATATAAAAAAATCAACAATGGAAGTTTTTGTATCTCTTTTTCATACATAAAACAAAATTGAGGATTAAAACAACTTAAATTTTGCATTGTCACCGGCTTGTGAAAATAATTGTCTATTAATTAAATAAAAGACAAAATAAAATATTTATTTATTTAAACTTTTATATTATATATAACTTATAGATTAATAATAGTGTGGTCAAATTACAAACAAACATATACAGAAATGTAGACAGAGTAAAGCGAAAGACAAACCAACACATCTTAGGTAGATTTTTATGGTTCCTTTTTCTTATTGCAAAAAAGGGTTGGTTTTTCGTTTGGTTTGTTTTTGTTTATTTTTCGTTTCGTTTCTATAATTATCTTCGGCAGAAGCGTCATTTAAACGATAGCATCATTTAGACAAACATTGATGTAAGTAATTGAAAGAAAATTTTTGTTATGTTATATATATTTATTTCTATATATTTTCAGATATTAAATTAATTCATGTCGTCAATGTGGGAAAATGAAAATTGTTCTATTTCGTTATTATAGTAAATTATTTTTAAAAGAATCACAAAAATATTTTTTATGATTTTCAGCAAATAAATTAACTAAATTACAATTTTTCTACAAATTTTTTGCGTTTTTTTCAGTCTACTAAAATTCAGCAAAAAATTTATTAATTTTTAGCAAGGCTTTTTTATTTCTAATCTACTAAGTGTTAGCAAAACTTTTGCTGAATCTACAAATTTTGTCATTTATCAAATATTTTCTTAAATGATTGCTCATCTAGTCTTCGATTGCGGTAATTTATTGCTTACATAATGTCCTGACAACAGATTGGGGGACATGAACTTTATATTGTTCATTTTGTCTACTTTAGATATTCCTAATCCTGATTTTGAATTCTTTTGCAATATCGCAACATCTGTAATTGGCTAGATGTTGACCTTTATACAAAATTCAGGTTTAATTTTCTCAACATTACACTCTACAGACAATTGCTTCCCAGCACAACTCACACATCTTGGTTCGCTAGAGCAGTATTTCTGGATGTAAAACGTAAGCGTAAAAAAAAATAGAAGCTGGAGAGGTGTTTTCTCTTCTTGTTCACTTACTTTTGCTTTATTATATTTACCTGTCTATGACATCTAGATTTATTTATTTATTTATTTAATGTCTATAGAACATAGTTCCTTACAGACTAAGAATATCTTAATTTTAATTAAATTAATTTAAAAAAATTAAATAATTATTTAATTATTAAAATAACTACTATAATTTTACAGAATTAAATAGCAAAAAATTTTTAAAATTGGACTTTGATGTATTAAATTCTACAATTTGATTTACATTTAATAAATTGAATTCTCTAATTGTCCTAATTAGAGGACTATTCAAGATATAATTAGAACGATGACAAATTTCAAAAAACAAATCATTGTGACGAAGATGTCTACTGGGTACATTGAACGGAATTTTCTCCAAGAGACTGGAGCAATCAATACTACCATTTATTAAATCAAATAAGAATAGCATTGATTGAATCCTACGCCGAGTTTCTAACGTTTCTAAACCAAGATGCATGCAACGGACTTCATATGTAGGAATTGGATAAACAAAATTCAAATGCGGTAATGCAAATTTAATAAATTTTTTCTGTATTTTTTCAATACGTTTAATATGAATATCTGCATGAGGGCTCCAAATTATTGCACCATATTCTAATTTAGACCTGACATAAGAAGTATACAACAATTTCAAGGTATAGGGATCTGAAAAATCATTACAATTTCTTCTAATAAAAGCAAAAGTAGAGTAAACTTTGGGAATCATTTTTTCCATATGCGGCAAAAATGTCATCTTACAATCAAATACTATTCCTAAGTCTTCAACTTCATTAACAGATTTAACTAAATTAGCACCAATTCTATAAGAAGTTTGTATAGGATTACGGATTCTTGCATATGACATATGAAAACACTTGTTCATATTAAAATTCAATTTATTATGAAAACACCATATATTTAGATTATCAAGATCAATTTGTAAATTTAATGCATCATTCAAACTACCAACTCTTAAAAACACTTTCATATCATCAGCATAGAGTAGAAACTGAGAATATTTAAAACATGTAAATACATCATTTATGAAGATATTGAACAATAAAGGGCCCAATACACTCCCTTGTGGCACACCAGAAGTTTGAATATAAGGTGACGATTCATAGTCATCTATCTTCACAACACATTCCCGATTATGTAAATAGGAAGAAAACCAACTATAAAAAGCCGAATGAATGCCCAAGCTTGACAACTTTTCTAATAAAATCTTATGTGACAATTTATCAAAAGCTTTTGATAAATCCATATAAATTGCATCAACTTGTGAAGAAACTTCAAACTGCGACATACAATAATCAGTAAACACCATTAGATTCGAAATTGTGGATCTTCCACTACGAAATCCATGCTGTTGTGGAATTATAAGAGATTTAGTTGCAAAATATAATCTATTATATATCACATGTTCAAAAAGTTTTGAACCTATTGTTAACTTAGAGATTGACCTGTAATTAATCACATCCTCCTTATGGCCAGATTTAAATATTGGAGAAATTATAGTATATTTCCAACGATCAATAAAAATACCTTCCATTAAAGATTTATTAAAAATATTCATTAACGGATATGAAATTGAAAAGCAGCATTTCTTTAACAAGAAAGCACACAAACCATCAGCATCAGAACAGTATGAATCCTTTACATCTAAAATAGCCTGTAAAACCTCATCTTTAGATACTGAAACAATTCCCAAATTAATATCAGAAAAAGGGTACAAATTCCTAAATAAAGTTGCATCAAATATTAAATTATCATTATCAGCGGCAAAATTTGACCTGAAATAATTCGCAAAAAAATTTACAATATCATCAGATTTATCAGTTTTAAGATTCCCATAAACCATTGAAGATGGAATGCCAGTATTCTGTTTCTTAGACCGAATAAATGTCCAAAATGATTTAGGATTAGACTTAATGTCATTTTCAACTTTAAGCAAATATTGCTTATACAAAAATTTATTAAGAAAATTAAATTCTTTTTGACGTTGAAGATACTGTTGTTTTACCTCAGTACAGCCAGTTAAATTATAGCGCTTATGAAGTATATTTCTTTGATTTTTTAAATTTCTTAAACCCTTAGTGTACCAGGGATATGTTAAAGAATTTTCCCTCTTAAGAGGAATATTTTGAAAACAAATACTCAAAAAGGTATCCAAAAACAAATCATATGATACATCCGTACAGTTACCATTCAAAATATTGTCCCAATTGACATTACTTAAAACAGAATTTAATGCATCAAAATCACAAAACTTAAAATTAAATTGTTTAGCAGACGTTGAATTTTTACTACGTAAGTAATTATAACACTCTAATTCAATAACTAAAGCAGTATGATGTATTGTTTTTGAAGAAAATGGTTGTAAACACTCATAGATATAGTATTTTGCATCAGAATTGACGATACCAGATCCAATATATTATTTAGATTATTACAAATATTATTGATCTGAATAAGATCCAATTCAAAACATGAGTCAATGACGTTGATTTCAAAATCCTTATTAACATTAGTTGGTAAAAAAGTACCATTAAAATTAGACCAGACAATATCAGTTAAATTGAAGTCGCCAAGTACAACAAATCGAGTATTTTCAACCACATTCTCATTAAGATATAAAATATTATTTACATGTGCAGCATACAATTCAGATGATTTTATTGGCGGAACATATGATGCACAGATATACAGCAAACCATTTACAGAAGGTATAACAACAAAAGCTGATCAAGTTCTTCATATACCGCCACTTTCGAACAAACATATGATTTTAGCTCCTTTTTCACTGCTATCAAAACACCGCCTCCTTTTTTTAACCCAGTTTTCTCAAAACTTCTATCCTTTCGATACACACTGTACATTTTTAAATCAAAATATTCAGAATCGAAGAAGTCCTTATTTAGCCAAGACTCAATAATAACAAAGGCATCATAATCATATTGAGATGAAAAATCAAATAAACATTTACTTTTAGAACGCATACCAGAGACATTTTGAAAATATATTTTTAAATTAGAGTTATCATTTAAAATATATTTGTCTATCTTCTTCCCAGATCCAATGGCTTTTTTGGGAAAAAAACAAAAGGTCGAACTCGAATACTTGTAGGCCAAAGGGAGGCTTTCATTAACTCATCATAGAACCTCTCAGTAACTCCTACTTTAAAATTAACATGTGTAAGCAAGTTAATATCAGCATCTTTTTTAATGAGCCTCGTACATACCAAATGTTGTTTATCAACATTTGCATGCTTATTAACAAAATTAATAATTTGATCAGCAGTAACACTTGGTTTGAAACCCGCAATATGAACGATCTTCTTCTTTACATTTATAGATCCTCTATTGTAACCGAAGTTGGAGTTGAGCAATGTAAACCTCTTAACATAACTCTAATTGGTCTATATTTTTGATATCATATGTGTGCCATTAAATTTCTGTCTCATTCAGTTTTCTGGTAAGACGTCTCGGTACGTCTCTTGGTCTTTTAGATTTATTTTAAACCCATTATTATTCATGACCCTTGAAGGGCGTACCCCCACTCAATGGAGGGTTTTCATCACACATTTTTAATACTGCATTTTTCAGTACCTAAAATGGCAAAACAATACCTGGCAGACTTATTAGAAAAATGTTCTCTCGTTTTCAAAAATAAATGGACAAAAATTCATACAAAAAGTAAACAGAAAACCATAGAAAGCCAAATAAAACCCCCTATTTCTCCATAATGCCTTTACCTTGTATTGTTATGCCAATATACCAAACCTAATGTGTTTGTTGGGTTGCACATTTGTAATTTTCTATTTAAACAAAAAATTAAAAAAAATAGATTTTTAAGTTAGATTTTTAAGTTAGATTTTTACAGGAAGAAGAAAAATTTTTTTTTTTTGAAAAATTCAACGGACACAAATGTTTTGTTTGCACTTTTTTCTCCTTATTATTTTATTTGCATTAGCTAGGAAACTGTTTATTAGTGTCCGACCGAGTACTCGGCTTCGGAGTTCTGCCAAAAAGTGAAGTTCGGCCAAGTTCGGTACCGAACTTTTTACGATTATTTATAAAAAGCACAAATAAATAACAACTGTGGTTATATTCACTTTTCAGAATTTAAAAAAAACGACATAAAAAATACAACGTTGAATATGATAGAATACCAAAAAAAAACATCGATATTTAACGATGTTTGTGAAAAAATTTCAAAAAGCCAAAAAGAGTTTAAAAAAAATTTCCAGAAATATACCTACAAGACTTATAAGCAAATAGTCAAATTTAATGCGATATAATTAAATATATAAAAAAAAAAAATTCGAGTGGTAAGTAATCCTGAAAAGAGAATAACTGGTTCATCAATTGGGGATAGACATGATGCAGTACCAGACTTAGAAGTAGCAGAACCAAACGAAAATTTATTGAAAAATAAATTAAAATGTTTATTACGGAGCCTTTAAGTCCCGAAATATAAATATATTTGAGTATTGGAATTCAAGTCCATTTACAAATATAAAAGCTGTAGCAATAAAATATTTATCAGCCCCACCAACTAGTGTAGCTAGCGAACAGCTTTTTAGCGTTGCCGGACAGCTGTATTCTGATAGACGAAGCAATTCACATGGTGTGAATGCGGAAAAATTGCTTTTCTGTCATTACAATATCAAACGTTTTAATTTTAAATATTAAAGTTTAAGTTTTTTTTTCTATATCAACTTTAAAATTGATCAACTATTTTTTTTGACTATAAAATATAGTACAAATATTTTATTCTTTTTTTGTACTTAAAATAGTACAACTATTTTCAAAATATGATTTTTTAAAAAAATATACCTATAAATTTGTATTTTGTTAATGTTTGATAACTTTTTGGTTTAAATTTATTGATCTAAAAAAACAATTTATATTTTTTTTTATTAAAACAAAAAGTTCGGATTCGGCTTCGGCCCGAACATTGATATTATGGCCAAAGTTCGGCTTCGGCCGAAAAAAAAACTACTGTTTGTTTATTATGCAGCAATTAAACTGTTTTTTATTATATTAATGTTCGTTAATCTATTTAAATTATATATTATTCCGCTCACACGTCTCGCCGGTTAGAAACCTCTACAGAAAGTGAATGACATGTTTATTATATATACCTTTTTTAGTAACATTAAAACATTTTTTTTATTTTATTTATTTTTTAGTTCCAGGACATTTTCGAACTTGCCGTATCCAAGCTCGGAAATATACAAAATTTTACATACACAATTCTAGTTGCATATCTAAGAAATATAAAAATTTTCGACATTCCAATAATATCTGCAGCTTTTATTGCATTTTAATTTTTCAGGACATATGACATGTAGGTGCTTGACAAAATGTTTTTATCTTTACATGTTTAAACAATATAATCTCGTGTGCAGAATTTCACTTGTCTGTACGTATATATGCATGCATATCCGCTATCAAAGATAAAACAAAAATATTTAAAGCAAGTTAAATTAAATGCAACTCGATATATATGTATGCACCTCCATACATATATATCCATAAAAAAAGTTTTATAAAAAATGCAAGTATAAGCATTTTAATGTACATGTATTTTTTCCATATGGATACAAAAGTTTTTAAAAATATACATGTATAAGCATTTTAAGGTAAAATCAGGTGCGTGTATTTCTCCATAAGGATAAAAAAGTTTTTATCCTCTTCAAATATTTATATTCCTACAAAATATATCTTGCCTTAAAATTTATCTTCCTAAAATATTTACTTTCCTCCAAAATTTATCTTCATCCAAAATTTATCTTCATCAAATATTTTATTTTCCTCAAAAACTTTTCTTCCTCTGGTGCAGAACCAGCATATATATACTTACTTACTAAAACTCCTATTTTTGGGCACTCGCTATATGAATTGACGACACTGTGCGCCATAATTTGGAACTGCTAGGTCTAGTGGCACATGTTTTAATATCTTAGGTATACAACACACAACTACCATACCAAGTTTCGCACGGATTTTTTCAGTGTACATACCTTAATTTCTTATTACAAAACTCATTACCGGGAAATAGCGGTTTTTCTGTGATACTCCAGGTAGACTAATGTAGACAATGATCTAGTAAATGTGAAAAGGAAAAAAAATTTGGGACATTTAAGTACGGATATCAATCATCCTAAATTTTCCGAATTCGAGCAAAATACATCCCACAGTTTCCAAATAAAATTACAACACATTTGATTTATAGTAAATACTATTATTTAAAAATTAAACTTATAAAAATTTATAACAAGTATGAATAAAAAAAAAATAAAACTAAATATAGTATATACTTAACACGATTTTTTTAAATAATTTAAAGGATTCGGTAAAAACGCATCCAAAAATGTTAAACCAATTGGCAGTAGATGTATTTCTTCACGAAAATGGTGAAGTGGTGGTGTAGTAATATCTTTGAAGCTCAACTTCTTTAGATTTAATAATTCAATTCTAACTTCCGTTTTTTCCACAAATCCATTTACAATTTTGCGATTAATTTTTCGCACATATGTTCGGCATTCATCTCTAAAAACAATTAACATAAAAAGATTTGAGTATAGATAAATTTAGAAATTCAGCTTTAATTGAAAAATTACCTTATAAGAGTTGCTTGATTACCGAAAACAACTCTCTGCAAATCATTTCCCATTTTTACAGTATCCACACAAACATTATCGATTGTTTGCAGCATTTTGAATATACCAGCTTCAGTGGTGCTACAACCTTCACAAATCGATTGCAGATCAAATGGCAGATTAAGTTTAAATTGAAAATCTAATACAAAATCGATAGGTTTCCAGTTTTCTGAAAATGTAAATGTGTTTATTAAAATTGTTTTACTTTACTGACAATTATATGCTCGATTTAAGGTTTTTATTTCGTAAAAGAGATTTCAAATCGGTTCTCTTCCATCTTAATTTATTTTTGGAAAACATACAGTTAAGTGAAAAATAATAAGGACACTTCCATGTAACAAAATTCAATATAAAAAACACATAAATCTTGGGGGAGAATGCAACAACAACTCTTAATTTTATGTAAACATAAATTGTTATAACAATTTAAATTTGGTTGAAAACTCGCTACAATTATGATTAGAATAATAGATATATATATCTATTAGATACAATGACCATAACTATCCAGTAAGAAAAATACGAACGGCAAAGGGTTAGCAGGACGTTGGCAGAACATACGCATTACTAAATTTATAACGTTTTAACAACGACCTAAATGATAACCAAAAATATACGACGCCCGTATTTATTTTTTTACGTTCTTAAAACATTGATAAAACAAAATTGAAAACGTTTTGCAGATGCTCTAAAAAGAGTTTTTAGAACACCACAATAACATTGTATTGGTCTGCATATAAAAAGTACAGTTACTTCAAAGAACAACCGGAATTCGGGTTAATCCCTTATTAAAGGCATTTATTTAAAATTAATATTATCTGGAGCATTTTTCTTGCTGAAAATTTTTTATGGCGTAGAAATGGAAAAATTTCTTTAGTACCAAATCTTGGCATCCGGTTGTGCTTAAAATACTAAACAATAGTGTTAAAACTACACTAAAAAACAAGTCCGGAAAGTTAGCATAAAAGTTAGTTGAGTCAACAAAATTTTTTCTGGGAGGAACCTTGTAGAGAAATTGATAATATCTGCAAAAGTGTATGTTTTTTGTTTTTTTCTTTGATATTTTAAATTTTGAATCTCGCTCCTAGACGAGGACAAGAAATTCTCATTGAGTTGGTGATTTAACATAACAAATATCTCTAGAAATTCCAATAACAAAGTCCCCTGAAGATTTCCTTGGGCAGGAATGAAATCCGGATAGGGACACGCCTACATCAGATTGTTTTTCACAATTTGTTAAATAAGTTTTGGGACTTTAGCACATTTAATTACTATAAATGCAATTAATGTTTATCCCGATGAAAATAAATTTAAGTAGTATAAAATTTTAACTTTAGTTAATTTATTTTGCTGAAGTTTAAATCTATTTTTTGTTTGTGATTATCGTTAAGATAATGCAATGACATAAAAAAGTTTAAAACAAAAAAAATATTTTAGTAATAACATTAAGAACAAAACATAATAATTCCCAATTGGCCAAACAACTGGATCTCTAACGAAGAGATATACCGCAGATGCAAACAGAAACGAATAGAAGTCGAAATCCCAGAACGAAGATGGAAATGGCTAGGCCACACATTGCGCAAACCTACTGACGACATAGGGCAAGAAAATATCATTAAAGCCCAGTTTATATTAGCACACATGTGTTTACACTTTACTTCACGCAAGTATTGGGTATATAAGTTAATAATGTAGATTTGGACAACATATGGTTTAACTATCACATATGGTTTGTGTCAATAATATGGTATTTTGGAGGGTAACCATCTGTAATTATAATTCAGTATTCGATAGACACCAAAGTGTTAACACACATTTTTTTCAATCGCTAAAATAATGTCGAATTTTGTGCCTAAAAAAGATGTTTTGCGGCGAAGTCTGATAACCTTCTTTCATTTGAAGAAAATGGCTGCTGAAATTTATCGATTGTTGGTAGAAGCTTACGGTCAACATGCACCAACTCAAAAGCTTGTGAACGATGGTTTGAGCAATTCAAAAGTGGTGATTTCGACACAAAAGACAAGGAGAGGCCTGGTCAGCCGAAAAAATTTTAAGATGAGGAATTGGAAGCATTACTCACGAAGATTGTTGTCAAACGCAAGAAGCATTACTCACGAAGATTGTTGTCAAACGCAAGAAGAACTTGCATTATCATTGGGAGTCACACAACAAGCCATTTCCCTACGTTTAAAAGCATTGGGATTCATTCAAAAACTAGGAAATTGGGTCCCATATGAACTGAAGCCGAGAGACGTTGAAAGGCGATTTTGCATGTCGGAAGTGCTGCTTGAACGCTACAAAAAGAAGTCATTTTTGCATCGTATTGTTACTGGTAATGAAAAATTGATACATTACGATAACCCCAAGCGAACACAATTGATTCGTTTGAAGAGAGCAATCAAAGAAAAACGACCAGAATATTCGAGCAGACACGAGGCCATAATCTTCCATCATGGCAACGCTCGGCCACATGTTGCAAGACCGGTCAAAAACTATTTGGAAAACAGTGGATGGGAAGTTTAGGCTCACCCGCCTTATAGCCCAGACCTTGCTCCTTCTGACTAACATTTGTTCGATCAAGGCAGAACGCCCTTACTGGAATACGCTTCATTTCAGAACAGGGTATCAGAAATTGGCTTGATTCATTATTTACCTCAAAACCGAAGCAGTTCTTTTGGCGCGGAACCCATATGCTACCAGAAAGATGGGAAAAAGTAGTGGCTAACGATGGACAATACTTTGAATAATGTATCAATTCATTTTGTTACTATAATAAATGCATTTTCAACCAAAAAAATCGACATTATTGACTTGTATACAAAATATAATGCAAAGTGTTATTAAACTCTCTGTATGTCAAAAAAAGTATAAAGGAAAAATTGATTGATTGTTCAGACTGTTATTGACACACACAAAAAATACATTTAAACACCTCTTTATTCTTCTAATTAATTAATTAATTTTTTACAACATTTGCGGATTTTAATCTTTGTTTATTTTTATTTGTGTTTAACATAACTTTTGTGTTGAGACATGTGGTAACTTTATGAAATATTTCAAAAAAATAAAGCTTGTCAAAAAAGTGTGTTGATATTTTTAAATATGTGTCAACATATGTGTGAAAAATTGTATTCACATACATTATACATTTGCTTTATACAACACATTTCTGACATGTATAACACACTTGTGTGATTATGTGAACCGGACTTAAATATGATAAAAAACCTTTCTCTTTAAAAAAAAAAATAAAAAACTACCTGAGACTGTAGTTTATTGTTTTGTACAGTCGGACCAAATCGTATTTTATATTTTATTGTTGCCTGCATCCTCAATTTATCAAATATTGTTTTGTACAGCATCCATTTTCAAATTTATCAAAATATCATTAATTTGTTAGTTTCTTTGAATTAGTTTATTTAATTTATTTATTTAGTGTTTTGTTTATATTTTTTTAATATTCAGTTTTTATGTGCAAATTCGTGTCTTTGTCTGATATATAATACCCGGGTAAAAAGGGATGGCAGGCAATACCGCTAAAATAACGTAATCGATTCAAAACCCTTTAAACTGACTATCGTAATCCCTAATATAACTTTACCGAAATTATTGAAATAACGTTATCCGTAAAATACCGTTACCGATATAACTGAAATAACAATATCTTTAAAATACCGTTATCGCTAATATACCGTTATCGAAATAATTGAAATAGCGTTATCATTAAAATACCGTTACCGAAATAATCTGACAAAATCAGAAAAAATTATCGCTGTAAATAGATATATACACTTAGGAAATTATGTTGGTAAAGACGACAGCAATTGTAGTCAAAAATAAATGAAATTTCATTTAAATAAAGGACGACTTACATTTCATTAAATTAAACTAACATTGTCATTTGTTTTTTAATGTTCAAAAAATGACTTCCAATTGTAGTAAAAATGAACCACATGGTAGTAAAATATAAACCAAACAATTGTTTTTTTATTTTTTTAAATAATAAAAAACAACTGTAAAAAATGAATGTAAAATCATAAAACAGTCATTTGATGTGAGTTGTTTTTTTTAAATGAACTACAAGGTTAGTTAAAAATTTTATTTGTTCTACAAATGACTTACATTTACATTAAAAATAATGAAACTGTATTACAACCCAAACAACTACATATTTTTAAAGCAGAAGTTCCCTAAGTGTATGTATCCAAAGCTTGATCATACACTAGCTAGTCATTAGAATTAGAGCATAATAGGGCTTAACTTATCAATGTGCATTGACTTTACCAGAATAACTAAAATAACGTAATCCTTAAAATACCGTTACCGAAATAACTGAAAAACCTTTATCCCTAAAATAACATACCGAAATAATTAAAATGCCGATACCGAAATAAGTAAAATACCACTAACGCTACAAACCCGTTACCGAAATTGCTGAAATATCGTTACCCCTAAAATGCCGTTACCGAAATAAACGAAAATAGTGTTACCCTTAATACCTTTGGGGTATGTTAGGGAGAAGCTCGGGTCGTGGAGTGAATCAGAATTCTCTCTCTATTGGGAAAACTCTCTTGGCCAACGACAGGCTAAGAGATTAATCTCTTTTTCCAGTGCAGGATCGAGGAGACTCTTGTCCCTCGGGAGGGGTGACTTGAGAACCCTGGTGTCTTACCTGACTGGACACTGCAATCTCAGATACCACCTGCGCAAAAGGGGTCTTTCGGACACGGATAAGTGTAGGTTTTGCGAACTGGTAGCTGAGACATCGGAGCATGTTCTTTGCGAATGTCCGAGGCTTTGTGAAAGGCGTGTCTAGTTTCTTGGCGATCGCTTTGTCTCCCCTTCGGACATTATGAAGGTTTTGCCTAATAGGATTGTTGGCTTTATAGGTAGCTTGAATCTTTAGGGTAACTTTAGACAGCACAAAAGACCTAAGTTGGTCGCGGTGCATAGTGCCTTATAATCTAATCTAATCTACCCTTAATATCGGTTACCTTAATATCGAATCGGTTGCCATCCATGAATTTTAATATGGAGTCTAATACAATTATATCTCATTTGATAAGTTCCCATATATATAAGCACATACAAATTGTTCCGAAAAATGGGTCATCTACATGTATCTAATTATATTAATTTAGATATACATAATTTGATTCAATTTTATCCGAGATTGGTCCATAGCCGGGACATTAAATTATATCCAATTAGATATAAATATATCTGATTTAATAAAATTTTAGTGGATAGTAGGTATGCTTTTAGTAACTTGAAGTTATGCTATAAAAGTATTTAAGTTTAAAATTTAAATTTCTAGAAATCAACAATTTGTCATTAACAAGATTTTTTTTAAATGAAACAACGAAGTGATTAAAAATTATCAGAACATATTAAGTGTTTTAAAAATATATAATTATGTCTTATTGTCTTATAAAATGTACACATTTTTTTATTTGAAATTATATATTATATGAAATTATATATATTTGAAATTATATAAAATTAGTATGGTGATATGTGAAGCCATATGTAAGAAAATCTTAACTTGCGCATAACTTAATTTGATATTGAACTATACCAAAATATGTACGGGATTATATATAATGATATATAAAATTATAATGAAAATATTTTCAGTATGGCGTCACATCTAGTTAATTAAGACTTAGCATGGGACCATATATAATCATATCGATCTCTACATATATTTGGAATATTATTATATGGCTTATGTGGTTATGTATGGAGTAAGATTTGGAAACATATAATAATATCAAGTACCATATAAAAAAAATTGTCTATAAAAATTATCAGATGTATTTGTATATAATGATATTAGCCGTAATGTGACTTCATTCAAACTCAGATATGACTTAATCATATTATATATGGCTAGATGTAACTATTTTTATCCGGGTATACAGAAGAAACAATTAATTGAACGAAATCAATATCGTTTGCATTTTGTGAAAGTCTTATAATGGTAGTGTATGTTTGTATTTTCTCTTTTTTCTATACTTCGTCCATATTTTTTCTATACTTCGTCCATATATTTACTTGTTATCCATGCTATTAATATGTTTATCAGCACAATTTTACTAGCAACTTAAATTAGTTAAACATTAGTTCAAAATTAGTTTTTCTGTAAAAGCGTTGAACTAAAATTTTACCTGAAAACGCGATGTCATCAAAAAATTGCTGACAGCTAGTTAAATATTTTAAATAGGCGAATGTTTTACTTTTAAATTTTAAAAAATTAAAACCAAAAGTTTATTTTTCAATCTTTTATCATAAATTATGATGTGACCAAGATGAATAATGATCAAGATGATTTGTTTAACAAAAAACAAATGATCTTGAACTTGAATAATCTTGCTCACATCATATTTTAAATAGATGTTTAACAAAATTGTCAACTAACGTTTTTTTTTGTTTTTTTTTTTAGTGCAGGATGAATTTTAAATTAATAAATTTTGTTATTAAATCTTATTAAAATAGCTGTAAATTTAAAAAAATATGCATTGGGAAAGCGCTTTTTGCTGGCGTTGTTAAAACGTTAAAATTTCTTGCTTTGGCAATACCCATCTAGAAATTGGATACGGTGCAAAAACCAAAGCGCTGCCGAAGCGTTTGTTTTTGATGCTACAAAAAATAATTATTTTTAAAGCCTTGGTTGCCAATGGTATGAAACCAGCATTATTTTGGATTGCTTTTTGTACGTTCGAAAAAAGTACTTTGGAAGTACTTTTGATACAAAATTTACAAACGGTTATGAAATAAGAACACTGTAAAAACATTTAAAACGTTTTTTAACGTTTGCAAATATGAAAAATATATATCTGATTATTTGAATAAACACTGTCAAAACATTGGATTATAGCGTTTTCAAAATGTTCGAAAAAAAGTGCTTCCCCAGCACTTTTTTGTAATATTGTCTTTACTAATAAAAAAAAAAGCTAGAAAACATTATATCTATAGAAATAAGGTAGTAATTTAAGCGCCAAAGACTAAAAAGTTTCGGTAAAGGGCTTGTAATTGAAAATAAGAAACAAATGAAACATGTTTCCTGTGTAATATTATGAATAACATAATTTTTATATTTTAGTAAGTAAATTAAAATTTATTGTTCATAATTTTAAAATAAATTTTAATTCAAATTCAATAAAATATTATTTATGAAAAAATATATATCAGTAAACATCTACTAACATATATAATTAAAACGGTTGCAAAGTACTCTTTTGTTGCTTTTCTAACGTTTTGACAACTTTAAAATTGTTATAAATAAAGGACTTTAAAAATTGTTTAACCAACTTTTAGATAACGTTAAAAAATACCACTCTGAGAAGGTAAATCATGGTTATCATTTGGGTCTTTCTCACAACGCTCTTTGAATTGTTACCACCCAGCCAGAAATTGCCAATGGTCTGAAAATTCAAGCACTGGCAGAGCACTGTTTGTCAATGGTCCAACAAAAAAAGTCCTGGCAAAGCACAGATTTACAACGCTCTGCCAATGCTAGTCAAAAGTGCTTTGCCAGTACTTAATTAACAAAATTTACAACAGTAAATATAATAAAAGCACTGGCACAGCCCTAGCTTAGAACGCTCTACCAACGTTTGTTCAAAGAACTGTGCCAGTACTTGATTTACAAAATTTACAACCGTAAAAATAAAAAAGCACTGGCACAGCACTGGCTTAGAACGCTTCCCCAACATTGTCAAAAAGTGCATTGCTAGTGCTAGATTTACTAAATTTACAACCGTTTATAAAAACGAAATTTAATGCATGTACTTGTTTTTAAATAAGTTAACAGGTTTTAATAAAAATAACAAATGAATAGTATTTTTTAAATTTATTTTACATACTTTAAAATTTAATTCTTTTTTTTCAAATCTTAAATGAATTTAAAATCAACTAACCATAAGCCTATTCAAATCAAATTCATACACTAAAAAAAGTCTATAAATTT
This sequence comes from Delia radicum, assembly GCA_021234595.1. NCBI lineage: Eukaryota > Metazoa > Arthropoda > Insecta > Diptera > Anthomyiidae > Delia > Delia radicum. Next base: position 151,719,465 of record CM037851.1, on the reverse strand, counting down.
AGCAACATTTTACTCAAAGGATCCTTGTAGAAAAATTGCTAGTTTAGCAAATTTTTTGCGGATATTAGCAATTTTTCTGCAAGTATCCTCCCAGCAAAAATGATGCTTTAAAAACTTGTCTAATCTATATCTTTATAAAATTTTAAATTACAAGATTGGAAAAATTCAAAACTAAATTGCAATTTGAAGTTAAGAAAATTAAGGTCTCCTATTATAGTCAGCACAAAGTATAGTTTTTGTACTAAAATTTTACTTAAGACATTTATTTTCAAATTTCTTTCTTTAGTAAAATTGTAACAAAAAAAGTCGTACTTGGTGCTAACTCATCACAAAAATAATTTGATAAAAAAAAATATTCAGTTATATTGTAATTAACTTAGCTGAAACCTATTTTTATTTTTGTTTAAATTACCAAAATCATTCAATAAGAAATAATATAAGTCTTTACTTAAGTGAATTACAAATTAGGACTATACAGTTCAAAAATAAATCTCGTTTTCATATATAATATTCTTAATTTAATTAAAAATTTTAATTTCAAACGGATAATCAATTTGAGTTATAAATTTTCTAATTTCAAATATATAAAATCAATTTTTTCGAAAATTTTACAATTTTTGAATTTACCCAATTTTTAAAGAAAATCTTTTTTATTATAAATTTCAATTTTGTCTATGAAAAATTACAAGTTCACAGCCAGAATACAAATGATTTTGTAATTGAGTTTTATTTTAATTTAGATTGCAGAAATTTTATTTGTATGTTTATTTTTTTAAATAATTTTATTATTTTAAATAATAAAACCAACATTTTGTAAAAAAAAATTATAATTAATTAATTATTAATTATTTACTTTATTAGTTGTTTTACCAATGCCTTGCCAACGTTTTAAAATTATGATATTGGTACTGGCGACGTACTCATTGCCAGTGCTTTGCCAACGTTTCAAAAAAGAAACGGACAAGCCCTGCCCGGTGTTATCATTTTGGGGTTGGCAAAGCACTTATTTTATCATTAAAAAAGCACTTTATTGGTTGTTCTACCAATGCTTTGCCAAAGTTTTAAAATTATGATTTTGGTACTGGCGAAGTCGTGATTTATAACACTTTGCCAACGTTAGGAAAACGTGTTTTTAAGCATTGATTTTAAGAAATTTACTACACTTTGTTAAAAAATATTAAAATTGTGCTTTTTTATGTTTGTGAAAAGTCTTTTTTAGACCAACTTTTTCCCAGCGTTAGCAAGTTATTTCCAACAAACGTTATGAAAGTGCTGGCAAACTAGCACAACCAACAGTTAGCCACCTGTTATCACTGGTTTACGTTTTAAGCTATCAAGTATTATGTGTCTCGTTAGTTCAGTCGGTAGAGCTCTCGGCTGGCAATGTGGCGGCCAGGGTTCGAGTCCCGGCAGGACCAAAACATTTTTAAATTAACTTTTTTTTTTATTTTGGAAAATCTATTTTTAGATCACTTATTATTAGGTTTTGCCAGTGCTTCGCCAACGTTGGTAATTTCGTTTACCCAGTGCTTTGCCAACGCTGTATAAAAGGAACGGCCAAGCCCTGCACGGTGTTATCATTTTGGGGTTGGCAAAGCACTTTAATCTCCAGAAATCAACGCTCTGTTAACGCTAGTACCACCGTTCGTATTTTTCTGGGTAGTTTCACATTAACAAACATTCCTTTACCAATATATGGATAAATATTGGCTCAAGTCCATTTTAACCCATAAAAATTGTGGACCCAAGTACTTTTTGATGTTAACCGGACTGGTATAGAGTATCCTATATACAGTATGCCCGACTTTTCTAACTTTTTTACTTGTTTTTATATAAAAATTGCTGACAACGGTCGTAAACGATTTTTACTGTAAAAAGTGACAGATTTCAACTTCATTTCAATTTGGATTCGCTGTGAAACTCAGAACATGGCCGTATATTGTGTAAATTAAATAATATTGTGTACACACAATACAATAATTTAATTTAAACTTTTGTTTTAAACTTTTTTGATAAAAAAAAAAAACTGAGAAACTTACTTTCTGGAACGTGACTTTTTTGTATTTTTACTTCTTTCAAATTAATATCAATACCCAAAGGATCAAGCTCTTCAAAATGAAGTACTACTGAAATAGTCAACATTTTCACATGACTAAATAAGTATATACCACGAATTTGCATTTGGTAATCAAATATTAAATTTGGCGTATTCCTAAAATGAAAAGAACAAACAGACACAAATAAATTAAACGTATAAAAAACAAAATAACACTCAATATTTGCCTATTTACATTGCGTTGTAATCAATCAGATAATTATACATTTGGTATATCCTATATATACTATGATGAGGGTATTCATATATCAGTTTGTCATTCCGTTTTTAACGCATCGAAATATAGGTCTAAGATCCCATAAAAAATATATATTTTTTCTTTCCAGCGGTACAAAAGTTATGACTGAAAATGTGAATGTACCTCTAAATTGTCCATACAAATTGGTTTATTATTCAATGTATATTAATTAGAACAAATTTATAGAAGCGTCTGGTGATTAAATGATGTGAATAATATTTAAAATTCACCTCAAATTTTTATTTCAGCTCAATTTTTTACCGCAAAAAAAATGTCACCACAAAAATTGTTCTTTACCTCAAAAATGTTTTTCACCGCACAATTAATTTTTTCATACAAAAAAGTTTCTAACCTCAAAACTTTGTTTTTTACCTCTTACTTTATTATACCCTCCATCCCATAGTGCAGGAGGGTATATTCACTTTGTCAAATGTTTGTAATTCTTTTAAAAAAATTCTGGGACCCCATAAACTATATATATTCTTGATCAGCATGGATAGAGAAGTCGATATAGCCATGTCCGTCTGTCCGTCTGTCCGTCCGTCTGTCTGTGGAAACACAAAATACTCCTCCAATACAGAAGAGGTACTGCTAATTTTCAGTCAAATTGTTTGTTGATATCATGAGCAGTTTTCTAGTGAAAATGATCAAAATCGGTTAACGCGTTCAAAAGTTATGAGTGAAAATGTGGGAAGACCTCTAAAATTTTTTTTTTTTATTTCATCATACATACATACATACGTACATTCAATGCTTATACACAAGAATATACGCAAGCAGGGTTGGCTGTCAATATCGCTGAATTACCGTCCTCGATTCTAACACCTTTCAACTGACTATCGTTATCGCTTAAATACCGTTACCGATATTCTTGAAATACCGTTATCCGTAAAATACCGTTACCTTAAAATACCGTTACCGAAATAATCTAACAAGATCTGAACAAAAAAACTTCTGTAAATAGATATATTTTCCCAAAGTATGATCATAAACTAGACAGTCATTTAAACTCGGGCATAATGCGGTTAAAAATTGTGGTGTGCATTAACATTACCTGAATAATTAAAATAACGTTATCCTTAAAATGCCGTTAGCAAAATAATTGAAAAATCTTTTTCCCTAAAATAAAGTTACCGAAATATCTAAAATATCGTTACCGCTAAAATACCGTTAGCGAAATAAATAAAATACCGTTAACGCTAAAATACCGTTAACGCTAAAACCCCGTTACCGAAATAACTGAAGTATAGTTTCCCCTAAAATACCGTTACCGAAATAAAAGAAAATAGCGTTACTACGACCAATAACCACATAGAATCGGTTACCATCCATGGTCATGATCAACACTTAAAAACAAAAAAAAACCCACAAAATATTGTTGTTGTTTTTTTGTTTTGTTTTGTAATACAGTATGTATGTACGGCCCTATGCTCCTTATAGGAACGACGGGAATATATATATATATATGTATGTACGTATGAATTAGTAGCAATCGCATGCAGAGTTGCCAGGTTTGACGATTTGTCGTCATTTTGATGATATTTAATACCCAAAATAACTAAATGACTATTTGACGACTTTTGCTTCCAAAATGACGATTTTTTGACAATAATTTAATATGTCAGCAAGATCTACTTATTTATCATTCTCATAAAATCGCCGGCTCGATTATTAAATTTATATTATTTCGTTAAAAATTGAAAGCAAAAACATTGTTTTTTGATCGATAGCTAGCTTTTATATGCTAATATGATGTGAAATACAATTTTGCAAAAATGCAAATCCTAGAATTGAATAAAACTTAATCCAAACCGCATTTATTTTTTTATAAATTCATTACGGGTTTAGCTTAATTTAGTTTCTGTGTTTATATGTTTAGAACATTTCTTTAAATTTTTATAAAATTTAATTGGAGTTAGATTTAAATAAAAATAAAAAAATTTTCATGTTAAAACACAAGGCATGGACTTTTTTTGCGAAACAAACAGATCTCTAGCCCGAATATATTTCATGTTGAAAGATGATATATATACAACTTTAAATGAAACAAAATACATCCAAAAATAAATCCGGTGCTTAAAAAACAGGCCTAATAATATAAATAAAGTGCCAAAATTTAATAATTAAAAATATAACATTAAGTTTGTTCGATAACACAAAAATTTGTACAAGTTTTTACTGGAAGGTGTTCGTTTAGACAAATACGCAGTAAAAACTGGTAAATAGAGAGAGTAAAGTGACAGTTTGATGCCAAAGAACTTACAAGTTTTTACTGAATACATTTTTGCCAGAAAGAATTTGTAAGATGAAAAAAACATATGACTAAAAAATAAAAAAATATGCTTGTATTTTTAGTAAACAAAAATTAAATTAAATTTTAATTGTTTATGGATTGAAAGTGAAAATTATTAAATAATTAACTATGGAAGAAGTTAAAAAACATTTATATTATTTTTGGTCGATAATTTCAATTAACTTTTTCCTTTTCCATAATGACCAGTTGATTTTTTTTAAATATTTAAAACAAGCTATTTTATCTAATTTAATAATTCCTACAAATTTTCTGTTCGTTTACTTTTTTGTAAATTTGTCTTACTATTTGTAATTTTGTTACTGAGTAGTTTTTACTGAACTTTACAGGAAAAGTAATCGAACAGACTTATTGTTGAAGAATTTCCAAATTTTGTAAAAGAATTTAATATTTAAAAAGTTGTGCCACTGAAATGTTGTTCACAGAATTATGCAGATATAAGTGTTTAACAGTTCAAGTGGTAAAATTAGTTTGATTTAAAGTTGTATTTATTTGATCTTTCAACATTATAATTTTGTTATTTTATTAATTAATAATCATATAATTACAAGTTATATAATATTACCCTAACCGAGCACTAACTACTATGTCCTTCGGCGCGTTGTAGCGAAAACAGATCAGTGCCTCTGGTGGGAATCGAACCCACGACCCCCGCACTGATAAGCCAGCACGCTACCAACTAGCCTACTGGGGCACACTGTTTCAACATTTTATAAATATGAATATCGTTGTAAAATATAATGATTTTCGAAGTTTAAACCAAAGAGAAGTGTCAAAAATCGTGTTATATTACAACGATAACACGTTAAAATTTGAAATGTGAATAACATTATTGTATTTTATTTTTTATTAAAACTTTATCCCTCTTCTAACAAATATATTTTATTTTGACGATTTTTCAAAATATGATGACGATTTTGACGATTTTTTCTAGAAAGTTTGTCGTTTTTATGCTTTGCAAACCTGGCAACACTGGTTATAAGTGCAAATGCGAGAAGCCCTCGAAAAATTGTTAAGCTAATTTATAAAGTATGCTTTTGTTTTCCATATACCAGGCTTGCCATATACCTTTTTTTGTTAACCCCAACAAATCAAAAAATCACCAATAAGAAAAAGGTAGAACAAAATAGTTTAGTTAAAATTCTTTATTTATTTGACTGCATTAACCGGAGTTGCCAGACACATTAATCGTTATCAGATCAAAAAAATATCCAGGAACAAAATCCCCGAATCCAACAATGTAAATTCATAACTTTTTTTCGTACACTATTTTTACTTATTTTCATTCTCAACCTTTAATAAATTTGCAAGCAAACTCTTACACTCTAATTACATTTATTAAAAACCCCATTAAATTTAAAGGACATTCACTTTCAGAACTTTTTTATTTAAGACATATAAGGTGCATACTTCATCTTAAAATCTTTTGATTATATGCATTTGTTTTCCTTAAAAGCCCTAATTTTTATTTGATACATACAAAAATAATCTAAATTAAAGTATTGATGTGTAAAAACCAATCGAATTTTGGGAAAATTTCTTAGGGTTCTTATTCTAGGAGTCGTAAACGAGAATTGCACAAGCAACTGAGCTGAAAAACAATAATTTGAAATACCAGTTTCTTTAATTTTTTGTATCTCGAAAACACTCGAAAGATTTTCTTTTATAATTTTTGACAAACTTGAATACCCACTGCAGAATTTCAGATTCATTTTAGTAAACTTTAATTAAACATTTTTTTCTTCTGAAACATCCCAAAGACATTAATCAATCAGTCATATTTTGTTTTACTTATAAAAACAACATTATTTTTGTTATTTTTACAAAGAATATAGATATTAATATTGTTTGCACTTTCCCTGGTTTATGAAAACACCGAGATGGAGGGTATCCAAAAATTCGTCACAGCCGAATTTAATCTTTTTTAATACCAAATTCGGCACATCGGACTTTAATGCTTCCACTTGTTTTTTTCTAATACTCGCATTTTTTGTTGTTTCATTTGAAAGGGTTCATTGTGGAGGGTATAAGGAAAAAATTTGGTAAAGCCAAATAAAATGCTTGCACTTGTTTATCTTTAATTATGTAAATTTTTAACGAAATGACACATAAATCATTACCTTGTTAGTAATGTGTCATATCGTCGTCGTACTTTTATTGGTATGCGCCATAGACATTTTTTAGTAAATGGAGTTAAATAATAATTATATATGATTGATACATTCTCTTTTTAAATTAAGCAGTTTTTGGTGTAATGATTAGTGCGTTGGATAATTACACAGGAGGTTGCGGGTTCGATTCCAAGCGACGTAATCCATCTATTTATTAAATTAATATGTATGAGTTTTTTTTTTTGAAGTAAAATATTGAATCAATACTATGGAGTATGACTGCTGAACGGAACTAACTTACAAATCCCGCAACTCGGGATTTTGAAAATCGATATCATGGAATTTTACGGGGTTCAGGATTTTTTTTCTTTTTTGCAAATTAAATTTTTAGTGTTTGAATTATTTGTCCAGTAAAAAAAAAATTATTTTATAAAAATCTAAACAAACAAAACAATAAATTCTAAAGATATTAGAAAAACTGCCATTGAATTGAAGATCGACAAAAAATAATGGAATTTTTTGACAGTGGGTTATCCGATATTAATTAAATTTTGAACACAACAAAAAAAACTCTATGAAGCCACTTGCAGATTTATTCTTAGAAATTCATAAATATCAGTTTTTTTTTTTTAATTTATAACGAGCTTTCAACCTCCGTATATTTACAAAAATAAAGCAAATCAAAGATATTAGCTAGATTGATGCTAGTATTTCGATCTGGCTAAAGATCTCATCAGAACCCGATGTTTTAGAAAAGCTAGAGCCTCCATAATAGGTAGAACTTTAACAAAAAAAAAAACATATTAATCATCAATTTTGCTCCATTCTTGTCTTCTTAGTAATCAAGCACGTGGTTAGGGTCTTGTCCTAACAATCATCATGACGTTACTACCCAGGTAGAAAAATACAATCTTTAAAACGTTTTAAAAGCATTTTTCATGATGGTACAAGCGTTTTCAGAACATACCAAATTACAAATTTAAAGCGTTTTGAGAATGTGCAAAATGATAACCCAAATTTACGGTCTGAGGATGGTATTTTATAACGTTCTCAAAACATTGCAAAACAAAATTTTTGAAATGCTTTTTCAATCGTTAAATAAGTATTTCCAGAACATTTTGGCTTACAGTTATTAAGCGTTATGAAAACGACCCAAATGATAACCGCTTTGAGGGTTGTAATTTTGAACATTGTCAAAACGCTCGAAAGACAAATTTTAAAGATCTTTATGAATTGTTCATAAATACCAATTTACAGTTTTAACGTTCTCTAAGCGTTAAAAAAGCTACAATTAAAGTACTTTGTCATTGTTTTCAACACAAATATCAGAATAATAATTTTAAACAATTTTATATATTTACATTTTGAAAAATAATATTTTTATTGAATTTAATGAAAATATATTTTAAAGTAACAAAATATAAATTAATAAGCTTGAAACATAAAAGTATCACTTCAGGGTTTTAAATTAAGGGAAATGTGATTTAGTATAAAAAATATAAACATAAAACATAATTTTGACGAAACGATATTGTGACAACCACAAAATAAAAAATAGATTTAAATTTTATATATAAAAACATATCAATAAAATCAATGAAATTAAAAATCGAATATTCAAATATGAAAATAAAAAGCCCTCTATTGGAAAATAGATATATTTCATTATATAAAAAAATTGCATAAGAAACCGAGTTCGCATATAGATAGACCCCCTTATGACAGTGTTGTTTTTTAATCAGTAAAATATTTTGTAAAAAAAAAAGTATTTCTAAAGTACTATTGGCAAATGTTAGAAAAACGCTTTAACGCAATGGTTTTACATTGGTTTCATTTTATAAACCGTTGTAAATTTTGTACGATAAGAACTTCTAAAGTACTTTTTACAAACGTTGGAAAAACGCTTTGAACCAATGTTTTTACAGTGTTTTTATTTCACAAATATTTGTAAGTTTTGTATAAAAAGTATTCCTAAAATACTTTGTCCGAACGTTCGAATAGCAATCCAAAATAATGTTTTTTAAATGCTTTTTTTCGTATTATTTGCAATTATCGCTTTGGAAACGCTTTTATTTTAGTACCATCAAAAACAAACGTTTTGAAAACTCTTCGTTTTTTGTACCATCCCAAATTTCTACCTGGGTAAGCTTTGAAAATCAAAAATGTTCTATTTATATAAAAAAATTTTAGTGTTTACTCTGGCTCAAGTAATATTTTTTACAGTTATATAAGTTTTTTGTTTTTATATACATCGAGATTATTTTTATGTTATTTTTAATTTATAACGAGCTTTCAACCTACGTATATTTACATAAATAAAGCAAATCTAAAACTTCAGGTTCTGATGAGATCTTTAGCCAGATAGATATACTAGTATCAACCTAGCTAATATGTTTGATTTGCTTTATTTTTGTAAATATACGGAGGTTGAAAGCTCGTTATACATTTAAAATAACATAAAAATAATCTCGATGTATATAAAAACAAAAAACTAATATAACTGTAAAAAATGTCAGTTTTTTTCCGAACAATATAAAAAGAGTGTGCAAGCTTCAATAGTCTATTATCAGTAACTTTCTGATCAGACCAACTAAATTGCATTTTAATTAAACACACCCTCTTCTTATGTATTAATTGATAAAATATTGCTATCTCAAGAATAAATTAAAATTTATCTTCAAACTAAATTAAAATTTAAAATTTAGCATTTTCGCTTCATTAATGCAATAATGGCGTAAGAAGAAAATATATATATTTATATACACTGAATCAAATAAGTCTCTGTACAGACATTCTCATTATATATATCAATAATTTATGATCGCTTTAATGTATATTTTGGAAATTTTTTTTATTCTATTTTATAGAAAATGTAAAAAACAAAAAAATAACATAAAATAAATATAAGACTTTTAGTTAAAAACAAAAAAAATAAAGCAATTTCTTCAACTTCATAAAAAACAAAACCAAAAAAGTCTACGTACAGTTCTTCATTTTTAGCTTCAAACTCCTAATATCAAACTCAGTTGCATCTAATATGTGGTAGGTCCTCCTTTATTGGAAATTACAGCATTTAATCGGCTTTTCATGGAATGTACAAGTTTTGTTGTGGTCATAGAATCTATTTTTTCCCATTCTTCCTTAATAACGGCTTTAAGTTGGTCTCTATTAGTGATAGTGTGCTGGCGGATCTTTCTTTCCAAGTGGTCCCATAAGTGCTCAATGGGGTTGAGATCTGGTGACTGAGCTGGGTGATTTAATTGCTTTGGAACATTATAGATGAGCCATTCCTTCACTACTCCAGAGGTGTGTTTGGGGTCGTTGTCCTGTTGGAAGTGATACAAACGTCCCAAACCTAAATTTTCTGCACTTTGTTTTAAGTTTTCTTTTAAGATATTTAAATATGCAAATTTATCCATCGTGCTGTCAATAAAAACGAGGTTACCCACACCAGAAGAAGCCATACACCCACAACATATATGATCATATATGGACTTGTATATGATCATATATGGGAATAGCTTGCCATATATGTCCATATATAGTTCAATATATGACCATATATGGTCTCATACATGACCATATATAGTTTCGGATCCGAAATTTGAGGGTATATGGTCGTATATGATAATATATGATCATATATGGTCATATATGATCATATATGAGCATATATGGATCATATATGTGCATATATGAACATATATTATCATATACCCTCAAATTTATATGGAAATATATGAGATCATATATGGTCATATATCGAACCATATATGACCAGCTATACCCATATATGATCATATACAATCCCATATATGATCATATATGTTCATATACGATACCTTTCACCTGGGTAAGGCTTAATGTAACAGCCCCTAACTTAATTTTTTATTTCTTTAGAAAAGGTTTTAAAATCAATACTTTTCAAACCCGGTTTCCGTATTATTCGATAAACCGGTTTTTTTCTAGTTTTCCGGTTTTTTCAAAAAGGACTTTTTTCGTCTCCAATTATTCGGCCGGCATTTTCGAATATTTTGCAATGTGCAAATTTAATTTTTTAGAATAATTTGCATGGGTTCTCTGAATTTTAAATTCTAGCAAGTATAAAATCCTGTGATTACAAATTAGCTTTGTTCCTTTTATTTGCATTTTTCCCTTTGAGCTTAAAAACTTTTTCTTAAAATTTTTTAGCTTTTAGTGTTTTTTGCGAGTTTTTATTTCGTTTTTTTTTTACCAATACCTTCTCTGATTATAATTGTAAAGGCTAAAAAGTTTCCTACCCGGTTTTCCTACCACTAATTTAAATAGAAGGGGTGTCAGTTTTTAGATTTCTTTTAGTGATTTAGACATTTTTTTTTAAAGAGATGCAACAATCAGGATATTAACACTTATTTTGAAAGTGGTATAAGTCCTTTTTCAAAAAAATTGAGATAATGATGTGGTTTCATAGTATAAAACCGCCGAATTTTTAACGGAATTCTTGTGTTGTAAGTTATTTTGAATACCACGGTTATCCTTCCCAAATCTGCTCTTGGAACTCTTAAAATTCGCAATTTAGTTACTTTTTTTAAAATGCATTTCTTCAAGCAAGTTCGACAATTTTCTTATGTATATAAACTAATCTTTTGAAAATCCTCTCTTATTTTAAAATTTCTTAGAAAATTTACAATAAAACAAAAAAAAAATAGTATGTTTATGTACAAAAGTTTTGGAACATTTTTTATTCCATTGAAAAATCTTCTTATTTCGCAATAGCAGTATTCATTATTGGTAGTAAATAACCCTTGTAGATCTGGTTAATGGCGTACGTTTGATAAAATTTATCAAAATTTACCAGAACCAACAACAAAATGTATTGCACTAAAATTTACCACGCTGTGGCGAAATACCACACAAAAAACTGTAGTAAACACGCGTGATAAATTTATCACCAAAAAAACAGCTGACTGTGCTGCCGTTTATTTTGTGTTAACTATTGGAAAAACTTAAAAATGAATAAAAATATCGAAAACCCAAGTTTAAAACGAAAGTATTTAGCATTTTGCACTAAAAAATTTTTAATTTTGTCTTTTTCTGTAAATTTTGGTATTTTTCTTAAATTAAAATAATTTTTGATACATATGTGGCGAACAACAAAAATCAGCTGATTTATAAATTTACCATACATTAAAAAAAGACACGCTTTGTTGTGAACAAATCGTAGTAAATATAACACGAAGTAAATATAACACGAAGTAAATATAACACGAAGTAAATATAACACGAAGTAAATATAACACGAAATAAATATAATACGAAGTAAATATAACACGAAGTAAATATAGCACGAAGTAAATATAACACGAAGTAAATATAGCACGAAGTAAATATAACACGAAGTAAATATAACACGAAGTAAATATAACACGAAGTAAATATAACATGAAAACAGTTTTATTGTATAAATAAATAGCTGACCAGGCAAACTTTGTTTTGCCTTCAAATTTTAATTGTAATTAATTCTTTAAATCAAGAAATTTCTTTTACGCAAATAATAATATATTTTTTATGTTAAGTGCACCTGTTAAACATGAATTGTTACTTAAAACCATATCATAAAATTTATTGTTTACTTCTTTACCTTTTTTATTTATTCTAGGACTATGAGGAACGCTAAAAAAATTTTTGAACAACATTATTAAATAAGCTTGCAAAAAGTCTTGAATGTGATAATTTATTTTAATGCTTATTTGTTTTTTGCTTTTGGTACCACGCCCATTTATCCCATTCCGCCCATTTTCAGTACGACTACTAATATTTGTAATTGATGGACTCGTACAAAATTTGATATTTAATATTAATATTAATTTTGTATATGAGCTAAATAATCACTTTGTATGGGAGCTGCCACGCCCACTGGTATGATCCCGCCCAATTTTCCCATGACTATTCATAATATAATCAACGTGAACAAATTTCTAAGACTCTGGCTATTATAGAACTGTAGATATATGATATTAAATATTTACTTTGTATGGGAGCTGACACGCCCACTGGTCCGATCACGCCCAGAGCAAAATCCTAAAAAGTGAAATTTTAGAAAGTTAGGACATATCCGAAAGAACACTTTTCCCTTATTATCCCCCTTTTTACCACGTCACTGAGCAAAATTGGGAAAAGTGAAATTTTAGAATGTTAGGACATATCCGAAAGAATACATGGTAAAAATTTCAGCCTTCTATCGCAAAGGGTTTGGTCGGGCCGCTAAAGGGGAGACTTTTTCCCTTATTATCCCCCTTTTTACCACGTTACGTATCAAAATTGTAAAAAGTAAATTTTCCAAAGTTGGGACATATCAGAAAGAACACATGGTTAAAATTTCAGGGGGGTTATTACGTAATTCGATTCGAAAAGTAAAACCTTTCGAAACGAATTTCCGTTTCGAAAGTAAAATTGTATTATCTAATTCGTTCGAATGTTTCACAGAGTTGTATTTGTGTAAAAAGGGTAAATACAAGTGATGCCAAATTTTTATCGGTTAATACATAACTTGGCAGCATGTCTTATAATGTCAAAGTTGTCAGCATTGTGCTTAAATGTCAAAATTTGAAAACAAATATTTAAAGAAAACTTTATTAAAGAAAATATTTATTTAAAAAGTCGAAGCTTAAATGGATTGTGTTTTATTGTGGACAGAAGATAGTGATGAAAAAAATGATTCTATTCCGAAAGAGTTCAAAGAAAACTTATAAGAGATTCGTCAGATATAATGAATCTTAATGAGACAAAGTAAGAAAAATTTAAAATTTTACCTTTAAGATTAAATATATTCCTAACAATATCTTTTTAGTTTCATAAAAAACTTTAGGCTTAGTAAAAATGCTTTTACCTATGTCTTGAGTTGTGTAAAAGATGAATTTAAACCAGCAGAAAGGTCAACTGCCATCTCACCTATATTAAAATTAGCTGACACACTTAATTTTTTTCCCCTGAAATACTATTTCGGTTTTCCCGGCATTTTACCTTTATGTGGTGTTTATAATCTGGCCACACCTAACCTAACCTAACCATAAACCGACAATTGATAAATTGAAAACGTACTTTTTTAAATTTCGTAATATCATGAGTCGGAGGGCCAGCTGCATCCAAATCCAGACAATATTGTAAACAAATCCTTGGGCTTGCTTCTAGCATTCGCTACATTTAGGTGACCTTTAGCAAAATCCACTCCTTTAAAGATTCAACATCGCGAAAAGAAAACAATGTTTAGTGTAAAAATATAAAACATTTGATGTTTTTTATTTTACTTATTTATTTAACACTTTTTCTTATATTTTGTATAACAATACTTACATTTTAATTTTTTTTTCTTTTTTCGACAACAAATTAGCTCTCGAATAAAATACGAATGTTTTAACGTTTGTGAAGTTCGCTTTCGTATTACATAGTTGCATTTACGAAAGGGTAATTTTTGTTTTCGAAAGGGGGATAAAAAAAACGGCCGGTTCGAAAAAAAGTTTCCGTGCGTTCGTAAATACATTTTCGAAAATCGTACTACAAAATACAATTCATACGAATTTACACATTTTTTCTTTCGAATCGAATTACATAATAACCCCCCAGCTTTCTATCCCAAAGGGTTTGGTGAGGCCACTGAGGGGGAGACTTTTTCCCCTATTACCACGTTCCTGAGCAAAATTCCAAAAAGTAAAATTGCAGAAAGTTTGGTTATATCCGAATGAACATATGGTGAAAATTTCAGGTATCTATCCTAAAGGGTTCGGTGAGGCCGCTAATGGGGAGACTTTTTCCCACTTTTATCCGCCCTTTTACCACGTTCCTGGGCAAAATTTTTAAAAATAAAAGTGCAGGAAATTTTGTCATGTTCCAAAGAATACATGGTGATACATGGTGAAAATTTCAGCTTTCTATCCCAAGGCTAAAGCACCATGTGTATACAATTTCAAATAATGAAATAGTGGGCGTAAAAGTGGGCGTGGCCAAAAAAAAGTATCTTATTGAGCATTCCGGAGTTCCAGTTACATACTGTGAAAATTTCAGGAAGATCGGTCCAGTGGTATGGTCAGGCCACTGAGGGGGAGACTTTTTCCCCTATTATCCCCTTTTTACCACGTTCCTGAGCAAAATTCCAAAAAGTAAAACTGCAGAAAGTTGGATTATATCCGAATGAACATATGGTGAAAATTTCAGCTATCTATCGTAAAGGGCTCGGTGAGGCCGCTAATGGGGAGACTTTTTCCCACTTTTATCCCCCCTTTTACCACGTTCCTGGGCAAAATTTTAAAAAGTAAAAGTACAGGAAATTTTGTCATGTTCCAAAGAACACATGGTGAAAATTTTAGCTTTCTATCTAGCATCATGTGTATACAATTTCAAATAATGAAATAGTGGGCGTAAAAGTGGGCGTGGCCAAAAAAAAGTATCCTATTGACCATTCCGGAGTTCCAGTTACATACTGTGAAAATTTCAGGAAGATCGGTCCAGTGGTCTGGTCTCCTATAAGGTACATACATACAAACAAATAAACAAACACACATTCTATTTTATATATATAGATAGATTGAATGTCTCCTGATGAGACAAAAGTTGGCATTTACAGTTTCAAAAACATTAAAATAAGAAACCCTCTATATCTCATTTTAAAAACAAAGAGACTCACCATTTTCAAAATAAAGTTCATATAATGCAGATGTACTTTATATTTTATAACTTTTAAATATTTGAATTCCTTGTTGCTTTTTTTCCAATAGAAATAAATTAATTTTTAATAAAATTTTAAACAACCAAAATTACACAAAACAACAAAAGGGAATGAAACCCTTTCCAGTCTGATTTTAAAGATATAATTACAACTGAACTATTTTTTAGATTTCTTTTGATTAGATGTGCGAAATGAAATTTATTTTGATTTATTTAAAAATGCTTTTTTAAACCACAAACCTTTAAAAAGTTTTTTTAATACATTCAATAAACATCGCTTATTAAATGCATTCACAAGAAGATATTTGTCAGTACTGCTTGAACATTTAAAAAAATGAATTTACTAAACGTATACAAAATAACATCCAAGAATCGATCTTTTATACAAATAAATCATTCTTTTTTAAGAAGTGCAAAAAAATAAACGAGCATAAACACCTTCTTGCTTATGACAAGATAATGTTAAAAAGTGCGTTTTTTTCACATCAATTTGAACGTATTCACGGTAAGTAAACCAGGTGCTTTTATAGCTTTTTGGTCAATTGTATTTTTGCTGACATCGACTTTTTGTACGAAAATTTCGAATTCGCGAAAAATTATTTTTTTGTTTTAGATTCAACTAGAACGTAGAATTGGTGATGTATTATTAATGATAACGATCTCTACTTTTATAACCCTTAAAAAAATATTTTATGTTTATAGCCTCGCACAGTATTTCCAAACATAAAAAAAGTATTAATAAATATGCAACTTCTACGATTATGATTTGCTGTGAACAAATGTATGTAGTAAGTTAGGCTTTTAAAAACAAATTTTGTAGTTAATCTAGTTAATTACATGGAGAGTACCAGCATAGAGTGGTTTGAAACACATACGAATTTTAATAATTATGGATCTACTGAACTTCTAATACAAACGGGAAAAGGTGTTCACAAAAAATCTAACTTTAAAACAATTATTTCTATAGTCACCGTGTTTGAATAGGTGTGATAAAGGATGTCAAAGTAGACCGTCTCGGGTATATAATAGCTTTAAGGCTCAGTTAGTCTTGCCGTTCCGTAACGAATCAGCTGTTTTGTTTTTGGTTTATGGATAGTGCGTTTTTCAAAAAATCACATCACATAAACCAATAACGAAACAGCTGATTCGTCACGGCACGGAACGGCAAGACTAATGAAGCCTTTATGGTCGTATTATAATAGGACATTATAAGGTAATAGAATAAAGAACGAACAAATGTAAAAAGATTCAACTGATTTTAGACTTTTTCTAATCTAAGTTCATTTTCTTTTTTTATCATGACTTTTTTGGCAAGAAGTTTTTTTATCACAGGAAAATTATCAAAAAAAAATTTTTTGTGTAATTGTCGTAATTAAAACCTAAATGAAAACTACATAATTATCTCAAGTTGTTTAGGAGTAAATATTTTTGAAACTCAAAAGTTAAAAAAGTAACAAGAAAATGTTTTTTTTTTTTGCAAAAAAATGCTTCATTCACTTTTATCTTTGATTTTTTATATTTTTTAACAATTTCAAAAGAATACACTTTGAGAATGCATGCGAAAGTAAAAACATTTCACTTTTGAATATGCACCCTGATTTTTTCTTTATCTCATCAAGCAAATTGACAAAAGTCTAAAATCATTTAAATCGTCCCATGAATGAATTTTTTCACTTGAGGTCTTTTACTGATGCTCAACGTGTCATAAAATGGGTGACTACACAATTTATTTTTCAAACGCCTTACTCCTCCTGTATAAGTGGGCATACATTTTGTCCAAATCGGAGCAGTCAGTATTTTAGAAGGTGCAAAAAAACTGTGCGCTTTTTCTCTCACTTTTGAGTTTTGATATTTCACGATTTTGTCTACAACACTGGCTTTATGTTTGTCTATTGCGCTATCGAGTAAAACAAAATTTACTTTAAAACTATATATAACAAATAAAAAAAGTCGAAAGCAAAAGTCGACTTTTTCATGAGAAGAAAGTCGAATTCAAAAAAGTCGATTAGTCGAAATTTGATTTTTACAACTCTACATTTTTGTAATACACAATAAAGTAAGCAAAGGGGTATCCGGATACCACAATTGTGCGAATAAGGATTAAACAAGATTATGTCTGCAATGTAAATAGGCTATAATGTTATTACCTTAAAAGTTCTTCTAAACGAATAACAAACGATTTTCGTCTTGCCAAAGCTGTCGTTCGTTCTGGCAGAGGTGCTAAAAGTTTCATTTCCAACCTAAACAAAGAAGTATAAAACAATCTTGAGTCTCGATTTCAAACAAATCGTTAAAAATAGTTACACTTACTCTTGCATTTCTTTTTCAAATTTTCGTAAAGTTTTTACAGCTGGAATAGTTTCAAGAAGAACATTGTCATCTTCAGTATCGGAAATCGTTTGACTATCATCAACGGGATTTATTACTGTACGATCTAGGCTTAAGCGTTGCCACAAAACATGAACGTCCGCTATAGTTGGACGTTTACGCAATTGCAGTAAACGATCCACTCCCAAATCAGGCAATGGAGGCAGTTCGGGCAATACAAATGAGTCTGACGAACTTGAAGCTGTTTCATTGAGAAATGTATTCTGGCAACGTTTGCATTTTCGACATACGGTCGAAATATTACGCAAGTCACTAATGCGACGCTTTAATTTGAAAATGGTAACATCTACATTACATTCCGTTAAAGTGGCGGCTGCTGTTTCTGCTGCTGCTGCTGTTGCTGCTGCTCTTTCTGGTACATATTGAGTTTCAGCCTTTTTTGCCTCACTCATTGGAATTGGCGGCTCCATATCAATTAGATTTTCAACTTGCTTCTCTTCTTCATCATTATCATCATCATCGGATAGAGTTCTGACCAAACTAATTCGTGTTTGTTCAATATCTTCCATAGGGCTATTATACGTTAAATTTATATAACGATTTTGCAAGCTTTCTCTCTTCTTTCTTTCTATATCTATATCTGGTACAGCAACTGTTACATCTGGCATGGAAACTGTTGGATCTGGTAACACCAAAGCAACGCTGTTGTCATAACACGCATTACTGTTTCTTTGAGCTGTAAAAAAAACTGACACATCTGAAATTGTTATGGGATTACCTTCAAATATAGAAGGTTGACCTTTTGCTTCCATCAGTTCTTTGAATTCAAACTCTGTGCCGTGATTATTTGTTGGTGCTACATCCGTATCTCGTCTCTGTGTAAATGTTCTAGCTCTACGCAATACTTCTATGCTCTCATCCATCAGCTCAAGATTTTCGCTTTGAAATTGTATGGGTTCTATATTTGTATCATTGGAATAACCAGTGTTTGATTTTTTTCCACTGCTTAAAGGTATGGGTATACGTGACTTTATTTGTTTTGATGGTGTTTTTAATTCGACAGATTCATTTATAACAATGCCTAAACTATCCCATGGCTGATCATTTAACACATGTTTAGCATCGTTATTGTTATTTTCCTTTGGCGCTGTATATACGCTTGTCTTCATGGAAGTGTTGTTTGTTGGTTCTTCATCCATACTGCAATTATCAAACAATAAGGTCTGTCTCTTTTTGGCTTTTGATAAAATGGGTGTTAGGTTTGCGGGCATACGTTTCATAGATATTTCTTCATGAACTGGAGTTCCGAGTGCTCCCATTTCGTGCGCATTAAATTCTGACATTTCCGAATCCATTTTATATGAAACAGTTCGGGGTGTAAGATGGAAAGACTTGGTGGGATTTCTATGCAGAGACATTTTTGCAACATTTAATAATGTTTTTGTTGGAAAATTACAATCTGTTGGAGTATAATTCTCTTCTATGGAAATATCGTTATTTTTGTCAAAGTGTAATGATTTTCTTTTATCTGCAATACATTTTGTTACTTTTTCTTCGCTCATAATTGTGGAATTTTCGTTCATGGGCAATTCATGTTCAATATATGCATCCTTTTGTTCATAATAAATTGTTTTTCTATTGTTAGAATTTATTTTCTGAATTGGCAATAATGGATTTTTTGTTGCTACATCCAATGAATTTCCTTTGGGCTCGGGAACATTATAATTTTGATCTATAGTTGATTTAAACGTCTGATCAATTGCAATCTCATTATTATTATCAAAATGTAACGTTTTCTTTTTATCTGTCGAAACAGTAGCTTCTATATCTTTATCAGTTTCCACTAGAGACACATTGTATTCGAATTTTTCATTCATTTCATTCATTGTCGTTTCAAATAAACGATTTGGAAAATTTTTTGAATTTTGTTTAAATTGGTTATCTCCATCTGGGATATGACTAACTTCATTAACTATATTGGTATTAGAAAGTTGTGTTTGATGTTCATTTTGATTGTGTTCTTCATTTAAATTGGACTCCATTGTATTAAGACTAAAATCCATACATTGAGTGTTATATATACTTTTTCTAGATTGTGAAACTTTTTCATTATTTGTCTGATCTGTAGTTTGAGCTAAAGTTATATCCATACACTGGGCGGTATATATACTTTTTCTAGATTGGTTTTGGTTATTTTCTTGATTTTTAGTATCATCAAAAGTTAAATCCATAACTTCAGGCGTATGTATACTTTTTCTAGTTTGAGACATTTTAACACATACCTCCTTTTCATCAACTTTGCTATTAACATATAATGGCTTATTTGAAAATGTTTCGTTGGAAGTATGTTTGGATTTTTCTAATGATTCATTCAAATCCTGATTAAAGTATAAAGTTTGTCGACATTTAACAATTTGATTATCATTCTCTACCATACAAGTTACAGCATCATCAATATCAACTTTATTATCAAAGAGTATAGTTTGTTGTAAATATTTCGTAGATCTAACTACGGGTTCTTGAATATCAGTATTTTCATTTCTATTACGATTTGAACTATTAGAATTATCATGTTCGATATCATCATTTGAATATATAGTTTGTCTTTTTGCCTCTTTTTCTTTAAATGTGTGATTAGTATGGATATTCTTCTGATATTCTTCTCTATGTGATTCCTCATTTTCAATTTTTCCATTATCGAAATGCATAGTATGTCTTAAATGTTTTTGGTTTTGAAGTTGCAATTCATCACTGACAATTTCTACATCATTATTATTTAGGAATAATTTTGTTCTACAAAAATCCTCCTTGTTTGTATTTTCAAAGCACAAATCATTCGATTCGATATATTTGTTAATGCATAATGTTTCTCTTGGTAGTTTCTTAATTACATTAGCAGATTCCGCATCAATAACATCATTATCGAATAACATCGTTTTTTGCTGTCTTCCAGCAATTGGTTCCAAGTTATCAACATTTTTATTTTCTATAGCTTCTAAATTAAAATCAGCTCGATGAGATTCAATTTCCTCATTCAAATGTAAAGTTTTTTCTCTTGATGTTTCAAATCGTATTTTTGTTGAAATGATATCGTTATTTAGGGCATTTAAATCACCTTCAATATTTCCATTATCGAAGTGCATAGTGTGCCTTGCATGTTTTTGCCTCTGTTCCTGAGTACTGTAACAATATTTATCATCATCAGTTTCCTGAAATTGATGTGCACTCTTATTTTCGATGTCATTTTTGAAAAATATTGTTGATCTTTTGTTTTCATTAATCAAAGTTGGCGTTTCTTGATCTTCGATATCATGATTTAGATATAATGTTTTTCTGCTGACTATTGCTTTTGTCATATTTTCTTTATTCGATGCTTTTGCAGAATCCTGTTCATTTTGAATATCGATATTTTCGTCTTCAATATTCATATTGCTATCGTAATCAATTGTAATTCTTGTATGGGATTTTTCCATTTGGTGATGATTAAAGCCATTATCGCATAATTCAATGTCATCATTTAAATGCATGGTTTCACGTTTCTGATCCTTTTTAGTAGCTTCATTTGAATTGTTTTCCAAATTAGAATCTCTAAAATTTTGAATATTCAATGTTTTATCGTTCTCATATAAATCATTCCTTAAACTTGTTATTGTTTGCCTAAATATGGGTTTAGCATTATTAAACATGGAGCTTAGTGTGGCATTTTCACTGTTCCTGAAATTAAATATAAGAAAAACACTAGAGTTTATGTCGGCAATGCCAATAGATAAGAAAAGGAAATTTAAATTTATTAAATAATACATCTAAAACTTGATTAACCATAATATTAAAGTTACAGACATGAAACAAATTAAAGTGGGAGGTTTTGGACACTGGGGAACATATGCCATTCCCGAATGTCACTGTATTTGGAAGAGTTATTGAACTGTTCCTTTCAATAATTTGTGCAGTTTTTGATCATCCCAGTCCCAGTGTAGAAACGGTTTGAACTACCTGTAATGACACCAGCTTACTCTCTGCATTATTTTAATACAAATAACAATGACTTACAAATAGCAAGTTAATTTTCCCATTATTTTAATATTTTACGTAAGCCATAAGTACTTATTTTTAGCAATATTTTAAATATAAATGATCTAAAAAATTTTTCAAAATCTATTTATACTCATTGTGTTTTTTTTTTTAATCTAGAAAGTACATACATAACTAGTTATTTTTGATTTTTGTTAAGCTGGAAAGTAATGACATGTTTTGCAAGCAACTCATTTATGTTTTTATCTATCAATAAGTATAACATGTCGAGATAGCTCAGATGGTAGAACGCTTGGAGTCTCAGGCTTGGAGCGCTTGGAGTCTCAGGTTCGAATCACGTGTGGGCACATTTTATTAAAAAAAAAAAAAATTCAATAAAAAAATATTTTTTTTTAATTAAATTTAGTTGTTTTATTGTCCATACTAGAGGTCTGCATATGTGTGGTTAAACGACACATCAATTCACATATCAGACTAGCCAATAGTGTGCTGTAAGTGATTTGAGAATCATACACAACTTATTGTGTGTGAGAAATACATATGTGTGAAAAGCGTTCAATTATTTATGTGAGTGTTGTGAGAAAAATATTTGATACAGCTATAAAGAAAAAATATGCTCATTTCTACAAGTAAATACTCTTGTACAGCGATGTACATATTGTGTTTTAGCAACACAATATGTGTTTTGTATTTTCGAAATTTTTTTTATTGTATTGAAAACAAAATATTAGTAAAATGATATTGCATTAAAAAGTGATACCAACTTTTTAGAAGCAAAAAGTGGTTGTTTAAAATATATGTATGTTTTAACAAATGAAATTTTTATTAATTTTTTTTAAGTTTTTTGTTTTAATTAGGTCACACATTTGACAAAAATCACTGTATTTACTGAATTTAATCGTAAAAAAGTTAAACAATTTTACAACTGGTTACTTTTGTATACTTTGGCAGGTCAATCTTTATTAAAATATACATACTCAAAAACCGATTTATAGTTTTTAAATAAAATAAATTTTATTTAAACAATTTAAATGTATTTTCAATAAATAAAATTAATATATAAATAAATTCAATATATTGATAAAAGAAATAAGGAACTGTATCAGAAATTTTTTTTAAATAAGACAGAAAAATAAAATATTTAATGACCCATGTGAAAATTGATTCGTATATGAACATTTATGATCATATATGGGCTTGTATATGATCATATATGGTAATAGCTGGCCATATATGTCCATATATAGTTCAATATATGACCATATATGGTCTCATATATGACCATATATGTTTGGATCCGAAATTTGAGGGTATATGGTCGTATATGATCATATATGAGCATATATGGATCATATATGTGCATATATGAAAATATATTATCATATACGACCATATACCCTCAAATTTCGGATCCGAACATATATTTAAATATATGAGATCATATATGGTCATACATCGAGCCATATATGAACATATATGACCAGCTATACCCATATATGATCATATATGTTGATATACGATCCCTTTTTCACCTGGGGAAGTAAATATTTCATGAGGAAAACATCGAAAATATTTTTGTAAAATATACACTCATGAAAATAAACAATTAATCCGTTTGTGCACTTATTTCAGTTTCTAATTCATGCTTTGGAATATTATAATGCAAAAACATAATTTCATTTACAGTGTCATCATCTTTTTCTGTAATTAAATTACGTGCTGCCGAAAAAACCCTTTCAGAAGCTGCACTGCTTGCAGGCGTACCTTATATTTTGCAGCTTAGTTTATATAGCAATGGAAATTGTTGTTTGTTAGCTGCCCACCATTGCAGAATGTAGAAGTCGTCATAAAAATTTATGGTTAAAGCTTCGTATTTAAACATTTCTGTTTCCACAACATCCATACTGTTGTTTAATTGCGCTTGTGGCAAAAAATCGGAAATTAGCTATGTTTTCATTAGATACTTTTGACAAGCCCCCGCTTTGAGTTTGAGGTTCAACATCTTCTTCCAAAAACTTTCTCATTGTGCGTTTACACTCATTTCTGATTTCTGTCTGCTCGTCTTCGCTAAATTGAACCAACTTATTCAAAGGTGGGAAGAGAAATAGCCCAATTCTATGAAATATTGTTAAGTTGTTTAATACGACATTTTCCAAATAATACAACAATTTTTCCTTAAAACGTTTTGTAATTCCTATATCTGAATTTTCGACGGCACATTTTTTTTTTAAACTGTAAATGTAGACGAGATGCATGGTTGGGTAATTTTCACCTTCTAGTTTTTTAAAAGTGTCTTCAAATGTGTTTAATACTTTAACAAGGGCAGCAATATTATTAAAGATTATATTATTAATTCTGTTTAATTCATTCTTTTGATGTAGAAGTTGAATAATGTCTGACCAATTTTCCTCAATTGAAAGAAATAAATTGTAAATAGAATTCCAACGAGTTGGTGAAAAACTTTTTAATGTGCTGGAAAGTTTTGCATTGAGGCCAGAAATTTTAAAATATTTCACAAGTTTTGAACATAGCCGTGAAAGTTCTGCAACCTCACTCACGTCTTCAATTGATTTTTGCACTGTATTGTGCAGTAGGTGGTCTACGCAATATATATGGTTATGATTTCTAAAAGCTGCCACCATATTTGAACCGCGATCTGTAACAATAATGGCACAGTCATCGAGATCCAAGTCGAATTCATTTAATAATTTGATAACTTTAAGTCTTACATTCTCATCTGAAAAATAACAAAATATTATGGACGTATTTGTTTTGTAGACCAAATGAGTTTTGAGTATTTTAAAATTTTTGAAAGAGTTGAAAATATTATTTTTTAAACCTTGTTATAAACTTGAAAAAAAGAAGTTCGTTTTGTTAAAAAAATGATAAATAATAATCTCTTTCAAAAAAATTTTAATACACATGACTTGTTTTGTTAGCGCCGCTGAAAGCCAACCCGCCTTAATTCATTAAAATAAAAACCAGGACAATGTATTGAAAAATAATCAAGAAATTTATCCGTTTCACAATAACTGAATTTGAATTAAATTACGTTTTCGCGCCGTGCTCTCCAGTTCAACAAGTTTTTTTTTTTAAAATTAAACATTTTTAAAGTCTAATATAAAAGGATACTAAAAATAATTTTTAATTAATTTTTATTATTTTAAGCGATTTGATTTCAGAGCGATTTATTTAGCAAATTGAAATAATTACATGTACATTTTTCGCCTTCCATAGACCTCATTCCTAAGAGTCGACTTATTAACTTTGCATCTTTTATATAGTGGACAGTTAAAGATATGTATGTTTTTCTTAAAAAGTTATCAGTCCAGAGATCAGACGTTAGGCCAAATCCTATACTTTTAATTGGTGTTATTGCAGTTTTAATTTTTTCGAAGTAACTTTTGTACACTTTGCTTATATTCCGTGAAATAGTTGTTGGATGTGGAAAAGGGCTCTTTAAATCAACATTAGGCCCATATTACGCTCCTGCTGAAATAAGATGTTGTCCGACTTTTTCGAACCCGGAATCTTCTACAATTTTAAAGGGTCTACAATTTTCAATACTCCATTCCGTTAAAGTTTGTATAGTTTTCTTCTTAGTTGAAGCGTGTACTTCTATTTTTGAAATTTCCTTATCGGTATTGAATTCAATATAACATTTGTGCCGTACTAAATTTGAAGTTGCAGAGCTGTTGAATTTATAAACATTCTTACAAATCCGACATGCAACCACATTTGGTATTTCTTCGTCGAATGCATTATCTATTTTACCAAATACATTCCAAACCTTGCTGCTGCCTCTTTTGTTGTTGATTTTAAATTCATTACTTTTAATTTTTGATTTGATTGTTGGGTTTGACAAAAAGCTACTTGCATCGGCACTTGCTACCTCTGCTACAGAATCGTCCGCTGACATCTATTTATATATATAAAGTGTTTTTGTAATAAAGAAGACAAATTAACACAAAAACACTCACTTATGGATAATTAAATAAGTAAAGACAGAATAAAAACTAAGGTACACTCAAAATAGTTTGTAGTTTAAATAATTTAAATTATTTAAAACGCGATCTTTTAACTTTTTATTTATCTCAAAAAAACTTATTTTTAAACGTTAATAGATTCACTTAGTTTCGAATCGTAGCTTTAATCATTTTTTTTTTTTTTTAGAAAAATCTGTTTTAAGCAAAACGTTTTAAATAAATATATAAACTGTAATCGAAAATTCATATTACTATGTAATTTTAATTTAATCATTTAAAAATAAATTACGAATTACAAAAGTACAGTCAGTTACTATAATAATATTTTGAGTGCATTTTCTTTTTTTTGCCTTGAGCACATGCGTGTGCGAAATTCCGATTTTAACAAAACAAGAAAGACAATAAACACACGAATGATTAGTGTGATTTTTAACTTTACTCTGGTTTTTTTATTGTAAGATGTATGAATTTGAGTTTGTCAAAGAATGAAGCATCCCAATGGACCACAAAATAAGTAAAGTATAACAGTACTTTAGAATAAGCTTTTTTTAAAAAAAAATACTAAAGCCTTTTTCAACCGTGTTTGAGAAAGTAGTATTCTTTACAACGTGCTGACAACATGTCGCTGCAGCAAAGTCCCGTTAAATTCTGTATGTACGTCGTTGATTACTTTGCATTGTCATTGTCAATTTTGATCGAAGATAGTGCGGTTGTCATAATTTGATAAATAAAAAATAATAACAATAAGTGAAAAAAAGTACAAAAAAGTAAGTAAAACAGTGATGGCCGTATTTATAATGAAAAGTTAGTTGCTGCTAATACATCGCACACAACGATGTACTAACTAGTATACCGATTAGCCTTAGTAGCTAGTTGGTACAGAGTTTATTTATAATCACTTTTCTTCTGTCAAATAAATATTAAAAAAACAACTCTGAAAATTGTGATGCCATCATATTTTTTTGTAATAATGCCACCTGTTTTAAAGAAAATCAACTTTGTTGTTTACATTTCAATTTGAGTTTTTTCCCTCATTTTATTACTGATGTGTTTTTGTATAAAAAAAAATTATTTGCAACGAAAATATGGAAAAAAAAATGTGTAAAAAGATCTGCAAATTGGGATCAGGACGAAAAGGTAAATAGTTATATATATTTAATATTGATTTTATATAACAGAATATATTTTCAGGATCTACTTTCAAATCTGGTGCTGGACAAGCTGGACATAATTGAAAATTCCAAAATTGACACGAATACAAATAAAAAGAAAAAGGAGGCATGGAGCACAGTCACCGAATTGTTTAATAAAATCTCGAAAAATGTTAGAAGTATGGACCAAGTCCAAGCTCAGTGGCGTAAATCAAAATCTGCGGCAAAATCAAAAAATTCGTTGTTCATGAGACAAAGGAATCAGACTGGAGGTGGTCCAGCACCAGAACCTTTAACAAGTATTGAAGAGCAGTTGGTTTCCAGACTGCCTTCACATTTTGAGATCGACTCTAACATTTACGACAGCAATTCTCAAAATATCACACCGCCTTTAGAGAAAATGGAAAACACCATGTGCTATATATCTAGCGAATCGGAAGTGATTGAATTATCCCCTTCAAAAATGAGAGATAATTCAATTACAGAACATACAAAAGTGGATAACTTAATAGAATTTGAACCAGAAACTCCGAAGCCAAAAGTGCTTAAAAGAAAGAAAGACGATAAATGTGAAGAAAATTTGAAAAGAATAAAATTACTGGATATCGGTATAGAGCAAAAGAAATTGGAAATGGAATGTACGAAAAAAGAATTTGATGAAAAGAAGAAGTTGTTAGAATTACAAAAATTACAAATGCAAGAAGAACATGAACTTAAAAAAGAAAAGATTAAATTTGAAATACAAAACTTAAAAAAAACTGGCTATTTTACATAAACTGTAACTGTTTCCATGTAGAGAATCGAATGTGGCCAAAACCGCATTTTCCCATTTTTGAATATCTCGAAAACGTCGGTCTGAGAATTATACACCTGTGTTATCTTTTTATTGAACTTTTTTTTTTAATGAATTTTATTTTATTTTATTTACTTATGATTGTTTATTTAGTTTAATGTTGTTGTATTGTACATGAATAAAAAGTTACAACATGAAATAAAAGTTACACGTGGTGATGTTTTAAAAGTTTTGTTGAATATACAGAGCACGATGAATATTTTCATGTGATGAATAATCTTGTACGGTTTCGGAAACTGTGTTTTCGGTATTTGAACCAGCGATTTGAACATCACTATCTGCAAATAATATTTGAAAATTTTGAAAAGATATTGTGTGCATATAATACTTTATAAAATCTTACCGAAATTTTCTTCTTTAAAAATAATAGCTAAATTATGAAGAACCGCTAAAGCTACTATTAAAATTTTTGCATTCTTTCTAGAAACTCGCATTTAACAAATGGATTTGTTCTCTTTTTATAAATTTTAGGAGAACGACGGCGTACTTCACTTCTTAAAAGGTCCACATCATTTAATTGGTCAAGAATTTCCATTATTATTAAATTTTTTGGTATTTTTTCGCAAATTTGCACACAATTATTTTTATTGTATTTTTCACTTTTGTTTACAAACTTATTTTGACACAAAACAGCTGATTTTCAAACATTTAGTAAGTGTTTGACAGTTCGTTAACTAGAGTTTAAAAGGTGGATAAGAAATTTATTATAAATAGAACTCATGATAGACGCTAACTAATTTTTCATTATAAATACGGCCGTGAATAAATAAAATAAAACATGCCAAACTTAATAAAAAAAAGTATAAGAAACGAAACAAAAGAAAATTATTCCCACCAAGCCATTCCAAAATATGGAGGAATTTCTTCAATTTTAAAAAAATATTCAAGAACATGCTGATGCATACTCCACCTTTGTAAGTGTAGCATTTTTTTTTGCTTTTATTTTTGCTATGAACTATGAGTGCTAAAAAAGTTTTTTTATACTTTCTTTTTTAGGAGAAAGACTTGTCTTCTGTAGCAAAATCTCCGAATTTTGTAAAAAATTGTTGGCGGAAGATTTTTAAAGACGAACTGGTCGAAAAATTATGTTGGAAGGGAACTGAGCAGAAAAAGAGTGTCCGTAGTCTTAGTACTGCTAAAGCTATTCGAAGTAAGAACTAATAAAAAACTTAATAATACTAACAAACCTAATAAAACATCATATTTAACTGTTTTACAGATGCAGCAATAGAGTTCGGCCAAAACGAAGATGAGTTTATAAGAAGTACTAAAACATTTTTCCAGTTTGCCAAGTCCCGGCAACAATTACGTTCTAACTACAAAAAAACAACAGAAGGAGATCCAGTGCCATTAGATAAAACTGATAGTCTTAATTAATTTTTACACAGATCGAACATTTGAAAAAGTACAAAGAAGATTTAACTTTCGTTTAAAAAACACATTTATTTATTATTCGAATTTTTAATTTTATTGTTATAGAATAACAGTTAATTTGATAAAACTGATAGTCTTAATTAATTTTTACACAAATCGAACATTTGAAAAAGTACAAAGTAGATTTAACTTTCGTTTAAAAAACTGATTTATATATGATTCAAATTCATAATTTTATTGTTATAGAATAACAGTTATTTTGATTTTTGTTAGCGGGCACATACAAATTAATGAAACAAAATACGATAATAAGCGTTTCCAAATACCAAATGTAATTCAAAAACCACAATTGTTATTTCAAAATTGCATTTGTTATTCAAAAAATAACATATGTATATAAAAAATACAATATGCTATTTAAAAAATCACATTTGTTTTTCATAACATAGAATCTGTTTTTCAAAAAATATCAAATGTTCAAAACATACTTTTTTTAATTTAAAACAATTTCAAATGTAATTCAAAAAAATACCAAATGTTATTCAAAAAATACCAAATGTAATTCAAAAATAACAAACGTAATATCAAATGTTATTCATAGAAAAATTTTGGAATAGCATTTGATATTTTTGGAATTACATCTGTTATTTTTTGAATTAAATTTGGTATTTTTTTAATAACATTTGGTATGTTTTAAATTACATTTGATATTTTTTGAAAAACAAATGCTATCTTATAAAAAACAAATGTGATTTTTTGAACAACATATCGTGTTTTTTGAATTACAAATAAGGTTTTTGAATTTCTATTGCTATTTTTTGAATAATAAATGGTATTTTTGAATTTTATTTGAAATAACATTTGTGATGTTTTGAAAATCAAATGCAATTTTGAAATAACATTTGATATTTTTTGAATAACAGTTGCAAATGGTGTAGTTTTTAATTTTGTTTTCTTTTTTTATTCCAGTCATATTTTTTTTCTTTGCCTATGCACACTAAATCTTTTTAAGTTTTTGCTTTTAAAATGTAAAAAACTTGAATTTTTAATGAATTGATTTTTTTAAAATTATTTTTTAAGTGTTTTTCAATTCCAAAAACTTAAATAAAAATTTCTTAATAAAAAAAATTAAATAAAATGTGAATTTCTTATATTCAAACATAAGGCCCGATTCTTACACATTTTTGTAATTGTCCTAAATTTGTCTGACTATCTTACCTTGAAAAAAAAATTCTAGGTAAGAGTCACAAAAATGTAAGACAGTCACAAAAATTTCTGAAAATCGGGGCGATAATAAAAAAATTTACAAAAGTAGGCATAAGCTAATTCTACAATTGGTAGCATAAGCTTGTTCTAAATTTGTAAGCATAAGCTAATTCTACAATTGTTGACATAAGCTTATTCTAAAATTAGCGGCATAAGCTTATTTAAATATTATTTCAGTAATATTATCACGAGGGTTCCGTTTTGATTTTTCTACAATAAATTAAAGCGTTTTTCAATACTTTCTAAAGTCTTTTTAAAGCTTAACGCTTATGCTTGCAAGCTTAATATAATATAATATTTTTCTAAAGGGTTTTGGTCCATTGGGTTGATATGCATTTCAAAAACACACACAACAATCATTTGACTACCAAATATATTTGAGCAGACCTCTAGTCCATACTAGTAAGAATATACAGTGTCGCGCAAAATAAAATCAACCAAACAAACGTATATATTTGATTTTAAATATTTTTAATCTTTCAGGTCGGTTAGAATAAAGATGTTGATTGGATCTGTTATACTATTGAATAGAGTATATAGGAAGTATATAAAAGAATCGGTTAAAACTAAAATATGGAAATGTAAAAATAATATGAAATATACTAATATTAGATTGTGCAAAACAAAAGCAACAAAATGAAAAATGTTTCGCAATGTTATGAAAATTTGAATGTATGTACTTTTTATAATTATTTTTTGTTAAAATATTAATTTTAAATTGCTATTCAACCATCTTCTATTAGTTGTTTGTAATAACAAAGTGTATAGCTATTCAGAATTCACTGGATTGTAATTTTTATGACTTTGAACTAAGTTTTCATACTAGCGGTGTTCATTCTTGGTAGCAAACTACCCTTGCAGACCTTGCAAAGCTTGCAGATCTTGTATAAATGCTATAGTATGCAAGACCTCAACAACAAAATACATGAAATGAAAATATGCTAGACTTCTATTTATATGCAAGACTAAAATTTTTCCAATCTTGTAATTTGAAATTTTTTAAAGGTATAGATTAAAAAAGTTTTTAAATACGCTAAATTAGCAAATTTTTCTACAAGGATCCTTTGAGCAAAAATGGTGCTGACTTTACTGACTTTTTTTTAGTGTATGAATTTGATTTAAATACCATATGCTTATGGTTAGTTGATTTTAAATTCATATAAAATTTGAAAAAAAGAAAAAAAAGAATTAAGTTTTAAAGCATGTAAAATAAATTTAAAAAATACTATTCATTTGTTATTTTTATTAAACCCGGCTAACTTATTTAAAAACGTACTTGTTTTTAAAGTACGTACGTACTTGTTTTTAAATAAGTTACGGTTGTAAATCGTTTTTATAAACGGTTGTAAATTTAGTAAATCGAGCACTGGCAAAGTACTTTTGACCAGCGTTGAGAAAGCGTTGTGAACAAGCGCTGTGCCACTGTTTTTATTATGTTAACGGTTGCAAATTTTGTAAATAAGTACTGGCAATGCACTTTTTGACAATGTTGGGAAAGCGTTGTAAGCCAGTGCTGTGCCATTGCTTTTTTTTTGCGGTTGTAAATTTTGTAAATCAAGTACTGGCACAGCACTTGTGCAAACGTTGGTAGAGCGTTCTAAAATAGGGCTGTGCCAGTGCTTTTATTATTTTTAATGTTGTAAATTTTGTTAATTAAGTACTGGCAAAGCACTTTTTACTAACATTGGCAGAGCGTTGTAAATCTGTGCTTTGCCAGGACTTTATTTGTTGGACCATTGGCAAACAGTGCTCTGCCAGTGCTTGATTTTTCAGACCATTGGCAATTTCTGACTCGGAAGTTTTGAAAATGGAACGGCAAAGCCCTGCCCGATGTTATCATTTTGGAGTTGGCAAAGTACTTAAATATTCATAAATCCAACGCTCGGCCAACGCTCATACAACCGTTGAAAGCACTAGGTCAATGCTTTGCCGTTCGTATTTTTCTGGCTGGGTAGTTTCAAAATTTAATGCAAAATAAATAAAACTTCGGTTTTCTGTTTTTTTAATGATTATTATTAAATTTTTTTTTTTTGTGCGCCCCGGTAGGCTAGTTGGTAGCGTGCTGGCTTATCAGTGCGGGGGTCGTGGGTTCGATTTCCACCAGAGGCATTGGCTGTTTTCGCTACAATGCGCCGAAAGCCATAGTAGCTAGTGCTCGGTTAGGATAATAAGATATTATTTGTAATTATATGATTATTAATTAATAAAAATATGGGTTGGCATTCAATCCCTTCTTATAATAACGCTATCATTAAGACCGAAATGAAAATTTTAAAACAGCGATTCCATTAAGAACATGTGTGTGTGTGTTTTTGTATAACCGGTCATATTTTGCTATTTTACCGGTTTGATATTGAAATATCTTGAACTAAAGTTAAAATAACGCTAATATATCGAAACACCGATTAATAACGGTATTTTGTAGATATAACAAAATATAATTTGTAAAATTTTGAAATAAACTAGTGTTTTCAATTCGGTTAATGTCGAAACAAATAATTATTCTACCCGAATAATCGGTTAAAATAGATCGATAAACCGGTTAATTTTTTATATGGATTTTTGCCTTTATTTTTTCCCAAAACTTGTAAATTTTCTTAACTATGGCTAAAAAACGCTTAGAAAAAAGAAACGCTATATGAAATATCATAAAATTCTTATAAAATCGATTGAAAACGATTGTTAAGCCCCTAGATAACGTTTCAGGGCAACTTAACGAGCTTAAGAAAATAAGATAGATAATTTTTACTTCCTGGTTTATTTTTTTTTTTTTTTTCATAATAAATATAGAATTTATTCTCTTCAATTTACATAACCCAAGCCCTTAGAGCCATATATGATTATTAAAAGCTACTTTATAAATTTTTAAAAAATTTAATTTTTTTTAAGGTTAATCGTGTTTTAAATTGATGCCACAGCTTGAAGTGGTTCTAGATTCATAAAAAAGCCCGTACTAATGGTTGATAATTTTTTTGATAACGGAAAATAGTACCGTATTTGTACCTGCAGAATTCTCAATGAAGCTGAGAATCATTCGCATATTTTACTTAGACTGAACAAATCTAACAGCATTTTCCTTAGAATACTCCATAATGAACCCTCAAGTTTATATTTTACAAAAAGAAAGCAGTTCCATATGTTTTTATTGATAAATAGCAAAAAAAAAAACGAATTTATTTTGCTCTAAACGATTAACCGATTAATCGCCAATTATGTCGATTAACCGACCCGAATATCCGGTTAATCAATTTAAGCGATTTTTCGAATACCTTAACCCGTTAATCGCCTATGTCAAATAATTGGAAACGCTAAAATAAACCCTTTGATATTAGAAGGCATATGCCACTATTGTAATTGTAGGTCAAACATTTTCATATTGGTATTGAGATAGGCGTGGCAGGCAACTACCGTTACAATGTACCTTTTTATTTTCATTAACCAAGTATAAGATATGAAAATGTATCATAATATATTGCCACACATATAAGCATATATAATGATATCAAGTTTTATATAAGCATATAGAACTTTTTTTCATCGGGGTCCTTGTTACACAAAAAAATTAAAAATAATAACTATACGGTCAGTATTATGAATAAATACGATATTTGTTTTATGGTGGATAAATCGCCCTATATCGTACTTCAGCGATTTTAGATTGCTCAACACAATCTGTTAACCACAAAACTGGATCAGTGGTAGAAAGTATATTGACAATAGTGGAACTAAGCAACTATAAGTGTTGTGTGTTTCATTTCTTAAAACAATGCTCTCTTCTAAAAACCTGAACTGGGTTTAGAGAGTTTTGGAAAAGATGTGTTAAGAGTTTTACTTTTCATTAATTACTTTTCATGATTTTCATGATTTTAAGCAATTTTAATTTTTTTATTTATTAATAATCATATAATTACAATTTATATCCTATTACTCTAACCGAGCACTAGCTACTATGGCTTTCGGCGCGTTGTAGCGAAAACAGACCAGTGCCTCTGGTGGGAATCGAACCCACTACCCCCGCACTGATAAGCCAGCACGCTACGAACTAGCCTACACAACACAATTTTAATTAAATTTTAAAGTTAATTTGTGTTGTGTTAAATTTTAAAGTTAATTTGTGTTGTTTAATGTATTCTCTGCATAAGTTTTGTATAATTAAAACAAAATTTTGTTTGTTTATACGTTTTCTTACAATCAAACAATTTGTGTAAAAAGTATGAGACCTCTTTGATGAACTCTAACTCAGTGTTTTAATGACTAAAATATCATATTATACCTCAACTAATTGCATGAAGTTGCTTAATACTGTAAAAAGTTTCATGAAGAAAATAATATAAAATTATTAATTTATAATCTTGGTCATGTGTCGTATTATATTAATTTTTGTTGTTGTCCATGTGAAAATAAGTTCGTATATGATCATATATAGGTATATCTGAACATATATGTCCATATATAATTTAATATATGACCATATAATGATTCATATATGACCATATATGTTCGGATCCAAAATATGTATACGACCATATACCCTAAAATTTCGGATGAACATATATGAACATATATGGTCAGATATACGCATATATGATAATATACAAGCCCATATATGATCATATATGTTCATATACGATCCAATTTTCACAAAAAAAAAAACAAAAACTTAAAATTTAATTTAATTTAATTTTTCTAAATAACATTTTGTTTAATCACGTTGATATTTATAAATTTAATGACAAATATATTTGAGATTATTCATGCCAAACAAATAAAAAAGTTACAGATTATTGATGCGAAAATTGCATTGTAATCCATGATTTTTGTTTAAAATTTTCACCCTTAGAACTTTGAAGAACAGGTTCTATAGAACTGTTCTAGAACCTTTTCTTGTATCGGTGATTTTTGTTTGAAATATTCACGCTGGGAAATGGTTCTATGGAACTGTTCTAAAGCCTAACATTATACTTTAAGGTTGAAAAATTTTGTATATGCTAAAATTGGGCCGAAATGAAAGGAAATTATAAAAATGGATTAAGAGTTCTTTAGTTGTTTAGTTTAACAATATAATGTTAAAAATATAAAAAGAATCAAATTTTTATTGAAATCCAGCAAATTTCCCCAAAAAATAGTTTTTCTTCGTGTAGATCAACTTTTGTAATTTATATATATTGAAAATTTATGTTTTGGTAAATATTTAATGCATAACAATCAAAATTCGCGTGAATTTATTGCGCCGTTAGAAAACTTTTGTCAAAAACTAAAACCACTTTTTTTTACAGTTATATCAGTTTTTTGTTTTTATATACATCGAGATTATTTTTATGTTATTTTCAATTTATAACGAGCTTTCAACCTCCGTATATTTACAAAAATAAAGCAAATCAAACATATTAGCTAGGTTGATACTAGTATTTCGATCTGGCTAAAGATCTCATCAGAACCCGAAGTTTTAGAAAAGCTATAGCCTCCATAATAGGCAGAACTTTAACAAAAAAACCTATTAATCATCAATTTTGCTCCATTCTTGCCTTTTAGTAATCAAGCACGTGGTTAGGTCTTTTCCTAACAAGCATCATGACATTACTAAACTTTGAAGAC
The DNA here is from genome assembly GCA_021234595.1 of Delia radicum. Taxonomy (NCBI): domain Eukaryota; kingdom Metazoa; phylum Arthropoda; class Insecta; order Diptera; family Anthomyiidae; genus Delia; species Delia radicum. Next base: position 151,683,404 of record CM037851.1, on the reverse strand, counting down.
CAAAAATGTTCTATTTACTATTTCACTTTACTTTATGCCGTTTTTGTCCATCATTTCAACGCCATTCTTGCTTATGAAAAAGTCGACAGTTTTACGACCCTCTCTAATGATGTGTTTTTTATTTATAATTTTATTTTCATCACAGTGAGATTGTGACAATGACATTGGTGACACAAAGCAAAAAAATACATCTGACATTCGTGTCGCCACTAGATATCATTTATTCTAAGATTTTTTTTTAAATACAAGATTCAAAAATTGTGGAAAAAAATCAGTTTTTTTAAACTTTTTTGCAGTTGTTCTGGAACTAGTTAAAGATCATTTGAAGCGTTCTAGAAGTAATGTTCAACCAATTCTTAAGCACTAGTTCTCACAACACCAAAAATGTGTTGTTAAAATTCTCTATAACATTCTCTTGCATGAGTTCTAGAAATAGTTGTACCATCAACTTTAACTAAATCTAGGAGTAGTTCTAGAACTAGCTATTTTAAAAGTAATAGTTAGGAAGAATAATAGTTAGGAAGAAGAATTTAAAAAAAAAAATTCTTAAGCTTGTTTTTGTCGTTTTAGGCATTTTATTTTAAAATAAATCCTTCATCTAAACTTTTTGAACATTCACCAAAAATTGGCTGTTTTGCTTGGGGTGTTAACGTTCAATACATATAAAAAGACGCTCACACTTTGTAGCATAAAATCCTAGCATTTATGCTACCCTTGTATATATGCTGTAAAGAGTGAATACCGCTACTATAAAATGTTTTTCTTTAATCTTGATTTGCATATAAAATGTAAAAAAACACTTAATCTTTTGAGATCCAAGCTCACGATTGTGAGCTTTGATGTTTTCTCTTAAAACTGTGCTTTGCAACCTCTCTGCCGTTTGTGTTTTCTACCTGAATTGTTTGTTTTATTTTAAACTATTAATTAAACGAACACTCAAATTTGATTCAAATTAAAAAGTAAAAAGTTCGACTTCGGCTAGACATTGTAAATTTAGCAGAAGTTCGGCTTCGGCAAAAAAAAGGTGAATTCGGTCGGACTTCTTATCTAGATTTATAAAAAAAATTCTCACTTACCCTTTTAAAGATTTAAAAAATGAATTCCCACCGTCAACATTTCCAAGCTTTGTTGAAGATTCCTTTAATGTTTCATCAAATAAAATATCAATATTATTGGTTTGTGTAACATCTCTTTTGGAACTATTACGAGAAGCAGTTTCGTCACCTAATTTAGCTCTAGTCAAGAAACTAGTGCTATTCAGCATCATGTCATCAGCTTGTGAATATCGATTATTGGCTTTCTTTTTATGTTCATCATTGGCAAAATAATCATTCGACTTTACATTTGTTAATGTGTCATCTGCTGCTGCTAGTGGTATATCAGCATCTTCAAAAACTAATGTTTTCCTTTGTTTCGGAAATGTTGGACAATTTATGTTCTTTGTAAAATGAGAAACTGCTTTCTTTCGATCAGTGTTAGGTGTTTTAGGAGCGTTTGAATACACATGAATTTTTCCACGTTCAAGTTCATCGTTTAACTCTTTAAAGTTTAAAACTTTAAATTCAGAAGGTATAATAGGAGAATATGAATCTGACGACAATGATGAATTTTTAGCACTACTCAATGACATATTGAAAGATTTCTCCGCAACTGGTGGCGCCGCATTATCTGAAGTCTCTGTTGCAGCTACATGTTTAAACCCATCGACAGCACTGGCGGGCACCGCATCTTGCTCGAGTTTCTTTTTGAAGCGTAAGATTCTTTGCTGATCCAAATCAATTTGTTTTGCAGATTTATTCACAAGAGGTGTACATATTTTACGAACCACCACCTTTTTACGCACACTGCCAGGCATATTAAATTGTTGGGCAACAGCTAATTCCTGTGATAATTTATCTGGAGAAACACGAATATCCTCATTAAAATTAATCGTTTGTCTCGATGTTTTCTCTTTAGCAGTGGGCGATTCCTGTCTTATACCTTCATCATTGAAATTAATTGTTCTGGAGAATTTATCTGGAGAAACACGAATATCCTTATTAAAATTAATCGTTTGTCTCGATGTTTTCTCTTTAGCAGTGGGCGATTCCTGACTTATACATTCGTCATTGAAATTAATCGTTTGCCTACAAGGATTAAATGGACGAATGTCTTCATTAAAATGAACGGTTTGTCTCTTTGGATTCGATTTTGCATTTACGGGAGGCACTTCAATGGAATGATTAAAATTAATTGTTTGCCGTGATGATTTTACCTTGGGTATAGCACAAGTATTTACTTCAGACGCTGCAGTTTGTGTTGTATTTATTTGCATATTATCGTCTGACTCTTGCAAAAAGATAATTCATTAAGTTTATGTTGAAAGTCTTGTGATTCTTTTTCTACGTTAACTTTTACTGATGGTGGTCCAAAGATATTCCCATCTATATCCATATGAGTAATTTGGTTTATAGTAGCATTTGCCATTGATGTTGGAACTATATTTTCTTTACCATAATATCTGGCTCTGGTTGGGGACGTAAATTCCATAGCTAGCGATCGGCTAAATGTGTTTCTTTTGTCGGCCAATGGATTCTGTGTATCATTATTATATGATATGGAATCATTCATATATATAGTTACTGGTTCCTTTGGTTGCTTATTGTTAGTGCATATGAAATTTATATCTGAAACCTAAATTTGTATATACACAAAATAATTTGTTATTACCATTTTGAACATTAGACGTGGCTAAAGTAGTAAATGACTTATTGTAATTGCTAAATTACACACCGATTTTAATGGCGTACCCTGTTATTTCATTTGTGGGCTAGGTTTTTCGCAAAATTACGACATTTTTGTATGGAAACATGTCTACAATTTAAGAATATCAGTTTTTAATGCAATATTAAAGTACTCGAGAAAACAAAAATTTTCTACTTTAGATAATTTATTTGCTGAAAATCATAAAACATATTTTTGTGAATCTTTTAAAAATAATTTATGGTCCAATATATTAATATTTTACAAATGTTTTAGTTTTTGTTTCATGCAAGTATTCTACATGTTTCAAGAGATATAGGCAAAAAAGGTCACTGGCATGTGATAGCCAAATGTTGTGGGTGATAGCCAAATGTTGTGTGTTTACGTAGGTGTCGACTTTGGAAGCTCGTAGCTCCTGAACCACTAATCCGAATTGGATCAAATAACCTTTGAAATATTAGAAATTACTTATATTTCCTAGGTCTCTAAGTTAAGACGTTCCTGAGTTACAGCACTGCAAAGTTGCAAGTGGATACATTTGTACCCAGGTGTGTGTTCTAGGGTTAAATAAGAGATAAAATAAAATATTTTAATTTAGGAAAGATTAAATGTGTATTTGTAAACTAAATGTTTATAGAGATTATTAATCTAGTGTGGTCAAATTGGAAACAAATATACAGCCGGAACGCAGAATAAAGCGAAAGACAAAGGCACACATCATAGGTAGATTTTTATGTTTCCTTTTTCCTATTTTCAAAAAATATATTATATTTTGTTATTTTTTCGTTATGTTATATTTTGTTATTAACTATCTGCGGCATTTGCGTTCCTTTAAAAGATAGCATCATTTATACAACGATTGACGTAAGTAGCTGAAAAATAATTTTGTTTATGTTAAATGAATCACAAAAATATGTTTTATGATTTTCAGCAAATAAATTAACTACAAATTTTTTGACATTTTTTCAGTCTACTAATAGTCAGCAAAAATTTTATTTATTTTTAGCAAGGGTTATTTCATAATAAGTTTGATATAATTTTTATTAAAAAATAAAAATTATGTTTTTTTTCCGACCTTTAATTGTGCAATGAAAATGAAAATTATTCAAGTTCGGGGCCATACTCTATATTTCTTTATTAGGATATTGTCCTAACAAATAATCTAAAGAGTTTTTTGTTTTCAAATTTATTATCATTATTTATTACACTGTGTGTAATTTTTTAAGTCATGGCAAAATAACCATATGCGGACACCACTACCTGATAAAAGACTAAAAAAAAAGACCCGTGTCTCCCGCCAAAGATTTGGGGCCCCGGTATCATTTTTAACACTGTGATTCTTAACACTGTTTAGGTAGCGCGCAAAAGTGAAAAATTTTTTAATTTCATTTTGTTTTTCCTTTTTTCTCCTGTTCAGGTGCATAGGTAGCAAACCCAATTCCCAGGAAGTTTATATGTTCTAGAAATTTGTTTATTGAGATCTTAGGTAAATTTTTGTATTTGATTGTTTCCTTGAATTTTGAACGGTTTGCTACCTATGGACCTGAACACGGGAAAAAGGTAAAAAAAAATCGAATTTTTTTAAGTTTTTTGCGATTTTGATCTGGAAGGTGAGGTGTTTTTTATTTTATATGTTCGCAATTTTTGTTCTTTATGACAAGAGCTACAACTTTGCCATAGAGAGTAAATCGAAATTCTGAACGGTTTGCAAGATATGAGCCTGAGAAAATGATCACTTTTTTGCGAAAATGATACCGAGGCCCCAAATCTTTGGCGGCCCATAAACAAAAGAGGAGATGACTTTCGGAAGAATTGGAAGACACGGGTCTTTTTTTTAGTCTTTTATCACGTAGTGGTGTCCGTATATGGTTATTTTTTTTTCGTGTTGCACTGTGTTATTTTATCATTAAAAAAGCACTTTATTGGTTGTTATACCAATGCTTTGCCAACGTTTTAAAATTATGGTTTTGGTACTGGTAAAGAGATCATTGCCAGTGATTTAAAAAAGGAACGGCCAAGCCCTGCCTGGTGTTATCATTTTGGGGTTGGCAAAGCACTTAAATCTTCAGAAATCCAACGCTCTGCCAACGCTCATACCACCGTTGAAAGCACTGGGCCAATGCTTTGCCGTTCGTATTTTTCTGTCTGGGATGTTTATGAACACGGGGGTTAATTTTTAATTTAAATTTATACTTTTTAATGTTTCATTTTTATATTATTTCTAATAATTTAGTTTTTAATTTATTTTTAATAAAATGTTTTTTTATATAAATATTAAAAAAATTATTTTTTTTTTTTTTTTTTTTGTGTATTGTAAGTCAAAATAAATGATTATGATTATATCGGAACTTTTTTCGTCGGGCTAACAACAATGATAAACTACTTAAAAGCCGGTCTAATTACTTTTCATTTAAATCAAATGTTTCTTGTTATTTATTTTTAAATATCGTTTAAATAACTAACAAATCCATAAGAAACTAATAACTAATAATAATGAATAGTAAGTTAAAAATAAATGTTCAAAATTTAACTACAGATCAGTAAAAATAAGAGTTATTTATGTTCAGTTATTTGAAATTTATTTATTTATTTATTAACAATATATTGTACAAATTAATTTTTAAAATATATACAAAAGGCGCCGATAGCTAGACCATATGCGCTCGTATTGAAATGTAATTTATTGACATGAACATGAAATAAATATTTTTATGAAGGGAATGAATTAGTATTTTAGTCAAAAATGTATCATAAAAAATAAAGTTTAAAGCAAAGAATAATTTTTGAAGCATAAAAAATAAAAAATGTTGAATAGATTTTAACAAAATGTTCCTAAACATCTTGAATGCCGTGTTGTTGTAGACATCTCCAGATTTTTTGTATGTTGTTACACTTTGTACAATCCAGAATTTCCTCCAATGATACGTCTATTTTAGAAGACGGGCAGATTGTAAGCATGTGGGAAATAGTAAGGATTACATCGCAATTGAGGCATTTAGGGGGATCAGTTTTTTCATAGTAATGCTTTGAATTAAAATTACATTTTCTTACTCTTAGGCGGGCCAGCATGATACATTGTGATCTGGTTAAATATTTGTTGTATTTAAGTCTGGTGGTAATTGGATTCTGTTGTTGTTGAGAAATTTTAAAAGGATTACTTATGGCTTTTGGGAAGCATGGTGTTTCCGTAATATGAGGTAAATTTAATGCATTTTTGGCCCCGCAGTCTGCACTTTCATTGCCTGAAATTCCAATGTGGGAGGGAATCCATAGTATTAAAATTTCTTGTGTTTCATTTTGCAGTTTCAATATATCATCATAGACGCCATTGTGGTTTTTGATTAAGGCTTTAGTTGCTCCTAAACTATCAGTGCAGATTAACGTTCTTCCGCCATGCTCGACGGCAAGGCCAATAGCTGTTCTAATAGCAGCAATTTCTGCCGTAAAAATACCAGTTTGGTCCGGTAACCTAGATTCCCTTATGGTTTCAAATTGTGAACTAGAAAGTTGTCTTACTATTGAGTAAGATGTCAATCCATTTTGAAAAGAACCATATGTGTAGTAAACCATATTAGGAGAGAAAGAAGACATTTTTTGGGAAAACATTCTTTTGAAGCATGATGGATCCGTTGTATTTTTGACTAAACAACTCAAACTATCATCAGCCTTAGCCAAAGTATTAGTTATTTGAAATTATTTCAGTTTTTTGTTTTTGTTTGTTTTTTTTTCTACAAAATGTATTTCTTGTGATTTGAATTGAAATAATTTTGTATATAAACAAACCATTTTAATATTTAAAAACAGACACGAATTTTTTAAATATATTTTTTTTTTAATTTTTTTTTTTCTTGAAGGCAAAAAATTATAATTTTTAATTAACGGAAACAAATAAACGACAATATTAAATTTTTGTGATTAAATTTGTATTAAACTTTAAATAAATAAAAATAATATATGGAACTAAAAAATCTGTAAATGGTAGTAAATTATTTTGAACAGATGTATAAAAAAGTTAAAAAAAATATTTATTTAAAAAAAAATATTTATTTAAAAAATAAATGCATTTTGCTTTATTTTTAACTCAACTGAAAACTTGTAAACTTTATAATATTCTAAGTGTACTAGTACTTACAAAATTTTACACAGTTTATTTGAAGCACTGGTAAAGTAACAAAATCTGACGCTTTGCCAACGGTGCTTTCCCAGTACTTGGTTTAATAAAATACATACTATTAAGGAAACACTGGTGTTAGAAATAGCTGCTTTTTGGGAAACGTTTTTCTATAATTTGAAAAGTCAATAAAATTTAAATATGTAGTATATCTTATTTGCTGCAGTTTAGTGAATGAAATGCATTTTCTTTAAACTTCATAAATATACACAGATTAACAAAATTCCTTAAAAATACGATATTATAAATAAAAATCAATTTGGCTTCCAAAAAGGAAAAAATATAAATATGTTACTTGGAATCTTCGCTAATTACATAAACAAATGCTTAAATGAAAACATACATTGCCTCGTTCTATTTATAGACTTCAGCAAAGCTTTCGACACTCTGTCGCATAGCAATTTACTCCAAGTATTAGAAAGAAATGGTATAAGAGGAATGTGCTTGGATTGGTTCAAAAATTACCTAGATCTAAGATCGTATTGTGTAAAAATCGATAACTCATTGAGTGCAAAAACTTCAACAGGCTGTGGAGTACCACAAGGATCGAAATTGGGACCAGTGCTTTATCTCGTTTACGCAAATGATATGCTGAATATGCTTAAAAATAGCGCAACATATGCTTATGCAGATGACACAGCGGTAATTGTAACGCATAAAAACATTAAATCTGCCTCTGAAAATATGCAAAACCAACTAGATGTGATAACAAAATGGTGTCACGATAATGGTCTAGTGATAAATGCAACCAAAACTAAATTGATGCACATAAAAGCGCCACATTTTCTACACACAAATATCGATTTGAAGTTTCACAATTATGATTGCCTGCACAAAACTAAAAAAGATGCTAAATGTACAAACACAACTTGCAATACCAGAATAGAAATGGTAAATACTTATAAATACCTAGGAATATACGTGGATCAAAACTTTAAATGGCTAACGCAAATACAAGATATACAAAAAAAATTACGTAAATCGGCATATAGCTTATATCATTTGAGCAATTGTGCTCCATTTGATGTTTTAAAGCAAGCTTATTTCGCACTTGGTGAATCATATTTACGACATGGCATCACCGCGTGGGGAAATTCAACGTACTGTGAATCTCTTCAAAAACACAAAATAGAATATTGAAGATACTATGGAAGAGCCAAAGGCGAAAAAATTTACAAAACAACACCACCAATAACAATGTCAACAACATTACAAACAACAACAACGTAAATAGCAACAATAACATAAACAGCAACAACAACATAAACAGCAACAACAATATAAACAGCAACAACAGCAACAACAGCATAAACAACAACAACATAAACAGCAACAACATAAACTACAGCAACATATTCAGCAACAACATAAATAGTAACAACATAAATAATAACAACATGAACAGCAACAACATAAACAGCAACAATACAAACAACAACTTAAACAACAACATGAACAGCAACAACATACACGGCAACAATATAAACAACAACATCCACAGAAATAGCAACAACATCCACAGAAACAGCAACAACATACACAACAACAACATAAACAGCAACAACGTAAACACCGACAACATCAACAACTCTAACATAAACAGCAACAACATCAACAATAACGTAAGCAGCAACAACATAAACAACACCATCATAAACAACAACAGGAGCAACATAAACAACAACAACACAAAATATAACCGTCCAACCAAAAACAAAACGCCAATCAATGTCGCAAATGAATTAAGGATAATGAACGTCAAAAGTTTATACTGTTCAACATTAATAAATGAGTTTAATAATGACTCACGTTTCCTTCAACCAATTAATCACGCGCACAATACAAGACAGTGAGCACAAGGACGTTTTAAAGTTGAACGTCATTCTAACAATTATGGCAAAAGATCATTACACGTCACTTTACCAACGATACTAAATCAAATACCCGTCAACATATTAAATATTACTAACTTTAATAAAAGAAAAAATGAAATTAGAAAATTCTTAATAGATTCACAATGAATTAAAAATATGAAAAATGAATAATGTTAAAAATTTTTAAAAAACAATTGTCAATTATCTAAAATTAAAACTAGTTTATAACTCCGCAGACAAGCCAAAAGGCTTCGCGGAAAAGTAATTTACGTAAAATGTTAATTAAATTGTCAAATAAAATTTGAAAAAAAAAAAAAAAAAAAAATTCAACACCGCGAATTCTTAAAAAAAAACTTAAGTTCAACAACATTCAATAAGACCATAGTCTTATTGAATTACCCGTACATTTTATTTGAGTACTCGGTACAACAATTTTTTTTTTTTTTTGTTATAAATATTTTTAAAATTTAATAATTATAATATGGATTTCCATTCTTTAAACCATTCCCCAAGGACTCATTTACTAGCTTAATTGGTATTTAATAAATACCTAAGTAGCTTTAATTAATTATTCAAATGCTAAGTATTTTTTAAAGTGTTTAAGTACTTTTCTTTTGTATTAAAATCAGAATATAAAAATATATACATTTCTAGTCAATTCGCATAAAAATTTGATTTATTTTACGATATAATTTATTCTAACGTTATTGATTCGAAAAAATATTTTTTTTTAAGATTTGATTAGCGAAAGAAAAAACGATTTAGAATTTTTTGAAATGCACAAGCTATTTATTAACTAAATATTCTCTTATGCATTAATACTTTTCAGTTTGCGGGGAAAACGTTTTTTTTATTTTTAATGGAGTTGAATTTATTATATCTAGTAAAAAATAAAAATTGAATAAATTACTATTTATTATAATTTCAAACCATTGTCACCACCGAATGGTGTTATTATTAGCGCATAAGGTAAGCACTTGATTTTTATGTGCTTTCCGAATGTTTTGTAAAGCATTGGCAAAAGGTGTTATGATTTTGGCCTTGGGCACTTTAAGTCTGTTTATTTTGGGACATGGGAAGATACTTGATTTCTATGTTTCTCAGTGCTTTTCCAACGCTTGGTAACGCATTGACACCAGCGTGGAACGGTGTTATCACTTGAGTGTTGGGAGAGCACTGCTGGCAAGTACTCATACCATCCATTTCAGTGATTTGAAAGTGCTGGCCCCTTTGTATTTTTTTACCTAGGCAGCTAAGCGACCTACAAGTGCAACATGATAACTCAGAAGAAGAAACCCTTTCGCGTCGTAATTTCATTCGCCATTCATCTCTAGTCACACGATACATGGTAGAGCGCTTAAAGAATCCCACACATTCAGCCTTACGCAGTCAGACTTCCGCGAAAACATACAAAATATTGTAACGACAACCGTTGAGGAGATAAACCACGAGAATACAGCTAAAAAAAAAAACAACAAAAGAAAGATTTGCGCCTTCTGCTCCTATCAGCACCACCTGACAAAGACAATATGCTCAAAATGTGAAAAAACTGCCTTGCGCCTTTTGTGCAAAACATCAACTTTTAACTGTTTTCTTTAAAATATGCCAGTACTGTTTTCTGTAAATTTTGTTCACTTCGTGTTAATTACTAATTTTATTTAATTTTGCTTAGTTTTATATATTTACTACAATTATTTGTGTAAGATAGATACATATAACAAAAATTTTTTATGAAATTCCGTAAGAATACATTTAAAGTCAACCATGTGTATATTTATTTCGGTATTTTTTTTATCTAACTTTCTAACATTATATAATTCGATTCTTTCGACGGAAGTGTATAGTTAAAAAAAGAATTCTTTATTTCATGAAAAATGTTGTCGCTTAAAAAGAGATCATTACATGTGTGTTTTTGCTATGTTTTATACTTAAAATTTCTTTTACTACCATTATATTACCATTATTTAGTAAACATAAGTTATCAGGATGAGATGTACTCCTAAAACCGCAATTATTAACATAAGAAAAACTAACTATTGATTTAAATGCTTCAATGACATTTTCAAGCGAATAATTTGCATTTTTATTCAGAAGATATACCAAGGGAATTTTATTTGGTGAACTATGGGTATGAAAAAGTAATAGTTTTTAGTGTCCGACCGAACAGTTCGGCCAGAAAATGCATTTGGTCTGTATTTAAAGTATTATGGACAAATTTGGCGGATGGAAAAATGTTTATTGGACTGATTAAATGCTATTTTGAGTGTCAAATTTAAAGAAAAGTCTGTTGTTAAGCAATGAATTCACTGTTCGGCCTCAAAAAGTTCGGCCAAATCGAAAATAGTTCGGCGGCCGAACTTTTAACTTTATAGCTAAACTTCGGCTTTTCTCTTAAATTTTATACACAAAATCAAATTAAATCGGCTCAACAAACATGTTTCCAATACCAAAATTTTTCATCATTGCCTCTGGATATCAAAAAACCGACAAAATATAGTTTTTTGGCCGAACTGTTCGGTCGGACACTAATAGTTTTTTATAAATTTGAACAATTGCATTTGTCGGGCATTTTACTAAAGATTTTAAATAAAGCAAACTTTTTTCGTAATCGAGTGCCGAAAAATGCGATATAGCAGCTCCGATATTTTAAACATCGTCAGCAATATGGAAGTTCGATAAATATGTGGCATTATCTCTACAAATCTTTTCTAAATATTCTTTAGATATTGAGTTTTCAACGTCGCTAATTTGCTGGATGATAAAATAAGGCAAGAGGTGTATAATATTAAAACATTTTTGCACTGTTCATCTCCCAAGACATCTCTTAAAACTATACCATCATCATTAGCGCGGGTCGATTTAAAAATCGCTCAACGTTCAAGGAAAATCGTATTCTAGAGATCAAAATAAGAAACTTTGCCGAAGGAACCATACCTCTAAAACGAATTCTGATGTCCCGACTTTTGACCCGTTGGGTCAAATTTTGAAAAACCCCACTTTGATATTTCAGAAAGTAGGAGGAATCTCTCCAAGATTATGGGAGCTACTTCTTCTCCGGGAGACGTGCTAGCAGATTAATGCATAAGTCATCATTCTAGGTGACCGTTAAGGGGTTAAAATTTAAATTGAAAGAGAGCCTTTTTAACCGTGTTTTTATAGCAAAATGTACAAATCTCGGGATATAGATATTTCAGAAAGTAGGAGAAGTCTTTCCAGGATTAGGGTCTATATTTCTTCTCCGGAAGACGCTCTAGCAGATGCATGTATAAATTATATTCGATTGGTGTTGAATTCGATTGGGGCACTCTAAATGGGTCAAAGTGAAATTTTTCAAAATTTGACCCTACGGGTCAAAAGTCGGGACATCAGAATTCGTTTTAGAGGTATGGTTCCTTCGGCAAAGTTTCTTATTTTGATCCCTAGAATACGATTTTCCTTGAACGTTGAGCGATTTTTTGCCTCCATACAAATCGACCCGTCCTAATCACCATATAACAAAAAAAAAACCGGAATTGAGTAGCTTTCCTTTTAATATAATATCCATTAAATCAAAATATGTTCTTTGAAATTCCATTGTTTTATCTTTTGAAATATTTGTAATAAATATATAAAATATAAAAAATTTTATTATGTTTTAATTCATATTTATCTTATTTAAAGAGTTTTTAATGAAACAATTTATAGATGAAAAGTAATCCGAAATATTGTGTTAAACAAGTCGCTGGTTTTCAAATGCTAAAGAAATTCATGAGGGGCGAAATAACTGATAGGTGAGTATTCTTATGAAAAATTGTATATAAAACTGATTGATTAAATCGGGTCAAAATCCAGATAAAATTTTATATAATTTAATATAAATATATAAAACCCGATATAATTTGATCAAACATTTTTCGGATAATAATATTTCTCCCGTTATATGAAATGAGATATCATTATACATGACAACATATTTTTTTCACTCGAGAATTGACATATTTTTTGATCTTGATTTATACAAATTTATAGAATCAATTTTATGATCAAATTATATCAAACAAGGTGTGTACCATATCATATAATATGTGGCACCAGATCAATTATTTTTTATCGGGGATGCAAAAAACGTAAAAAAGTAATAATATTAATATATGTGGACTCTTGATAAAAAAAACAATTTAAGTCGACTTAAGAAATATCTCCTTTTGAATACTCATATTGATTAATTTTTGGTTCTTAAATTTCTACACCTTATACACAACAAGATGTAGGACCCTTAAAATCAACTTATTTCGGAAAATTATTTATTTCTGTATAAAAATAAGATCTTGCTTCAGTTGTAACATTAGGATTTTTTGATTTTTTTTTTTAATATTTTCAATGTAAAAGCTAAATTAAGTTGTAAATTTTTTTTTCATGTTTGTGATTCAATGTTGTAAGTTACAAAAATTCCATAAAATCTTTGTTAGTTTTTTTCAAAGTTGTTTTTACAAACAACGTATTTCTTTTAGGTAATTTCAAGAGAATTTTATGAATAAAATAAAATTCCCAAATGGAAAGGAATTTTATACAAATTATAAATGTCGCGAATTTTTTGTAAGTGAACTTTGTCTAAGCGGATTAATAACGTTCAAGCAAAACCCGTATTTCTGATTAATCTCAAAATTCGTTTTTGCAGGTAATTATTTCTGCAAATATTTCCGACTTCAACGATTTTTTTTAATGGAAAACCCGGATACAACTATAAACTGAATTTGTATACATATATGTTTAAATCAGTTCAGATATAAGTTTATACCATTATATAAAATCTAATTAAATTGTATCCCGCCATTATTCAGAAATATTGAATCTTATAGTAGACTTATATATGGATGGGCCCATTTCTCGAATAAAACTAAGGACACATATTAAATTATGTCTGATTATATAAAGTATCATATATTTTTTTTAAATCGGATAAACAAAGTTTAACTGAAATACCAAAAACTCGACCTGAAAGTCAATTTAATTGTATTACTTACCACATCCATTTGTTCGCTGTTGGCAGTTGTCTCCTGAAGGGTTGTTTCGTTGTTTACTCCCTTTTTAGCCGCATGCATAATACCTCTTTCATAATCATCACATGAAAAACTGTAGACACTCGTTGTTGTAATATTGTCATCAGCTAATGTTTGTTGATGTTTGTTAGCATTGTGATACTCTATTTCTTTACCATAGAGAGTTATATCAATACTATTTTCCATGTTAAGTATTTTACTGTTCTGACATGGTAAATTTATGAAATCTTTAGTTGTACTCAAAGTGGAGTTACTATTTACTTCAGAGTTGATATTAAGCGAAACCTCTTGAGTGACATGTTCCTTGTTATCAAGTGGTTCTCTTGGAGCATAAGACGTTGGCTTTTTTTTGGAAACACATACATGTGAAGTTGTTTCGTCTATATTTAAATTATCCGATATTTCATATGAATTATTCCATGTTTTTGGTTCCTCTTCATTATGAAATTCTCTGGAAAAGTAAATATAAATATAATTTTGAACTTTCTAAATTAAAAATTTTGTACTAACCGTACTAGATGTTTGCCACTGAAACTAATACGCCGTTTTATACGTGGGGTAGTAGGATCGTTTATTGATTTTCGAAGCTGGAATTAGAAATAAAGTATATGTATGTCGTATGTTATTATTTGGGCAACATAAATATAGCAATAGAAAGTGTTTTAAAACAAAAAATATTTAAACATGAGTAAATTTCAATAAAAGATAATTAAGATTTTTTCAAAAACACTAAAAAATGAGTTCAATTAATTTAATGACTTCCCCAGGTGAAAATGTTCATATATTGTCATATATCACCACATATGTGAGTTCATATACAAATCCATATATGTTCGGATCCGAAATTTTAGGGTATATGGACATATATGATCATATATGGGCATATATGAATGTTCATATATGGTCATATATTATTATTTTTAAGTTTTTATCAATATATCAAATATTGTCTTTTTATAAAAGAAAGGGTTTCTATTCTATTATACTTCTAAGAACATGTTACTGATAAATTCATACATTTCATATTCAAAATGCATTAATAAATATAAATAGTTTAAAGTGTAATTTTTTAAGAAAACCCAATTTGGGGAAGAATTTAATGTAAATTAAAAAGAGTATGGATAATGGAAAACCAACTTGTTCCAAAAAAAATCCAAAAAAATAAAATTAGAAAATGATAATGACGACGATAACAATAGTAATTAAGCGAAAATACAAAATATGTCCTTTGGTACCAACACTTATAAAAAAAAAGCGGGATTTATTGACTTAAAATACGGATTTTAAAAAATTTGTAATTTCTTAGTTTGAATCGCTCAAATATTACTTCAAAAATGTATAGTTTTGGCACAACAAATGATTACATTTTAGACTTCGATTTGAATTTTAAAATCCTATCACTGGTTCTGAAACGTTATTGCTATCAAAAAGCTCCAAAACTTATAATATGTCGATTTTATTTTTTGAAAAAATTAAAAAAAAATATATTGAAAAGCTGGATAATCCCGATTCAGAATTAAGCACATAAAATGCGACTGATATTTCTTCAGATTCAGGATTATTCGTCTTTATAAATTATACAAACTTTAAAATCTATTTTCTTTTATATATTTTTTGTCAGAAGGTGTTAAAAATGCATGGCCCATTGGACCCCCATTTGGGAAACGTTGTTTTAATGTAATTAATGTTTATCCCGATAAAATTTAATTTTTATATTTTTACGGTAAATTTTTTTGGTTCTTATGATGACATTGTTTAAGGACTGCTTTTAGTGTCCGGCCTAGTATTCGGCTTCGGAGTTTGGCGGAACGTGACTTTTTGACCGAACTCCGAAGCCGAATACTCGGTCGGACACTAAAATCAGTCCTTAAATAATTAAAAATTTCATCATAATAACCAAAAAAATATACCTTAAAAATATTTAAAATTCATATTTATCGGGATAAACATTAATTACATTAGAGCAACGGTTCTCAAATGGGGACCGTAGCAGTATTCCAGGGGGTCCATGAAGAGTTCCAACATTTATTTGAAATTTCGTTTAAAAACTACAAAAAATGCATAAATACTGATCATGGTATTTATGCATTACCACAACATGACAAATAAAAACATGTGGCTTTCAGTCTTAAAATAGTCTTATGACAGTCACAGACAGTCACAACCTAAAATCTTATTTCTAAAAATTAAAATTTTTACATGAAATTAGGTCTTACAAAAAGTTGTTTGTTTAAGACTAACTTGGTTAAGATAAAACCTCGGTTATTATGAAATAATTTGAAAGTCCTGACGTTTTGGTACAAACTTCAAAGTAGCATCTGATAATACGAACTTGCTTAACCCTCTAACCAGCAAGCCCGCCTCCAGGCGGGGTATTTAAAATTGGAAATTAGTTCGTCAATTTATGTTTTTATAATATATATAAGTATAAGCTATTTCGATAGAATACTAAATTTACAAAATATTTTGTAAAGTAATTTTGCGTACGCATGGTACGTTTTGGAAGCGAGAAAGCGTTAAAGTTAAAATTTCGTAAAATTTCAAAAAATTATTATTTTGAAATGAGCACAATTTTTTAAAACCTTGGAAACATATTTATGTTGAATAGAAAACGTTGATTCTAAACACAAAGTAAGATTGAAGCTTAAACTTTAAAACAAACTTCAATTTTCGTCCAAAGACATATGGGATGGGATTCCAAAAGGATACATCGTCTTAACTTGAAAACGGATGGAGGGATTTTAATTAAATTTGGCAAAAATATTATATTAAGTAGTATTAGTAAAGCCTTTAAGTTTAATCAATATATGTATGTTTTGTTTTTTGCTCTTGTTTTGTTTTTATAGGCCCTTGAAGTTGACTCTTTTTTAGCACATTTTTGATCTTTTTTTACTATGGATGAAAATAAAATGTTGAAATGGGTAAAAATAAAATGCAATAACGACGAAAGCGAGGATGCTCATTTTCAAACAGACTATTTGGTAGCTTCTTTAGAAGTGTGGTGTTCAAATTGAGCTAAATGTAAGGCTTGCCTCAAAATTTTTCATACAAATGTGCGAATTTTACTAAATTACGTGACTTGTCCATTTTGTAACCAGACATACAGAGGTAAATATTTTTGTTTACTATAAGAAATGTTGGACATTTTGTATTTTTTAATTAAATATTTATTTTTAATTAAAAAATTGCAGAAATATTCTTCGTTAATAACACAAACATTGACAACAGTTAAGAAATGACTTATTAAAATGTATTGCATTGCATTTGATCTTTGATCTTTCTTTAAAAAAAATAACAAAATAAAAAAACAACAAAAAATTGTCTTGTTTGTATCAACTAATAACTGTTATTGTTTTTGTTGGTTGTAAATTTAAGAGAAATTATAATTTAGTTAAGAGAAATTTTAGGTGTAAATGATAAACAGCGATTAGCTGGAATAAATGAAGAAACAATGATAACTAGGGACTTAACAAATTTTTGTGCTTTTATTATGTCAATGGTTATAAAAACAAGAAATGAGAGAAAAAATTATCGAGGTGACAAAACATCTGAGATTAAAAACATTTTAAAATGTGAAAACATTTATTGCAGTAAAAAAATATCGAGGTAAAGATTAATTTTGGTAAAAAAAGTATTCGAGGTGAAATACTCCATACTATTCACCTCTATGTCTCTAGTTACAAATAACCTACTTTTCTTGTAGTAAACAAAAATGGAGGTGAAAAAAAATTTCGGGTGAAAAAAGTTTGAGGTGAAAATAATTTCGAGGTGAAAAAGTGAGGTGAAAAAAAAATTTGGTGAAAAAAAATACTTGAGGTGAATATTCAACACTATTCATCTCTATATGTCTGGTTACAAAATGGACAAGTCACGTAATTTAGTAAAATTCGCAAATTTGTATAAAACATTTTGAGGCTGCCTTACATTTCCACTCATAATTTTTGAGGGGCTAGACCGATTTAATTCATTTTGAACACCACACTTCTAAAGAAGCTACCAAACAGTCTGTATGCAAATGAGCATCCTCGCTTTCGTCGTTATTGCATTTTATTTTTTAGCCATTTCAACATTTTATTTTCATCCATAGTAAAAAAAGATCAAACATATGCTAAAAAAAGAATCAACTTCAAGGGCGTATAAAAACAAAACAAGAGCAAAGATTACAAACCACTTTGGGGGTTTTAGTCTACTAATGGTATACTTTAATTTTCCGTTGCAATGGTCCGGGATGTCTGCCATGACCCGAAATTTGTTGCACAGTGTAATTTATGCCTAAACTTATTAATTTTTATGGATGCGTTTTTGAGATTCGCTCTAAACCTATTTAGGCCCATTTCGCCTAAAAATTTTGTTAGAACAACGTATTGTTTTGTCGTGCCGAACAGAACAAGTGGTATAATATATAAAAGCTTAGGCCAGTTTGAGGGTTAAGATGAACCCTCAGTTAACCCTTTACTTCAAAATGCATATCAATAAAATCTTATATTATAAGCATTATTGTAAATATTCAAAAGCGAAACAATTCAAAATGAAAGTGGTTGAACAAAACAGTTTAGGAAAAAATTTCTATAACATTTCTACATAACAAAGTGTTACATCTTTTCCTTAAGGAACAAGTACCACGTAGCACAATATATGACATCAACCGGGATAAAAATGAAAGGAAGTCCGAAAAAATTGACTGCAGCTAAGCTTGTTAAATATAAAAAATCGGCGGTTAAACAAATTGGGGCATCAAATCGTAAGTTGACCAGAAAATTTTGCGTTTCCAAGGAAACAATTCGCAAAAACTTACTCCAAATGAACGTGAAACACTACCACAGGAAGACAGTACCCAAAACAGTAGTAAACAACAATTGGCAGAAATACCAACAAAATGCAGACAACTAAGAAAAAATAAATTTCAAATAATTTTGGATGATGAAAAATTCTGTTTTTTACTTGGAAAAGTACTAGTGTGGGCAGCCTTTTTGGCAAAAGTTATATCACAACTTTACATCCAGGATTTCAAAAGAAAATGGCTGTAAACGCAAATGTTTACATTAGTAGAACTGTAAAAATTTATCAGAGATAGACACGCTAAAGACGACATATTATTTTGGCCAGATTTAGCAAGCTGTCATTATGCCAAAATGACGTTAGAATAGCTTAATGCTAAAAACATAAATTTTGTACCGAAACACGCAAATCCTCAAAACGTCCCGAAATCACGTCCAATTGAGGACTTTCGGGCTCTTTTATGCCAAAAAATGTATGAAAATGGTTGGAAAGCCAAATGCAATGAAGGATTGAAGAAAAAAATTAAAAGCAGTGTAAAAAAATTGACATTTATATCGTCCAAAGCATGATTGGAGGTATCAAGCATTAAATACGACAAATAGAAGATCGCGGTCCTTTGTCTCTTTACAAAAAGTGAATTAATAATTTATAGTCTACACTGTGTTATAAATAAAAATAATTCTTTAAAATAATAATTAGTAGTGTCCGACCGAGTATTCGGCTTCGGAGTTCGGCCAAAAAGTGAAGTTCGGCCAAAAAGTGAAGTTCGGCCAAGTTCGGTGTTCGGCCAAATTTTGGCCGAACTACCGAACTTTTTATGATTATTTAATAAAAAACACAAATAAATAACAATTGTGGTTATATTTACTTTTCAGAATTTACAAAAAAAAACTACCCAAAAAATACATATGATAGAATACCAAAAAAAAAGTAAAGATGTTTAAATATGAATGTATGTGTACGTGAAAAAATTTCGATATACATAATTGAAATAAACGTAGTATACTTTTATAGTTTGCAATCAATTTCGAGTGGTAAGTAATCATAAAAGAGCATAAAAGGTTTCATCAATTTGGGATAGACATGATGCAGAAAACAGACTAAGAAGTACCAGAACCAAATGAAAATTTTATTGGAAATGAAATTAAATTGCTTTTCTGTGATGGCAATATCAAACTTTAAAATATTAAAGTTCAAGTTTTTTTTTCTATATCAACTTAAAAAATCGATTAACTATTTTTCTTTGACTATAAAATATAGTACAAATATTTTATTCTTTTTTTTTACTTAAAATAGTACTACTATTTTACAAATATGAATTTGTAAAAAATACACCTATGAATTTTTATTTTTATTTATGTTTAATAACTTTTTGGTTTAAATTTATCGATCTAAAAAAACAATTTATATTTTTTTTTTATTAAAACAAAAAGTTCGGCCGAAAAAATGAGTTCGGTCGGACACTAATAATTAGTCTTTTTAATTACAAACTTTTTAAAATTGTCCATTTACTAAATTGGCATAGTTTATTTCGATCAAAAAAAGTAAGCCAACTTTTTTTAAACAAAACGTACCATTTTTGATACATTAAAAGGCGTAACGGAACCTAAGAGTGCATTTTAAAAAAATTTAATCATATTTTTCGTATTCAGCTCTTCTATACTCATCGTTTGAGTGCTATTACTCAAGTGAATTCGTAAAAACATCCTTTGTCGAGACACCCTAATGTACTTGTTTGCAATAATGTAAAAAATTGTCAATAACTGCGATTAAAAACATCAAAATTTTTATACCGTCTCGCTAAAGTACCAATATTCAGTATTCGGTTTACCAGAATTCCAGACATTTGCCGAAAAGTTCTTTCATACATTTTCATCATGGATGGCAACCGATTTTATGCGGTCGTCTTTAGAGATAACTCTGTTTTATTTTATTTCGGTAACGGTAGTTTAAGGATAACAACATTTCTTTTATTTCGGTAACGGTTTTTATCGTCAGCGGAATTTTACTTATTTGGGTAACGGTATTTTTTAGCGGTTATTTCGGTATCGTTATTTTATATTATTATATTAGTTATACAGGTAATGTCAATGCACACTGATATGCAGGAATTCTTACGACTGGCTGTTTTATGATCAAACTTTGTTTTATGATACAAACTTGTTTAGTTGGTCTCAGCCAACATAAACAAGAAGTAGAACACTTCTTGAGTTCCCAAGAAATTGACATACTGCTAATATCTGAGACACATTTTACTGTTAAAAACTGTTTTAGAATCAAAGGATACTCAATATACGATACTAAACACCCCAGTGGAAAAGCGTGTGGTGGCTCCGCCATAATTATAAAAGAAAAACTGAGTCATTTTCCATTGAACGAATATAAAACAGAACACATCCAAGCAACTTCCATTACCCTTATGGCAGAAAATCTAACAATTTCTTCTGTTTATTGTCCTCCTAAACATAGCATATCGGAATCCCAATACACCCATTACTACAAAACCTTAGGTACCAAATTTATTGCAGCTGGGGATTACAACGCAAAGCACACGCACTGGGGTTCTCGACTCAATAACACTAAAGGGAGACAGCTTTTAAAATCGATAGTCTCATGCAAACTAGATGTTATCTCTGGGGGTCAGCCAACTCATTGGCCATCAGACCCAAACAATATTCCAGATATTCTCGACTTTGCGGTATTAAAGAACATTAAACGTGAACACATTACTATAGTCACATCTCTAGATCTCTCGTCCGACCATTCGCCTACAATATTGACGGTCTTTCAGGAACATCCGATCCCCAAGCACCTGTATTTCCCAAACAGAATGACTAATTGGCTTAAATATAAAAAGTATATAAGCTCACACTTACCCTCTAATATATCATTGAAAAATGAAGAAGAAGTGCAAGAAGCAATAAGCATGTTTACAGATACAATTTATATCGCAGCAAATGTTTCTTCACCGACTATAAATCAGACTACGAAAAAAGCACAATGCCCACAAAATGTTCAAACTATGATCAGAGAAAAAAGAAACCTTAGAAGATTATGGCAGCAACATAGATCTCCAGCTTTAAAACTCCAACTTAACCAATGTCAAAGAGCACTCCGCAAAGTTCTCCAGGAAAACAAAGTATCGTCCCTCCAAAGATATCTACAAAATCTTGATCCAACAGAAAGAACTAACTACAGCCTATGGAAAGCCACTAAAAACCTAAACTGTCCTATAAGTTACGAGTCTCCAGTTCGCCTTATTGACGGCAGTTGGGCCAGAAGTCCAAATGACAAATCTAAAGCCTTTGCGGACCACCTAGAACAAGTGTTCAAACCCAACAACACCAACTCCGACATAATTGTCCCACAGATAAATGAGAAAGTAGTTTCCCCCCATGAAACTTCGATTTACTAACATAATAACAGCTGTTCGAAATCTAAACACAAAGAAATCTCCTGGTCAAGACAAAATTACAGCAAAAATGTTATATGAACTACCTAGCAATGCCCTAAGACTTATGCTTTATATATTTAACGCAATCCTGCGTACAGGCTTTTACCCTTCTTCTTGGAAAATATCCGAGATTATAATGATTCCAAAGCCAGGAAAAGATCCCAGTCAAGTAAGCTCATACAGGCCAATAAGTCTTCTCTCTATTTTATCAAAGCTTTTTGAAAAATTATTTCTAAATGCACTAACTCCATTCCTTAACGATCACCAAATCAACCCCGCTCACCAATTTGGGTTCCGAAAGGACCACAGTACGGTAGAACAAATTCATCGAATAGTGACTCTTATCAGAAGAACTTTTGAGGAAAAGCTATATTGCACTTCATTATTTATTGATATTTCTCAAGCCTTTGACAAAGTCTGGCACAAAGGGTTAATATATAAAATAGTTTCGCTGTTACCCCAAAATACACACAAACTTCTAAAAAGTTACTTAACCGACAGAACATTCGTGGTCAAGGTCAAAGACATAATCTCAAGCCCCAGACAAATTTCGGCTGGTGTTCCCCAAGGCAGTATTCTTGGTCCCCTTATGTACATTCTATACACTGCAGATATGCCCACAAGTGCCCTTACACATACTGCAACCTTCGCAGACGACACCGCATTTCTTTGCATAGATAAAAATCCTAATATTGCTTCTCACAACTTGCAAACTCACATTTATGAAGTTGAAAAATGGCTTACTAAATGGAAAATAATGGTAAATCCTTCGAAATGTGCCCAGGTTACATTTACCTTAAGAAGGGAAAACTGCCCTAATATAACAATAAACAATATCAATGTCCCTGAGAAGTCGCATATAAAATATCTGGGAATTCACCTCGACCGACGTCTCACTTGGTCTCAACATATTGACTCAAAATGTACACAACTAAAACTTAAAACTTCTCAGTTGCTCTGGCTCCTAAACTCTCACTCCACCCTCAATCTTGAATTTAAGGTCCTATTATACAAAGCCATCCTCAAGCCAATCTGGACTTATGGAATACAACTATGGGAAACTGCATCAGTATCCAATGTTGAAAAATCGCAAAGAAGGCAATCCAAAATACTACGCCTTATAACTGGCAGCCCGTGGTTTATCCGCAACGAAAATATACACAAAGATCTTAGCATACCATACATCCGTGAAGAAATACAGAAATATTGTTCCAAATACGTGCGTAAATTGTCAACACACCCAAATCCCTTAGCACATACCCTACTCCTATTTAGGGGACATAGTCGCTTAAATAGAGTAGATACATTGGCTATAGCTCACCAGTAGCGAAACGCAAAACCTGTTAACACTCATTGGTCACTTATGCGCTGGCATCAGGGCCACAATATACGTTTAGTTTAAGATTTTAATAATTATTGTTATTTTTCTCAAAGAAAAGATCCAATAAACCAAATAAAAAAGCCAAAAAAAAAAAAAAAAAAATATGTAAGGGTTGCTTAAGGGTAACGATATTTCAATTATGTCGGTAACGATATTTTAGTTATTTCGGTAACGGTATTTTAAGAATAACATTATTTTAGTTATGCAGGTAATGTCAATGCACACCGATATTTTTAGCCCCATTATGCCCGAATTCTTACGACTGGCTGTTTTATGATCAAACTTTGGGAAAATAATCTATTTACGTAACGGTTGTTTAAGGATAACGCTATTTCAATTATTTCGGTAATGATATTTTAGCGATAACGTTATTTTAGTTGTTTCGGTAACGGTATTTTACGGATGACGGTATTTCAATTATTTCGGAACCGGTATTTTGCAAATAAAAAATGTGTGGTAGTAGTTTTCTTAGATTTGAAACGAGCATTTGAGACGGCTAATAGAGGAATATTATTGGAAAAACTTCAAAAGTATGGCATTAAAGGAGTGGAACTTAAGTGGTTTAATAGTTATTTAGAAAATAGAACCCAAAGAACAATATGGGGTCAGTATATATTAACAATTGAAGATGTTAACATAGGTGTACATCATGGTGCAGTTTTAGGAACCTTACTGTTTCTAATATACATAAACGACTTGGAAGAAATATTTAAAAAAGCTAAAAGATGTATGTTTGCGGATGATTGTTTATAAAGGGTCCGCCAAATAAATTTTTTTTTTTTGAACTCCTAAACCAATTGGACTTTGTATGGCGTAATACCAAGGTCTTTATGCAAAATTCGTCTCAATGATGTCTCCGAAATGTTCAATTGTTGAGAACGACGGTGAATTGATGTTGATGGCGCTTCACGCACACTTTCTGCCAAAGCAGCAATATTCTCGGGTGTACGCACTGTTTTTGGCTTTTCACGCTTTGGTTTATCGCTGAGGATGCCAGTTTCTTTCACTTTTTTCACAAGATAACGAACATACGGACCATATTCGTTCAGCGGAAGGATAAAACTAATTATCAGTCAAATCAGACATGAGCTAAGTGTTACCATTCACGAAAAAAAGCACTAGTTGAAAAAAAAAAACGTTAGATGACAACCCTTTATAAGCGGTAGAAATCCGAATTAGAGGAGGTGGTGAAGTATTTAAATATGAGCAAATTAAAAATTAATACGAATAAAACAAAGGATATGATTATAAATGGAGAGACTGATGAAAATATAAGTATTAACGGTGTGCCAATAGAACAAGTTGCTGAAATTAAATGTCTGGGCGTTATAATAGACAAAAATCTTAAGTTTGATCTGCATTATAATTATATTTACAAAAAGATTTCTAAAAAAATTGTTTTCTAGGAAGAATCTGAAATAGAATTTCAACATTTACAGCTATTAACATATATATTACAACCGTTAAACCTCAGTTTGAATATTGTTCAACACTGTTATTCCTTGGTAGTCAAGAGATGAAGATAAGACTGCAAAAGCTTCAAAATAAAGTCACGCGATGTATTTTACGGGAACACGGGCGATCTCATCAAAATGATATGTTACAAAAATTGCAGTGGCTATCATTCAATCAAAGACTGGTAATGAATGTTTCAATTTGCATATTCAAAATGAAGAATGGATTGTTGCCGAACTACATGCAAAAACAATTAACATACGTAGCGGATGTTCAACCGTACAATCTGCATAATGTAGGTGATTTGAGGCTAGACTTTTGTAGAACAAATTTTAGCCAAAACTTATTATTTTATAATGGTCTCAAAATTTATAACGAAATCCCTTTAGAATTAAAAATTGAAAATAACTTTTATATTTTTAAAAGAGAAATTGTTTTTTATATAAAAAGATTATATTAATGTAATAAAATCCACAGATATAAGTTTTTTTGTATATTAATAGCTTAAAGCTAAATAAATAAACTAAAAAAAAAAAAAAAAGGGTTTTGAATCGATAACGGTAGTTTAACAGCAGGAGTGCCCAAAAGTTCCTTATGGAAGAGCAAACACCAATACATTTAAAGAAAAACTAATTTTTATTCAATATTTTTTGTTGTAAAAACCAATACAAAGAAAAAAGAAAAAAATATTTCAATGTTTACCAGCAAAGCATACGAAAGTGTTGTTGCTTTGCGCTTGCGTGTATACAGTGAAGAACGACAAAAAAAACTAATAAGACAAAGTTGTTTGTGTATTTCGTATTGCTAGTGCTGAGTGCTCTATGTGTGTATTAAAACACACAGCCTATAGCTAAGTGTTTTTACAAAAACAAATGTGCACCAAGCGCATAGGCCTTGGGCACCCCTGTTTAACAGTATTGCCTGCCATCCCTGATTTTCATATATTTTATAATAAAATCGGTGCCAAGTAACTGAGCATTTCAACTAATAAAGATTTTTAACATAAACTATTCAATAATTAAGTAGAAACAAGTAAAAACTTGGTAAAATGTTACTATTTTATTTTTTTATTTTATTAATTAATCATATAATTACTAATTATATACTATTACCCTAACTGAGCACTAGCTACTATGGCTTCGGCGCGTTGTAGCGAAAACAGAACAGTGCCACTGGTGGGAATCGAACCCACGACCCCCGAACTGATAAGCCAGCACGCTACCAAATAAAATACCGGGGCGCACAAAATGTTACTAGTTTTCGCATAACTTTTGTGAATAAACTTTATTAGTTGAAATGCTCCTAATTACTTTGCAAAAGTTGTTTTTTTACTATATTGACAAAACTAAAACAATTGAACTATTTTATGTTAAAAATCGTCTCAAACCAATACAAACAGCAGTGTTTGAAAAAATTGATTTTAAAATTTTTTTTGATAAAAAATAATGGTTTAAAGTTATTTTAATTTAACCGAATTATTGCTTCAAATAGTAAAAACATGCCGAATAATAACCGAATATTCGCGAAATCTCTACTGAAAACTACTCCAAATTTAATGACCTGCAGTCGCAAGGGGTCGCGTCCGCCAAAAAAAAATGCCAAAAGTGCAGTTTAGCACCTTACGGCAAAAAGAAAAATAAAATATGTCCGGATTTGGGGTTAAAAAAGAAAAAAAACCGAAATTAAAAGTTAGCGGCGCTCGGACCCGGGGGACCCACTGGGTCCAAAAACGAGGGGACGTAGTAACACGTAAGTATGGGTACTCAAATTAAAGGAAATTGTCTCACGATTTCAAAAAAGATATTTGTTTTTTGATCCATGAAACATAGTCCGAATTAGAGCCATATTTCGACCAAAAAAGGGGGCCATGATTTCGGAAAATGTTTTTTTTTTTTTTCCTTAATAAAGTTTTTCTGCGGCCGATCTTAGGGAGTTTCTCCTCCATAGGACGCGGCAGGTGGCTTCGCTGAATACAGTTTTTCTGCGCGCGTCTCATTATCTTCCCTAGTGTGAAAAAATCGCGCGATTTTTTCAAAAAAAATTTTATTTTTTTTTGCAAAGTCGGCATCTTTTTTACGCGTTTACAGATCATGGTAAAATAATATTTTTTGCAATGTAGGACAAATTTTCTTTCATTTGAGTACCATTTTTGCATATCAAAATTTCATATTTTTCTGGCCCCCATTTTTAAGGGCCTTAAACGGCTCTAATTCGGACTACGTTTCACGGATCAAAAAACAAATACCATTTTTTAAATCGTGAGACAATTTCCTTTAATTTGAGTACCCATACTTACATGTTACTACGTCCCCCCGTATTTGGCCCCAGTGGGGTTTTTTTTTCTTTTTTAACCCCAAATCCGGACATATATTTTTTTTTTTTTTTGCCGTAAGGTGCTAAACTGCACTTCAGCCAAAAAAATGTTTCCATCTTCATAGTTAGCGTGGAAATATCTGTCGATGAACCAAGTTTAATTAATTTTGGAGAGCGGCGGCTAAATATTTTTAAGCCTGCTATTGTATTGCACGCAATTGTACATTGTTTTGAGTCGATAAATGGCGAAGATGATCTGGCAACGCTTGCCTCAGCGCGTGGTTTGTAAAAATTTTTCGCTTCGTTTAATTTTTGTATAAATTGTTAAATTGATCGACAAATTCGTCTGTAATAATCCCAATTGATCATTGAAATCTTTTATATTTATGTATAAATTCCTTTTGTGCTAAGGATATACGATCTTGACTGAATACTTGGCTATTTTGATAACATCATGAGTGGTGGCTCAGACGGGGTGCTGCCCCGTCGGGGTCCGGATGATCCGGGGGGATCGGAACCGCCGCCCAAGATTTTGCGTACCACTGATGACGATGATATGGGTATGAACACTGAATACAACGTAAACATGAAAAATGCCGAAAATTTTGAACGCTTTGTGGAACTCCGGCTGAAGGCTGTTAGAACCAATAAGGCTCAATCAAATGAATTAATGGAAAACAATAAAACAAATGATAATCAAAAGGATGCTGTGATAATGAACGACGGGGATGATGCCTTACAATTTACTGCAACCGGTATGCCAACCAATTACAATGATGATCATAAAGGACCATATGTGGTATATGTTGATACGAAGAAGACTGAACCAAGAACGCCTATTAATCCATTTAAACTCACAAAAAAACTCATAGACCTTAAGATCGAGGACGTTAACAACGTACTCAAGGTAGGCTATAGTAGATGGAAAATTTTTTTTAAAACACGCAATGCCGCAAATAACTTTGTAAACAACCCTCATTTGGAGAATGAGGGTTACACTGCTAATATTTTTTACGCATTTGTTAACTAAAACTGGTATAATATTTAACATCCCAGAGGACATTACCATGCGGGAACTTTTTTATTTTATCGAATCACCAGTACCGATAGTTAAACTTGTAAGAATGACGAAAAAAGATGGCACTATACAAAGACAACCAACAATGAAAGTTAAGGTGGTTTTTAAAGGTTTACAGATCCCTAAGGAAATGGACTTTGCTTATGCAAAGGTAACCATTAAACCCTTCATTCCATTTGGCCAATGTTACAATTGCTACAGATTCAACCACATGGCTGAAAACTGCAAACAGAAGGAGCAAACATGTAAAACTTGTTTTTCTAGACACTGCATAGAATTTAAATGTAACCCTACGATGTTAAAATGCAGTAATTGCAATAACCCTCATCCTCCGACTGACCGAAACTGCCCCGCACGTGAAAAAGCCCTTAATTTAAAAAGATTAATGGTCTTGGAAAACCTTAGTTTAAAAGAAGCTAGAGCGAAGTATGCTGGGATTATTGGTGGTAATCGATTTGAGATTCTTGGTGAGGATGGAATTGAGGAAAGTTTTCCCCAGTTATCAACTAAACCAGATCGCTTTATTAATAATTCAAATGAAGCAGCCAGACACATTCATAAAATGCACTCATATGCTAAAGTTGTCAAAATTAATCCTAATAGACAAAGAGAAGAGGCTAATGCACGCAAAAGTATGGAACAATGGCGTGAACTCACCAAAGATTTTAATAGAACTTATGAAGGTCAGAGAAATATGGAAAATCCGCACATTGTATCAGACGTGGAAAAAATGATTTCTAATTTGAAAAACATGATTAACTCCTCCCTGAGTTCATGGTCGAATGACACAATGACGGAAACTGATAGAAACTTTCTAAGTGAAATTAGTAGATCCATTGACAGAGCATTGATAACTAAAGACAGAGACAATATAGTAGCACTGTCCGGTAGTGCTACAAACAATATCCGATAATCTATAATGGAACTGTTACAACACAACATACAAATTTTAAAACACCCAGACAATAAAGAATCACTTGAAATTTGTCTGAATAAATACGATATTGATATCGCGACATTATCGAAAATTTGGGCGAATTATAATAAATGCACGGGCTTTTCAAAGTATGTTTTTGTTGGTAAACATAGAAATGTTTATGGTGGTGTAGGCATCTACATAGAAAAGCCAATTGAATTTTCCTTGAATAGAACTAATACAGATGAAGTGGTCTCGACCACGACAACTAAACTCGTAATGAACGTCAATATCCAAAGAGCCAAGTATCCGGTCTTAGGTCGGTATAAGTACACCATTGATTTTTTCACGAATGAGAATTATAACAGTTACCGTATGATCACGGACTTCCTAAAGTTTATTAAGGTTAAACTATAAACGGAATACGTGTTGATATTTTGATGGCGCTATATCCCACGGGACAAGCCAAGTAAATCTCTTATCCTTTGCAGGCCAAAGGAGGATAGAGTAATCACAAATCAAGAAAAAAAAAAAAAAAAAATGGCGAAGATACAAAAGTCAAACTTTGGAAGATCATAATTCGAGGAACAGGGGTCGCCGACATAAACAAAGTGTATTTTGCCCTAAAACTTCTATCAATCGTGAGTGTGATCGCTATTATGACCGTAAACTGGAGTTTAGCAAAATTGTCAATTAAATATTAATGGAACCTTCATTAGATCACTATTAATGTAGTAAATTTAAGCAAGCAGATAATATATTTGTTTAAATTAACTTACAACACTTCTACGCTTTCTATTATCCATTTTATCGCTTTAACAATTGTAGTTTTTTTTTTAAATAAAAACTGAATAACACAAAAATAAAAATTGTTATAGAATTTTTTTCAATAAGACGCTCAAATTTTTTCGAATTAATGTTATTGCTTGTAATGTTGTCTGCACTGTTAACGATAGCAAGACAATGTAATCGATAACTAAACACAGAGATGTCTTGTTATAGGGCTAAAAAAGAGTTTAATCAAAACTTGTCTCCTAAGGTACACCACAGAATGGCAATGAACTAAACCGCAACTTCAAACTTTTTCCATAAATATCGTAAATTTTTTTTCGAATTGTTAAAGGTAACACATAACTACACAATATTCTTGTGCAACTTTTGCTATTGTCCAAAATATTACCAGTGCTTATGTCATATTCGAAAGTTGTACAATATATTGGAAAAAATCAAGAATGTTTTAATTCCTACTGCGCAACCAAGATATGTGAAAAATATGTTATAGTGTGTTGGGCTTATTGTGCAATATATCCAGAATTTTATAACAGCATTTTATAACAGAACAAAAGAGTTGACCCATATTTTATGCAAAAATATTGTCATCTTATTGCACTGAGTAGGGCAACATGCAATATTCGCAATAATATTGTACCTTAAGGTACCCATACACTAGCAATATTATTGCACAACTTCACGTTTTTGTTCTATTATCGCTTTTGGTAAAATATTAATGAAAAAAAATATAAAAACTGTTCAATAAATAGAAATATAAAAAACTTACCTTAAGCTTGATTCACACCCCTATTCACCCATATCTACTGTTTAGTATTTATAATAAAAAAATGACATTTTTAGAAAAGAATTTACAATAATTTTACTATTCGTGCCACCAATAGATATGAATGGACAGAGATGGATAGCGTCTGAATTGCCTCTAAAGCAATTCGTATGATTCCAAAACTTGTCACACACAAAACAATTTTTTAAAATTATTTATTATACTTTATTAGAAAAACAATTAGTTAAACACAATTTTAAATTAACGCGGAAACGGTACGTCATTCGACTCCCATTTCAATGTCCGTTTTCTGGATCCAGAAAACGATACATAAACAGAGTTAGATTCCGTTTATGCCGTACAGTAAACGGAACGTTTTGTTTATTGATTAATAAAAATAAAAAAAATATCAAAAACTTAAAATTAAAAAAAAAAAAAAAAAAATTAAAATGATTCATAACTTAATTCGAACCACATGTTTTGCCAAGACACGTATTTAATCCCTTTATTCTATTACTAAATTACGACCATATTACACTCAAATTTTAAATAATGTTAACAATTTTGGTAAAAGATAAAATGTTTCATCATTTAGTTCAACGTTTTCGTAAGTAGAATCGTTAACACGATAGCAATTTAGATATCGTTTTGAACAAACGATATCGTTTTTCTTAGAGAATCTGTCCCCAGGAGAAATTCACAAACTCAACTCTAGAAGATAATTTGACATATTATTGCCGACAAAATTATTTATTCTAGTTCTCTTGAGTGAGCGTTTTTCTAGTTCACTTGATCTGAATGAACTATTTCGCTCATCTAGTTCAAACAATCTTTGGCGACTTCATTTAATCGTTCGTTAGATCGGTTATTTGATCATTTTTAAGCAAACTATTCATATATGACACTTCTTTTTCACTGCAATTAATTAATAACGATCAAGAATTAAAATAAAATTTTAGTTTGGATAATAGGGAATTCATAATAGGTTCGTATGTGACGTATAAGTGCACAATACTACTTATTTGCAGGTACGTACCTTTCCAATTGTTGCCGCATTTTGAATATTAATATTTTGTATTTTCTTAAATACCACGATATTTGTTAATACATTAAATATAATATTGAAAAAAATATTTCTTTTTTTAAATATTTGAAATAAATAAATAAAAAAAAGCAAAAAATTGTAAAATAAACTTTCCAGGGTTTGTGAAACCTTTTTGACACTAATGTTGTAAACATACGATGTTTGAAGCTTTTTAGTTCATAGCCCTGATTTATTATTTTACTTCGGTGGGGGTAAGTGCTATGAGAACACCGAAGGTGGGCGCTGCGATGAGGGATAGGAAACTCATATCCCGGAACCATCTGTGTAGCAGTCCCACGCGCTAACCATTACACCACAACGTCCCAAATTAAGTAGAAACAAGTGAAAACTTGGTAAAATATTACTAGTTTTCGCATAACAAATGTGAATAATCTTTATTAGTTGAAATGATCCTAATTACTTGGCAAACATTTTTTCGTGTGTATATAAAGAAATATGAGTTTGGTAAAAAAAAAAACAATTTTTACATTTCTTTCATTTGGATTTCAAGTATTACTTTAAAAGTTAGGTACCTGTTGAAAACAAAAACTATTAAAAACGGATAACATTGTGCCACGAGTAAAAAGAACGAAATTAACGATTGAGCTAAGAGTGCGAATAATGGTGAAGTAGGTCATGTCGTTCAATTGAGTGAGTAGTTCAATTGAACTAGTTCGTTCACGAACTACTCAAGTCTTGTTTGGGGACGTTATTTAGTAAAATTGTAATGTCTTCTAGTTATAAATGGAAAATATTGAAGATAAATTAGAAGAATATCGTCTACGCAAAAGGCGCCAAGAGAATATACAGCGCTTTAAAGATAATCTTAAAGGATTCCTCATGCTTGGAGTTAAAGATAAACATGAAAATGAACGACCGGACAAAACAGCTGTTACCATACACGTATGTCACTTTTTCTATTTGCTGCCCGATTTGTTTAACAACAAACTCATCAACATATGATTTTCTTTCAAGGAATCGGACACTGATGATAACTTCCAGAAACATTTAAGTAATTCAAAAGATATTGCTGAATGCGATGATAGCGATGAAGTGATACTATCTTCCGAAGATGATGCATTCGCGACTAAAGTTAGCGATATTAAATCTGGTCTCCCAGAAAATCGTATACTAAAGTACACTCTGTGGGTGGTTTACTTTGCATTTTGGGTAACTCTCTATATAATAGCAATAGAACTTCAATTTGGTATTGTTTTCCTTATGTTGTCGGCTTTATTTGGAATTTATTTAAATACACGAACTGGTCCAAAGAAACGCAATGAAATCAGTGCTTACAGTGTCTTCAACAAGAATTGCGAAAGTATTGACGGTACACTTAAAGCTGAACAATTTGAACGTGAAATAGGAATTAGGCATAAGACGAGTATTTAGTGTATATATAGTAAAGTAAGCTTACAATAGGTTAAGGATGTAAACTTTTTTCATTTTTTTTTTTGTATTTAAAACAAAATGCAATTAAATGTCCCTCTCGATTAAGGGCATAAGAGCCAACTATTTGAAAACGCGTTGTTTTCAAAATATGTTTTTATTATGTTTGCAAATAATTTGTCAAAACTACGTAATATTCTATCCCAAAACTTACCTTCAATAACGACTATTATTAAATTTGCATAAATGAAACCAATTTTTAGTTAGCCAAATTCAAATATTGGTGCTGCCCAATGTGTTAAGCGTCTATGTGATGACTTTCGAATCGTTTTCAAAACGCAATGTAGAAATCGGTGTTCTTAAAAGCGCTAGTTTTGGTATATTCGAAGTTTTATTTGAAAAAAAAAAATCTTAAATGTCTAAAGTTTTGTATTTTATCCAAAAAAAAAAAAAACTATTCAAAAAGACATGCATGTGAGGAGTTATTTTTAAATTGAAAAAAGCTATTTAAAATTACTATTTGACTTAAAATAAATTAAAAACATTTAAAATTTTTAATACCGAGTGTTATTTTTATTATTCAACAAACATTTTTAAGAAAAAATCCACATTCTATTTACTTTCGACAAGGTACAACTGCTCGATTTAAAAAAGAGAAAAAATGTGTGTGTGGAATCTAGAACAACAAATCTTGTAAACTCGTTATACTTTAGCGGTTTCGTTTTCTTGCAGCGTTGGTAAATTCGGTTACTTTTTAGTACTCGATATTTTTTAATTGGATACTCGATACTTTTAACGGTTTAAAAATCTAAAATTCGCTTTATGATTGTATAAAATGTTTATTAAAAAATTTCACTTTTTTTAAAATTTAAATTTTTAAAAAATATTTTAAACTTTTTACAAATATGAATATTTATTTATTGAATTACTTTTTTACAAACTATTCAATATTTTTTTATAGTTTTTAATTTTTTTTTTCTTTAAACTTGTCAACTTTGATTTTTTCTTCTAGCGGAGTAGTATGTTAATGCTAATTATTTTAGCTAAGTCGCATTTGAATTGCTTTTCTGTCCTATATATATATCGCTATATATATCGTTATCACAGCATGGATATATCGTTATCACAGCATGGATTATATCGTTATCACAGCATGGATTTGTGGCTGGAAGGTCTACCACCACAAATTTAGCAGTTTTCACCAATTTCTGTGTTTCTTGCTTTGAAAAAGGGTTTCAAGTAGATTCAATTTATTTGGATTTTGCAAAGGCATTTGACAGGGTTCCACATGAACTACTGTTACGTAAGTTATCTAGGATTGGTTTTCATTCTAGTATGCTAAGTTGGTTTAGATTTTATTTGACTGGAAGATATGCTGCAGTTTCTGTGGATGGAGTTTACTCAAATTTTTTTACTCCCACCTCTGGTATTCCTCAGGGCAGTATCTTAGGTCCTTTATTGTTTAATATTTTTATTAATGACATTTCTCATTGTTTCAAAAATTCTCAGCACCTCATGTATGCTGATGATCTCAAGATTTTTAAATCAATTTCTTCTTTTAGAGACATTTCTGACCTTCAGGAGGATTTGTCTAGAGTCGTTTTATGGTCTGACCGTAATGGTTTGCCTTTTAATATTGCGAAATGTTTTTATATGAAATATCATCGATGCCTTCATACTTTACATTCGCAATATAGTATTAAAGGTCATATTATCTCATCTGTTGATGAAATATTGGATCTTGGTGTAGTCTTTGACTACAAATTATCGTTTTGTAGCCATTTGAACTTCATTATACCTAAAGCTTATTCATTATTAGCATTTATACGTCGTAATTCTGCTAATCTTTTGATTGTTCCACAAAAAAAGTTCTGTTTTGTTCTTTTGTAAGATCTAGGCTAGAATATGCATCATTTATTTGGAGCCCTGTAGCGGATATCCATATTAATCGTATTGAGAAAATTCAAATTAAATTTGTAAAATTTGCTCTCCCATTCCTAAATGTTAATGTTAATCAATCTCCTTCTGATCCTACATTTTCTGTTCCATCCTATGAGGATAAATGTGAATTTATTTTCATTAAAACTTTGGAAACACGTAGGACCATTTTTGCCTTAAATTTTTTACATGGTATTATTTGTGGTGTAGTTGATTGCCCAGAATTATTGCATTTAATCAAATTATATGTTCCTTCTAGATCGTTAAGAGTTAGAGATAAGTTCTTTTATATTGATGTACATAGAACTAATTATGCGTTAAATGAACCTCTTACTAGAGTTTTGAGATTGTTTAATAAATATTGTAATCAATTAGATATAAGTGTTAACCACTATCAATTTAAAACTGTATTAAATGATATATTTTAAGTTTTTTTTTTTAATATTGTCATAATTTTGCTAGTCTGTAAGGATTTTTGTATCCATAGACGAAATAAATAAATAAATAAAATATGACTGAAAATAACGAGTAGCTACTTTTAAGTATCAAGTATTCATACAAATACTCGATACCCACTACTCATTCTTTTACCAGCACTATTTCTAGCGCATACACGAATATGCGTTTTTTAATTATCAACGGATTTATTCTGTTTAATTAAAAAAAAAAAGGTTTTTTCACCTAACTTGAGGGTTACACGATCAAGTTTTGCCTATCAAGTTTTAATACACTCACACTTTTTTAACGATGCACTCACACTTTTTAAAATTGCAACGAACTTGCTTCAGATTTCTCTTTCAAATGGAGTGTATCAATTTACGTTCAAGAAAACAGCTGATTACAATTCTTTTGAAATTGTTTTTCATTTCACAAATATTGAAATTGCTTTCAACTTGCGTGCCGCCTACGTCACAGCTGTCAATTTTTACATATTTTGACAAACAGTATATGTTAAGGACTATCAAGAAAATCTTGATCGTGTGCCTGCAGTGTAAACTAAAGGAAATTGTATTTGTTTCCTTTTTCGCTAGAAGAAAAAGTGTAAATTTTGTTAAAATGTAAATATAGGAATAAATATAGGCCAAATCCAAAATGGATTTATTAAAGCTAAGAAATTGTCTGGGTCTGGAATTAATAAAATCGTTTTTTTTTTATTTATAATAAGCTTTTTATTTATAATAAACTTTTTATTTATAATAAACTTTTTATTTGTAATAAGCTTTTTCTGAAGTTTTTGTACACTTGTTGCGCCCTCTAGGGATGTTATTTGCTATTTAAATTCAAACTCATTCAAAAAATGTTATCTTAAATTTTTATCTATTATATTAATATACACTACATATTGACTTTTCAAGTGTCTAAATGTTTTTAAATGTCGTTACTATTATTATAATTATGACTTCCTATTATGTTATACCAATTGAACTATAAAAGAATTTTATTCTTAATGTTCTAATAATGAAACAAAATAAATCTAAATCTAAAAAATACGTCCCTAACCAACTCTGCATATAAGCATTCTTTCTATAAATGAATAACTTTTCTCAAAAGTCCTATGAAAAGCTGTCAAACATTTCATTTTTTTTTTTAATTATTTGTATAGTGAAGAACTCAAATCAAAATTTATCAGATCTCAAAAGTAGCAACGGCAGTGAAAATGGTGGTCAATCCATTTCATTAAATAAACATCTATTAGCTGAGTTATATTAGCTGTTGTTGTAATCAAATAGATTTCATAAATCTTGGTTGTGGTTACGAAAACGAACACAGATGGCTCTAGTAGAATTCAGCGTTGAATACCCCTAGAGTTTTAGAATTGAAATACATGACATACAGATGGCGCCTGCTATTTTACATACAAACTTAACACTGGCTTATGGCAAAAATTAATTATTTTTAGACAGCGACGTCTGTCAGTCATATCGCACACCTAGTTCAAAAGTGACTCAACTCAAAATTTTAATTTTTCAGGTTTATATGCTTAAATTATGCACAATACAATTATTTATCTATAAAAAATATATCAGTGTATTTTGTTGTTGCTGTTGCTAAAAAAAAAACAGTTATGCCTTTCTTTACGTTTCAATTGGATTAAATTTGCAAATATTTTTTTTTCGATTTCTGAAAAATGAAAAATTTTGAGTTGAGTCACTTTGAACTGGGTGTGTGATATTTTTTATAAATACAAATTTATTTATTATTTATTAAAAAAAAAAAAAAAAAATCTTGTATTTAATAAATCTATTTTGGATTTAGCTTAATTTAATTCCTGTATGTATTTACATTTTAACAAAACTTAGGGCCATTATTACAACTTGCCAATAGCTAAAGTTCGGATGTTATCTGACAGATTGTCAGTTTTTCGTTATTATAAGTATACCTTAAGCTAAAAGTGACCGATAAGCTAAAGGGAAGATATTGTTGCCTTTAACTTTAAACGTAAGGTTTATGTGTTTAAAGTTGCCACATTTTCTGCTCTACAAAGAAGAAGAAGAAAATACCGAATTTCACAAATTATTGTTTGTTTGTAAACAAATAAATAAAAGTACGTTGCCACCCACTACGTATTTTTATAAACCAATAATCGGTTTTTAGTTTGGTGCTGCCACATTATCAAAAATATTAATTTTATTTTATTGGGAAGTTGTAATAACGAAAAACATTATAGCTCACTTTATTCCTCATTTTAGCTAAAGTTACTTTTTACTAACATTTACTTTAAAGGCAAGTTGTAATAACGGCCCTTATACTTTTTATTTTACTTTATGTTATTGAATATGATGTATTTTCAGAAAAAATATAATTTCTAGTGTCCGACCGAACAGTTCGGTCAGAAAATGCATTTGGTCTGTATTCGGTATTTTAAAGCATTATGGACAAATTTGGCGGATGGAAAAATGTTTATTGGACTGATTAGATGCTATTTTGAGTGTCAAATTTGAAGAAAAGTCTGTAGTTAAGCAATGTTCGGCCTCAGAAAGTTCGGCCAAATTGAAAATAGTTCGGCGGCCGAACTTTTAACTTTATAGCTAAACTTCGGCTTTTCTCTTAAATTTTATACACAAAATCGAATTAAATCGGCTCAACAAACATGTTTCCAATACCGAAATTAGTCATCATTGCCTCTAGATATCAAAAAACCGACAAAATATAGTTTTTTGGCCGAACTGTTCGGTCGGACACTAATAATTTCCTTTACACAGTGGTTCCCTGCAAGCATTTAATGAAACAATTTATCATATTCGAGTCATTTATGAGTCCTCTGCGCGATTAAAATAGTCTATATGAACTCATTTTCTGATCATAAATGATTGTTTTTTCGGGAGAAAATGGTACCATACCCGCGACTCTTCTTGAGGAGTCTTTTATTACTTGCTTTTCTGATCAGTTTCGACTCATCTATGACTCATATTGCGAGTCTTTTTAGAGTAATTTTTTAGTCGTATTTTTGATCGTCTAAGAGTCTTTTTCGACTAATTTTTCAGTCCTATTTCTAATCGTTTGCGAATCATTTATGAGTCGTTTTTTAGTCGCATTTCTGATCGTTTGCGAGACTTTTTTGACTCTTTTTTCAGTCATATTTTTAATCGATTGCAAAAGGAAATATTTTTCGATTTAAATTATTAATTACTTCAGTTTATTAAAATTATATAAATTAAATTATTATTAAATTATATAATAAATAATAACATAAAAATGTTTAGTAAAAAAAAATTACAGTAAAAAAAGGAATTGAATTTATAAAATAAAAAATAATAATAGTGGTATTCATAATTCGTCGTAAAGTTTGTATAGTGTTTAATTATAACACAATAGTGTTAGAAACAAAGTTTGCACACCCGGTATGCTTATGTTACAATTTGTTTTGTATGAAAATATATAGTGAGTTTATAAATTATTTTTGTCAAAAACAATAAATATAAAAATTAAAATGAGTTAAAATTTTAAAATTTGTTATTTAAAAAATTTTAAAATTGATAAAAATTAAATTAAATAAATTTCCCTGAAGAAGTCTCCCAATGTGGAGACGAAATATTGGAAATTAATAATTTACAATCGTTTTAACAAAAGATCTTAAGCTCGAAGAAGAATCATATATAAAAAACGAATTGTATAATATGCATATATGTAAAGTGTAAACTTTTTTCCGACACTATTGTGTTATTATTAAACACTATACGAACTTTACGAAGAATTAGAGGCCATTTAAACGAAGAAATTAATTGCAGGCAATTTTTGAATTCTCTTTTAAAGTTGATTCTAAAAATCATGAACATTTAAACAAGGAGTTTTTTTCTTTAATTGTTCGTTCATTCGTTGAAATTTAATTTATTCGTAATAATTTAAAATAATAAAATTTAAAATAATATATAGATAGTTCTTTATTCCACATTATTTATTTTTTATTTTACAAAATATTTTCGATACACAACACTTGAGAAGCCGAATACGAATAAAGCAAATTAACAAGAATACGAACGATAGCAAAAAGAAATGTCAAAAAAATATCTTTAAAAACGAAAACCGTGCAATTTTTGATACCCCGCTTGCATCTCTACCCCGTATGCCTACAAACAATAATTGCACGCAATGTTGCATGCAAAATTGCGTCGTTTAAATGGCCTCTTATGTATCCCACTTATAAATCATACAAAATTGTATTTATTTTTATATACTTTTAGAGATTTTAATATTAATAGAATATATTTAATTCAATATAAACTTTTAAAAATTATAATTTAATATTTCAACTTTACACCACGAGATCACTGACATTAATAAACTAAAATTTACAATATTCTAATATTTTACGCTTGCTTCAAAGCTAGCAAAAAAATATCCCGTTGCAAATAAAAATAACAGAATTAAAATCAGTTTTTCATCATCTAGATGAGCAAAATATTATTCATAAATAACTTCAAAACAGTCATATTTCAAAACACCTGTATGATCCATTTTCGATTGCTGTATGTTTTGTTAAGCATAAGCACGAATCATTTTCGAGTCTTTTTTCAAGCGCGCAAGTGATTAATCAGTTTTTAATCGTCAAAAGTGCTCGAGGAAGATTTAGTTAGGTGATTTTTTTTTTTTTTTTTTTATTAAGTCTATGGAAAATTCCTTATTTTTTTTTTTACATATTTACAAAAATTGAAAAACATACAAGATTATTATTTTTTTAATAAATGATTTTATGGAATAAAGATTAAACTTAAATTATATTTAATTGATTAAACAACAAAATTAGATTCCTTTTAGTGACTTGTATATTTTCGGAAATGTCAATGAAGGCATATGAGTTGTTAAATTCATTGCAAATTTTGCGGAATGGATCAAAATTTGCGTAATTGGACTGAAAGTAGTGCAGTTTTAAAGGCTGGTAACACCGTGTTGGTCGAGTTGGAACAACGAACTCAAGTTTGCTAAGAAGATAATCGGAATTCGTAATACCTTTTAATAGATTGATCAGGAAAGATACATTTAACACAATTCTTCTACTTTTGAGCGTAGGAAGTCTTATTAATGCTAAACGCTTTTCATATGAAGGAAGATTTCTGCCCATCACCCATGAATTAGATCGAAGGCAAAACAGAAGGAATTGGCGTTGGACGGATTCAATTCGTTCTATATGGATGTCATAAAGCGGATCCCAAACTACGGAGGCATATTCAAGTATTGGTCTAACAAGAGATGTAAATAGCTGTTTTGTAACATCAGGTTCTTCAAATTCTTTTCCCCATCTTTTTATAAAACCAAGAACTCCTTTAGCCTTGTTTACAGTTTGTGTGATATGTGCGTTAAAACTTAGATTTTTGTCCATTAATACTCCAAGATCAAGAATTGAATGTACTATTTCAAGTTCATGTCCATCTATAATATAAGTATGGAAAACTGGATTCGTTCTATAAAACAGTATATATTTGCATTTTTTATAATTTAATTCCATGAGGTTAACTTTACACCAATCGTGGAACGAGGTTAAATCTGATTGTAATAAGGACGACAAATCCGATTATGATATGGAGTTTAAGTAAGATTTCTTGTAACTGAGAAACAACTTTACATCATCAGCATACATTAATATTTTGGAATGTTGGATGCATGACGGGAGATCATTTATGAATAAAAGGAATAGTACTGGTCCAAGATGACTACCTTGAGGAACTCCAGAAGGAACAAAAATACTTTTAGAGGTTGATTGATTAAAAATAACACGCTGATTTCTGTTTTTTATGTATGTACAAATCCATTTTAAAAGAACAGTAGAGAATTCAATTTTATGCAGCTTAAATAGCAGGAGATCGTGATTAACTTTATGAAATGCTTTGCTGAAATCTGTGTAGATGACGTCAGTTTGCATTCCAGAAGTGAATGAACTATTAACTATTGAAGTGAATTCTAGTAGATTTGTAATTGTGGAACGGCCTTTTATAAATCCATGCTGTGACGATGATAAAATTGAGGATACATCGTGAGATACAAAATTAGTTACGATCTTTTCAAAAAGTTTTGGTATAATACTTAGTTTAGCGATTCCTCTGTAGTTAGTAATATTTGACTTGCTACCTGATTTGAACAACGGAATAATAAACAATTGTTTCCAGATTGAGGGGAAATATCCATTGGAGAGGGATAAGTTAAATAAATGTGTTAACGGTGTGCTTAGGGTATATACACAGTTCTTTGATAAAACAATCTTCCAAATGCTAGTAGGGCAAATTGATATATCAATTTTCTTTCAAGCCGTAAGGCAACTTGACGGTCAAGTTTTAAACAGCTGATCGCAATTCTTGTAAATAAATTTTAGTTTTTCTTTTTACAAATATACATAAATAAAAAAAATATTAAAAAACACAAATAAAACTAAAAAACGGCATCATATTAAATTTTCTTTGACTATTAAGTTGCGTGCAGCCTACGTCACAGCTTCAAATTCGAATGAATTTGACAAGCAGTATGTGATCAATTTGAAAGAAAATTCTTAAAAGTTACTTTAGGTTATAAAAACAAAAGTTAAGGTTAAAAACACAAAATCCGTTGATTAAAACACCACCTGTTATTGATGTTTTCATTTGCAAAAAACTGTTCTAATCGTGATATACTATCCAATAATACGATCGAAATATACCTTTTGCAACTGTAATTCAGAAAATATTAATTTAAATTCAGAATTCCATTTGAAATTCAGAAAACATACGTGTATGTGCTAGAAAACGAAACCACATAATGTAAAACGAGTTTACAAGATTTGGTGTTAAAAATTCCAATATCGCATTTTTTTTCTCGTTTTTAAATCGAGCAGTTGTACATTGTCGAAAGTAAAGAGAATGTGGATTTTTTTTTTTTTCTTAAAATTGTTCGCAAAAAAAAAATAATACTTGGCATTAAAATTTTAAATGTTTTTAATTTATTTTAAGTCAACATCATGACAATACACTTTTGTTTCAGAAAAACCATGTCAAAAAGGCTTAACTCGAAGAATATTAACAAAAAAAAATCCTTCAGAAATAAGTCTATAGTCGTGTTTTAACGTTTTTTTACTTCTCCTGTAAAAGAAAATAAAAATTGTTATGACGCCCTTTTGCATTTTAGATGTCGAAATATTCCTCGCATTTGTGTATTTTTGATGATTCTTTTTAGAAGTCTCGTGCAGTAAACTCGTTAAAGACGAACTCGGTTATTACTAGTGTTACCAATTATTCGACCAAGTTAGGGCGAAAAAATGCTAAAAAAAAACGTTTTATATCTTAATTTAAGTTCTTGTACTAATTTTTAGTACAAAAAAATGTTTTTCCTATTCATTTACCAATTACAATTCTTAAAATTTCTTTGGCTGCTTTTAACAAAATATTTCAACTTTTACTAATTTTCAGTTTCATAATTAAGAGCAGTTTTTTTTTTAGTTGAAATTTTTTATAATCTAAAACACAAAGAAAATTCAATGTTTTAATTAAAAAAAAAAATATGGCGAATTTTTAGTAACAACAGGTAAAGACACGTTTTGCTAAAATTAGCTAAACGGTCTGCTGGCCTAAAAGTAATTAATTTGCTAATAGCCATTTTTTTTTACTAAATAACACATGACAAGAACTAGACCCGAGACTAGAGTATTCCTTATAAAGGTTTGTTGTTCGCTGAATTCAAATTTGACATCAGAATTTCTTCATTACACAGAAAAAAACTAAAAACGGGTTTTAATTAAAAATTTTATTGAATCAATTAATATTTTAATTGATTTTGCATCTACCACTGAAATGATAGTATTAACTAAAAAAATGTGCAGACAGTTTATTAAAACTCTTTCAATTAAAATAATAATAATATCAATTAAAAGAGTTTCTTTACAA
The DNA here is from genome assembly GCA_021234595.1 of Delia radicum. Lineage (NCBI taxonomy): Eukaryota > Metazoa > Arthropoda > Insecta > Diptera > Anthomyiidae > Delia > Delia radicum. The sequence goes on along the minus strand of CM037851.1, from coordinate 151,639,891 downwards.
CCTCAATTAAAAAGTTTAGTTAAATTGATTAAAACTTTAATTGAAACTTGAAAAGAAAACAATGGTAGTTTTAATTAAAAACTCGTATTTTTTATTTTTGTTATATGCCCCCCCATTAAATAAAAAAAAGAAATGTAGGGTTGTAAATTAAATTGAAATTTTATTTATAATAAAATTAAAGCTTTTTAATATAAAAATGTATTATAAGAAAACAAATAAAAGTAAAGACAAAATTTTTGTTTTGCTTGTCTTGTCTTGAACTTTTTGAATTGTAATTGAATTGTTTTCTTAAAAAAATCACACACAACTTGAAAATGATAGTTTAATGACACTTATACTTATTGAAAATTTAATTATTTACAAAAATAATAGTTTAATTGTCCTTTTTCGATAAGGTTTATTTAAATCCACATGTGCACTTTTATTACCACAGATAAAGCACGAAACTAAATTAAGTTTTCGTGCGTACACGAATATCTCAACAAAAAGAGTGTTGCAAACTCTAGTGAAATAGCTACGATTTTGTGTGTATTTGAAATCGGTAAGCTATTCAACTTATTAAAAGTTAATCATTTGCGATTTTTTTTTTCTTTTTATTTACAAATTAAATAATATATTGATATAATGAAACCTTTGCTTGATTATTAAATCTAAATAAAATAAAAAAAAAACAATAGTTTGGCAAATTTTTAAAAATTTTGTTTACATGTTATCAACACTGTTTGGATATATTAGAAAATTCAATAAAGTTTTTAATTGAATCAATTAAAAAAATTGTTTAACTTGCCATTGATATTCAAACAATCGATTAATTAGATATTTTTGGCCCATAATTTTTTCTGTGTACAATAGGTTTTCAAAATGTCTGAACATAATGTTTAAATACAAATTTAAACATTGCGCTATATTCAACGCGAATTAAGCTGTATTCAAGAAACTATGTATGTTCTCTCAGAATTAGATCTGTTGATTTTAATTCAGGTTTAACCTTTCTAATAGCTTTCTTTTTGGGGAAATCTTGCTCTGAAATTCGTTGGTATCGTATTTTCGCTATTGCCATAAAAAACATAAATACCAAATTATCATAAATTCCACACCAATAAATTTCAGTGAACGATGACTCCGAGAAGGTTTTGAAATGGTTAAAACTGAATTTTAAAGGCACCAGACATGACTTTCACAAGACAAAACAAAGTTTTGTGAATAACGTTTAATTCGCGATGTTTTAACGTCCCGAATATAGCAATGAATGGGTTTCCTAAAACTATAGAACTCTAGATTTTGTCGGCCTGTATAATTTTAAATATTTTTATTTGTTTTCTCAAAAGGTAAATGCAAAAACATTGATAATTTTACTTAAAATAATATATCTTAAGGAGCTCTTTTATTCTGTTTTTAAATTATTTGATGGCATTTTAACTGGTGCTTGTTTTTTTCAAAGCTTTTCGTGCCATTAAGTTTGCCAAAATTATAAAAAGTAAGGGAAATATTTATATTAAATTTTTAGCCGGTCGACTACTGTTTTAACCCATTATTTGGGTCGAATAATTATTTAAGTTTTAAATTATTTGTTTCGACATTAACCGAACAGAGAGATCGAAGAATCGTTTAATCGATTATCTGAATTGGAAACATTAGTTATTACGAACCAATTTGAAAGTCCTAAAGTTTTGGGAACTACTTCAAAGTAACATCTCTAAATGCGAACTTTCTTAAGTTGCACCCTCAATTAAGATGAACTGCTTTTGACAGTCCAACAATTTTTTTAAAATAATTTTCCATTTTTAATACAAAATTCCTTAAATTTTGCAATTTTCTTTAAACTGCTTTGAGTTCAAATATATTTTAACCGTTTATGAAATCAAATTAAATAATTTCACAATACATATTTAAAAAAAGTTTAAAAAATTATTTTTCATGAATATTTTTGTTCCTTTGGAATTTCTATCCAAATTTTTAAATAAAATAATTTTTCAAAACATTTGTATGAATTATATGTAATTGGCTGTTTCACACTAGATTGCATAACACATGGTTAGCCAAAACGAGTGAAAACGAATAAAAATCTGTTGAAATAGAATAAAGAACTTAAATACGTGTTTTGCTATCTTGTGTGAATGCCGTATAAGGATTGATCAATCCCAATTAAAAAAAACTTAATTGTCATTGTTTTAAAATAATTGTAATGACAAAAACTTTAATTACCATTGACATCACACAATGCCAACTAAATCGTCAATTAGTCCATTCAATTAATTAGTAACAAATATGATAAATGTAGCAAGAATAAAAAAACTATCCCAAAAATGCAGCATTAGTTGAATACCACCAACACTTTATTTTAGTTTAACAAATTTGTATCAATACAATTAGTAATAATAATTTATTTACACTTAGACATTATTGTAGAAAGCATTAAAACAACGAAAAACATCCTTATTGTAACCCTCCAAATAGGGTCGTCCTGATTTATATCCACACTCGGCAAATAAATCCATATTTGATTCGTGGAACCAATAATTTTTTACATTTCCATTGTCTCCCAAAGCCAAAGTATTCAATTGAAATACACCAAAGTGAAACGTACGGCCATCAGTTTGTATACTTTGCACCACAATGGGTTTAGGTATACTTTCCAAACAAGATTCCTAAATAAAAAATACAAATTACAAAAATTTAAAAAAAAAATATAAATACATACAAATAAATCTGGAGATCAATTATGTATCTTTTTGAGGACACACTATAATGAAATGACAATTTAGCAATGCGAACGTTTAAATTTTTGTTGCTTTTGTGTCATATAGCGTTTATAACTCATAGGATGTGAAAATGAAATGAGTTTTATCGTAGAAACGATGATTACACCGCTTAACAAAGTGAGAATTTTATGCATCGGCGTTGCGACCTAGCATTTCTAAATGACTTTAGGACGAATATCACGAATATGGCCTCATAGTTTCAAAGTTAGATATAGTTAAAGAAATATTTGCAAAACACTTTTTGTAGAAAATTTAAACTTTTTGATAAACTTTTTGCAAAAAATACAAAATTTAAAATAATAATTTAATTTATTTCAAAAAACCAGCCGAGCCCTTTGGGACATCTATAGTTGGAAGATCAACATTAGCAATCAACTCATTATATCACTTAAAATTATAAAACCTTAAATATCATGTTTTCTAACAATATAAAACAGTTTGTATGCAGCAAGTTTAAGTTACAAAAATTAAAGTAAAACGTTTAAAATAATTATTAGAGAATATTGCATAAACGCACAAAACGACAAAATGTATTGCAGTTTAAAATGTTTTCATTCAAAGTTAAATCTTATTAAATGGAAAGCAAATCTAAAATGAAAATAGAATGAATTTGAAAAATTTTTTGCACATCAAATATCGGATAGATCAAAAGATCTAAGTGGTAAGGGTAAATAGTTCCAACACTTAGCTACACGAACATAAAATGATCGTTCATGAATAATATAATTTCTAATGGGATATAAAGGTTAGGTTAGGTTAGGAAGGGTTATGTACCCAAGGGCACAACTCCACTCGGAGACCAATACGGTCCATTGTGAATCCCTTCAGAGAAAAAACGGTGAGAAAGAGTAGAAATAGACAGAAAACATAGCTTGAAAGATAAAAATAAAGAAAGGTAGAAAGTATATATTTACTCCCCAGAAACCGGATCCTAACGTCCCCTTACTAGAAACAGCCGTTCTATCTCCCTGACAAATCTCAGCAAATCAACTGGATTGTATCCAGCGACACACCCGAGTTCGTCGTGAAATCTATCTCCTAGCCATTTCTGTCTGAGACCCTGTAATCTAGGACAGTGGCACATTATATGCTCAACCGTCTCCAGTTCCTCAACGTCCTCGCACAGCCTGCAAAAATCCGGTATGTCCCTGTCCCATCTGCTTGTGAAAGCCCTGACAGCACAATGACCGGTCAGGAACCCCGTAAGGGTCCTGAGACCTTCCCTGTCCAGTCCCAGAAGAACCTTGGTTGCCCCTGCGTCCAAAGCGGGCCATAACGCCCTAGACACCCTGCAGTCCATTCTGTTCCTCCATGATTGGTTAACGGTTTCGCGGAATCCCTTCCGTATAACCTCAAAGTAGTAACATAAAGGGGGCTTTACCCCCCCGTCTCTTACCGCCAAGTCCAGATTTGAACCCTCCCTCGCAAGTTCGTCCGCCAACTCATTGCCATCCACCTTGCAGTGTCCGGGTACCCAACACAGCCTCACCGTGAATGCCTCCATGAGCTCCCTCAGAGCACACCTACACCGTGCGACCAGGCGCGAGCGCACCGTATAGTTTGTCAGTGCTTTGAGTGCCGCCTGACTGTCGACATAGATTGTCACCCTAGATCCCCAAACGATGTGTCCCAGTATCACTTCCGTCGCCCTCCAGATCGCCAGGATCTCCGCTTGGAAGACACTGCACTCATCTGGGAGTCTGTATGATCTTTTCACGTCAGTGCCAGCAATATAAACACCGGCACCCGTGCCCGTGTCCATTTTGGATCCGTCCGTGAATACTGCCCACCCCTCAAACAGCACATTGGATCCACGCCAGACCTCCCTAATCGGGAAGTCCACCGGAGGTGTTCCACCGAAGTCTAAGGTCAATATCATATGATCCGATATTCCCTCGAGACTACTACCATGATCAAGCAGTCCTACTTCGTACAATATTTTTGTGTGGTCATCTCTCCTAGGTCTTACCAGCGCAGACTCGTAGAGCCTAAATAAGTTCCTAGCAGCCACACTCCTCACATAATGTTCAATTGGGGATAGATGCAGTATGATATCCAACGCTGCCTGTGGAGTACTTCTCCTCGCACCTGTGATACCAAGAGAGGCACTCCTTTGGGCCTTGTTGAGCAACTTCCTACAGCTATCCACTCTCAATGCATCCCACCAGACAGTACATCCATAAGTGAGAATAGGTCTAACTACCGACGTGTAAATCCAGTTTACCATATCCGGTCTTAGTCCCCAATTCTTACCGATGGAGTTTCTGCATGTGTAGTAGGCATTGAGGCCTCTCTTCATCCTTTCTTTCTGGGATATAAAAGTTAAGGGTTTCTTTCAGTGTTCAAGAGTATAAAATGTCTACGTACATATTCAGGGCAATTATAGAGCATTATTCTATGATAGAATAATTGCAATCGAATTCGAACAAAATTATTAAAATTGCATCCTAAAAAATAAGAAATATACCTCGAAACATGATCATATGGCTTCAAGTTTCAAACAAAACGTATTATTTTATTAAACAGTAAATTACATCTATTGAAGTCATCAACACTACATCCAGAAAAAACTTCAATACAGTATAATAAGTTGGACATTAATAATGAATGTGCTATGCGTTTTCTAATAGAAAGTGCGAATATACGAAGGGTAAAATTTATTTTGGAACTTAACTAAGTTATATGTCGACCGAATTCTAGATTGTTATATATTAAAACACCTAGAAATCTCATAACTTCAACGAATTCAATATGCTCGCCGGTAATCGTAATAGATACATCCACTTCAGAGTTATGTGGTCTAAGAGCATAGCTTTAGTCTTGGTAGAGTTTATACTCAAATTACAATTTATCATACAGGCAGAAATTTTAGATAATAGCAAATTCGTGTCATATGTATGACACGTTGAAATTTCACATTTTCACGATTTCGTTAATAAAAACTCTACAGCGAAAAGAAAATCCAAAATTTGAATATGTATCTTTTGAAGAGTTGTCAAAACCGATTTCCGAATTATTCGATAAAACATTTTTTGCTACAAAAACCCGGTTTTTAAAAAGGTCAGTATACGCGTTATTCAAGAAAATGTGTTTTTCGTCTCGAATAATTCGGCATTTTCGAATATTTTTCAATCTGAAAATTTTAGAGGTTTATACATTTTTTGAATTAATTCGAAAGTGTTCTCTCAATTTTAAATAAAAAAAATCCTGCAGCTCGTTTCTGTAACTTTCGTATTGAAAAAAGTTTCGAAAAAACATGTAACACAAACCAAAACATGTTGTCAAAATATTACAAGTTACAAGATCTGAAATATTTAGCATTAAAAATTTAGTCTACTTCATAAATTCTTAAAATGTATTACTCGATGCAAAAACTTCTGGCATTAGATACCGAAACGGCGGGCTGAGAAGACAAATTAGTTTTGTTCCTTTTTTATGTTTTTTCCGGACCTATTTGATTTTTTTTTTTTGGACTTTCTGATTTTGAGTTTAAAAAAAAAAATTTTGTTATGATTTTTGAGCTTTTAATTGCCTTTTGAAAACTTTTTGACTTAAAATACAATTTTATACCCATAAATTAAACGTTTTTTATAAAAAGGTTTTGTTTTTTACTTTTGATTTTTTACAAATATTTTTTTGCTTTAAATACATTTAATTCTAGTTTTTTGTCTTCTCTGTAAATCGTTAGATTTTTCATAATTTTTATGCACAATTTATTTTTTTTTTGACATTTCAACATTTAATCCACATCCATAAATGTCCCAGTAGAAAGCCCTTCTCCATGTTAGCCAACTATAGTTTTACTACTTTAAATTCGTTCAAAATTAGTTTAGTCGAAAAGGTCTAAAACTATCGCTATCTATTAAATTTAAATAAGTTTGGTTTATAGCCCTCAACAAGGTTGCCAACTCTTGAAGTGAAAAAATGGCTAGATTACGGAGAAAAAAGGCAAGAAATGGCTAAATTTGGAAAATGATACTAAAACTCAATTTTAATGTAAATTATTAATTAATTATTATTAAGTTTTAACTTGAATTTGACACTACTACTCTCTAAATTAAAATGTTTTCCTAGTTTCTAAAATATTTTCAGTTTAATTTTACAAAAAAAAAACATAATTTTAAATCCATTGTAAAATTTGTATATGAAAATTACTTTTTGTAAAAAAATTTTGAAAATTAACTCCGAAAAGTGAAGAAAATATGGGTAAGGAAAAAATATAATGAATTATTCTTCCGGCTAGATATAGTCAAGCCTTTTTATGGCTAAATAAAAATAATATGGCTAAGGCTGTATTTACAGCAGCACAAAATCCAGTTTAAACTAGATTTTGTTGTATTCTCACGCTGTAATTTGAAATTTTTTTCAGATTTTCCCAAGACTTATTTTATTTAGAAAAGAACTAAAAATTATTATTAGAAAGGATATACAGGGGTGTGAATCTATTTCAATTGTTGAATGTAACAAACTTAAAGTAGAAATTTACACATAAATATTGCGTGGAAAAATACTAAAACTATTTTTTAGATTATCCCTGCAGGAAGCTTGGGGTCAAGTGTCTCCAAGTCTCCACTTTTGTCTACTATTTTGTTGACATTGTCAACTAAGCGTCTACACTTTTTACTTTATTAACTCACTAGTAAATTTTTGGTTCCAATGTCTACATATGGTCCAAATAGAACTAATTAGTCACAAGTGAATCTATGGTTCTTATGTCTACATGTGGTCCCATAAGAACTAACGAGTCACTAGTGAATCTTTGGTCCAATGTCTGCATATGGTCCCATAAGAACTACCTAGTCACTAGTGAATTTATGTTTCTAATGTCTACATATGGTGCCTTAAGAACTACCTAGTCACTAGTGAATCTTTGGTTCCAATGTCTACATATGGTCCCATAAGAACTACCTATTCACTACCTAGTCAATAGTTCTAATGTCACTAGTGATTTTCAATGACACGTACATGTTAAATGTCTATAGAAAATTACATTGCCTGGGGAATATTTGGTTAGTAGTACTGGTGACACAGTCAATAGTGAATCAATACTTTTTCACTATTGACATTTCCTGCAGGGATTTTAGAACAACAACGTTTCATTTAACGTTACATTTTAAACTTTATTGTTATAATTTAGAACCACAACATTAAAAAATAATATAAAATCTCTTATTCGATTGTGAACAGAAAATATCCCAGGGAATTACTAGCCTTAAGCTGATGTCTGCGCCAAGGTTATTATCCCGCTACAAAACTGCGCGACATGAATTCGCTTAAAGGAATTTACAAACCAACTGGAGAAAAGTAACTCCATAGTCGCTGTTGTTGGTAGGACTGTTTAAACATAAATTTATTTTAAAGGTGATTTTTTCTGATTAGAAAAAGTTCAATCCTAATGGTCCAGACGGTTTTAACAAATATTGGAGAGACCTAAGTTACGGAACCACGATATTTCTCAAAAATAAACTTCAGAGTCGGATTCATATTGGTTTGGGGAGCTTTTTGTTTTGACGGTATGGTTCATTTGGCATTTCCAAGCACCAGAATGAATTCATCTGAGTACATTACAGTATTAGAAGATAAATTGGTGTCATTTATTGAAAGACAATGCCACAGTACATGTAAGTCGTCAGACGATGGAATATTGGAATGGACGATCAATACCTTATTGAGAATAATTGGGGAGTATTAATCCGTCGAGTTTACGCAGATAACCGTTAATATTAGAGAATTTTTTATCTTAAGGAAACAATTATTGATGCGTGGAAATCTATAATGGAAAAACTTCGAATAAATCTGGTAGACAGTATGTCTGATCGAATTTTAGAGTTGATTCAAATACAAAAACAAGTCCTCACGCATTATTAAAACTGATGATTTTAAATATTTTTCTTAGATGTTTGAAAATTTTGATATATTAGGTTAAGTGTATTTTAAATAATAAAATAAAAAATAAATGAACTGATTTTTTTTGTTAAATATTATTAATTTTCCATTGGTTTTTACATTTATGCCGGTTAAACTGTTTTACTTTTTTTTAACTTACGAAATTTAGTGAAATTAATGTATAATTATAGTTTTGCAATGCAGTGTAAAATTTATTGGTTTTTTTTTAGTGAAATGAATTAAGTGGAATATAAATCAACATCATGAGCTAAAATTAACCCTTTCACTACCGACTTTTTGTTTGTGGATATATTTCTATTTTGACTTCTAATTCTTGTTTGGGGCCCTTTAATTTGGAAAGTAAAAATTTGTCGAAAATTGATTTTTTGGAACTTCTCATACCATTTTGCCCACTAAAACATTCAAATAAAAAAAAAAAAATGATGTAGGGTGTCTTGTTCTAGCCATTAGATGAACCAAATGTGCCAACAAACGTGCTTCGTTAGTTTACGAGATACACCAAACGACCCTTTAGTGGAGATAAAGGTTGATCAAAAAAAATTTGACTTTGTTAACAAATATCGACACTATATGGCCCTGATGAACAGTTTATGCATATAATGATTTTCTTTTTCAACGACTAATATCCTAATGAACACATTTAAACAGAAATTAAAAGTTTTATTGCACTATCAAAAGCTAATAGGAAAGAAAACTGCAATTCAGCTGCATTACATTCGAGACCATACAATGGGTGTGATCGCTAAACGGTCATGACTTGGTATTATTACGTTTGTAATGTAAGAAGAGCCCAGGTTTTATTCTTACATTTTAAGACACAAATAATAATACAATTTAGAAATGGGAAATCACTGATGACGCCTTTTCATAAAAAGGCATAAACTAATTTATAATTTTTTAGAGAAAAACGTTTATTATTCTTCTTAACCTCAACCTTTCCAAAACTTTTATATTTATTTCAAAATATGAATGAGCACTGTAGTGAACAAGGGTAGTGAAAGGGTTAAATGTTCTAAATCCATACTTTAAAACGATATTAAAAGTAATTCGTAGTTTATTCAGGTTTATATGAATAAAAGATTTTAAAGAAAAAACTTGATTTTTGGTTAATGTTAAATTCGCGAATATTTAAAAACCCGAAGCTAATATTAAAATTTGGTGTTCACTTTCGTGATCTACGTCCAAAAATCTATCAGAATTGATCATTTTAATTTCGATTTCATTTCATTATCGTATGTCGTTAAAAAAAATTACATATTTGAACTCAAAACTTACACCATACAATTGTTTTGCTCTGGCAGCTGCTACAGCAAATGCTTTCAACATGGTACGACTTTGGAATTGTGTGGTAGAGACACCAGAATCATGAAGATTTCCCACAAATTCTTTATTGAAAAACGTAAAAATTGTATGAGGGTGGGAACAATTGACTCGATTGCTAAGAGCTTAAAAAGTGAGATCAGAAAATGGCAGGATGATTTAAAAATGTATCCATTTCTTTAGAAAAACACGAAAGAACTTACGATAAAACGTTTCAGTTGTGTAAATATTTTTCTTTGGTAACGATATTGTGCATTTGATGGGATACAGATCTGGCAATTCTTCATCAAATTTACCTTTAATGGAGTCAATTGGTCGTGCTGAGGTCATAATTTTTTCAGCTGAGATTTCAAAGCGTAACAAGTCATTGTCTTTGGGTACTGTAACTTTGAAATCAACCTGATCCAATAAACGACGGCGGGACGTAATGGAACGACTGGATAATTTTTCACACTCAGTTAAAAGTCTGTTGGCCAACAGTCGGCTATGAAAGAATTGTAAATATTTCAAAGAATATTATAATATGTGTATTAGCTTGGAAAGGTTAAATTGAATTTAAGTTTAGGTGTATTTGAGAAAACAAAAAATCTTACTTTTTACGTTGGTGGGAAATTCCATAATCTCTGGGTAAATTGAAAGCAGGTCTATCTGGCAGTTTCACTTTTGGCAATTTAACTTGTTCAGCATCTAAGACATGCGATGCCATTATTAATTGATGTACATAACGGTCGACATTACTAGGTAATTGTATTTTAACTAAAGACTCCTCGATAGCTTTCGGCAAACCTTTTATTTCTATTGTTTTTGTTAAAACTTGAGCTTGCTGAACACCATCTAATAGAACATTAGCATTTCCATACATGTAACACTTCTGTTGATGCCAGTGGGGGTGGGTTTCGTCTTCTGGTACAACCACCGGATGCTTACGTGGTAATTCAAAGCTATAATTTTAAAAATTAATTCATAAATCATTCAATATATTGTCTCCTTTTATCTTACTGCAATTTTTCCCTCTTGGGAATGATTACTTCTTCAACATCTTTAACTTTTATACCAAGTTTATCCAACTCAGCTGCTGCGCCAGTATCATTTGGTATCCTCTTGCCTTGTATTTGCCAATGTTTTTTGAATGTCCAGCCCAAATGTTGGGCATATAGTCTTGGTGTAAATCGCATTTTAATTGAATTTTATCAAAATTGTAAAATGTTTTACTTTGCAAAAGAAAAAAAAACTTTGAGGTTATCTAATATCCAGAGTTGACTATTGTGCAGCATTTTGGTTGTTATATTGTGTAGTATTTTAATACTATATCAGAGATCCTAAACGCCCGGATTAGAGCCGCCGCCGACTTTTTTTTTAGTTTGAGCCTTCCCGATGTGAACGGCTGACTTCGGCAGCCGACTTTCATTACTTAGCTCATACTAGAGAAATTTTTTTTTTTAAATAAATTTAATGTTGGCTTTTTACGTTGTGAATGAGTTAAAACATTAAGCTACGTTCTCACCTAAATGCAAAACACTTGTATTGCCAAAACACTGCACACTTGCAAGCACTGTAAGTTAAAAGTGACAAAATAAACGGATATTGCAGCACTTAATAAATACATCATATTAGCGGTACAAAAAAGCCTCCATTATTTTTAACTACACACAAAAAAATTCTAGGAGAATACGATGAAAGCGTACTTAGTAAATTTTTTTTTTATTAAAATTCTGTGAATTTTATCAAGTTTTGTATAATATAGTGTGTTAGTTTTGTTTTTACATTTGCACAATTTTCTTAAACTACTCTCCACATAGCAAGTAATTTCATACATTATAAAATATTACTTAACATTTGTATCTATTTATACAACTGTTTCTATTATGCTAAATCTTTACAAAATGTCAAACTTATATTGCATACTTCTAGCATTGTATGTGCATATTTTAATTAAGCAGCACTTGGTAAAATGCAACAAAATAAATATGGTCGAACTTAACAGATAAAATAGTTGCCAAGTACCTAAGAGCATTTCAACTCAAGGGTGAATTAGCCAAGCGTAAACGTATCTCGGTGTACGAAATTTAATAAGTAAAATAAGAATAGAAGATATTTTGTGTATCTTGTTTTTCATTCATATTCATTAAACATATATAATACGTAAAAACGCAAGAAAATGTAATCAAAATAGAATTTTGTTGTCCGTATTTGTATGAATGAAACAACAAGATACACAAAATGTCTTCTATTCTTATTTGACTTATTAAATTTCGTACACCGAGATACGTTTACGTTCACGCTTGGCTAATTCACCCTTAAGAGTTTTTACACATAAATTATTCCATAATTAAGTAGAAACAAGTAAAAACTTGGTAACATGTTACTAGTTTTGACATAACCTTTGTGAATAAACTAATTACTTGTGAAATAAAATATGTATTAAATAAATAAAACTTTACTGAAACATAAATAAATTATATCTTATAAATAGATAAAGAATAAAAAAGTAGCCAAAAGAAAATTCTGTGAAAAAGATAAGTTTATTTTATTTATTTATTTATTAACCAACTAAATTCTTACCTTAATTGTATTTTTTCTAGTTCCAAGTTTTAGAGTGGTAAAATTGGTACACATTTCTTTATTCTTGGTGCAAATGTGAAGAAGGTTTTAACATTAATAAGTAAAGGTAATATTTAACATTATTGTCATGTATTGTACATTAACAAAAAGAACAGCATTTTGAATCTAAAAAAGTGGAGCAATTGAACTATCTAGGGATTCTTATGAAATAGAGTGGATATTTTTATTACGATTTTCTGCCTAATTGTCCTAGATAAAAGTGGACGAATTACCAAGGTTTTATAGTGAAATGTCATAATATTTGTATCCAAATAATTTCCTATGCTGAAATTCTCCTACTGTACTTGGTAATATTATAAAAAAAACTAGTTGGAATCGCAAATTCAAGAACACATATAAAAATTATTGAGAAAAGAGATGTTATGGAAACTTCGCATTAGGTTCGGAAGAAACCCCCAATGTTAATAATTATTTTGGCTATAGTGTTTCTAACCGTCATATAGTGACAATCATTATTAATTACATAGCGCAACAAAATTGGCCCCTAAAATTGAAAACAAGAGTACTGACCATTGATCCTAAATATTTTGGCAACGCTGATTGTAATAGCATACCCATTTTTTTGCTTATGGGCTAGATTTTTTGCATATTTTAAAATCTAGGGGGACGTTTATCAAAAAAGGGTATAATATTACCACGTGTAGTAGGATCATTTTAACTAATAACTATTTTCATTAAAGTGTGTCAATCAACTTAAGAAAATGATTTGTACAAAAATATAATGACATTTAACTAAAAATCTTGGTAATTCCCCCTCTTTTATTTATGATAGTTAAGCAGAAAATTATAATAAAATCCATTATATTTCATAAGCATCCCTACACACAAAAAATTCCAGGGGAAGATGTTAAAAGCATACTTTGTAAAATTTTTTTCATTAAAATTCTGTCGATTGTACCACGTTTAGTACAAATTATGTATCCCATTTTGTAAATTTTGTCTTTGCATTTACACGATTTTCCTAAAATACTTTCCACGTAACAAGTCATATCATACATTAAAAAAAAATACTTAACATTTTTCTCTATGTACCTATTATGTAAAATCTTATAAAAATGTCAAATATTAATAAAATAGAGGTTGGAAAAAATTAACAGTATTAATATTGATGAACAGTATAAAATAAGTAATTTTTTCATTTTTGTGCTGTTTATCTTTTTTTCGTACTTGAACTTATGTAAACAAGTTAAATTTAAAAGTATAAACAATACTAATAAAGAATTTAATAATAATAAAAGTATTCTAATTTTAAACACATATTTACAAGAAGTTACTTATTATGTGTTCTGTTCGTATAAATTAATACTGTTAAATTTTACCAAGAACTATTTGATTAAAAAGTGCAAACAAATATTAAAGGTTGACAATATAAGTTTGACATTTTTATAAGATTTAACATAATAGGAACAATTGTTTACATAGATAAAAATGTTTAGCGATTTTTCACAATGTATAAAATGACTTGTCACGTGAAAGTATTTTAGGAAAATCGTGTAAATGCAAAGACAAATTTTGATAATTTATACTAAACTTGATAAAACCCACAAAATTTTAATGAAACAAATTTTACTAAGTATGCTTTCACCGTCTTCCCTCTTTGAATTTTTTGTGTGTATTTAATACAAAGTAAAGTAATAACGAAATTGATTGCTTAAATGCTTTTTTCAAATTATGAGTTTTATGTCTAAAGAACGATAACTTATTTTTACGTAAAACTCAAAAATGCATTTAAAGGAAAGAAATCAATTTCTTTTAAAGAAAACGGTATAAAACAATTTATGACTTAAAGAAAAATAATTTTATTAAATGCGATTTCTACGCATTTACGTGATGTTTTCCTAAATGCTTTACTGCACATCCGAGATTTCGGATAAATTATTCCCCGATTAAATGCGCAGAAAACTCCGCATTTTTAATTGAGCATTTAAGCGGGGACCACTGTATGGTAAATAAATGTTAAGCATTAATAAATCCGCGAATTTTCTCAGTGTTTACTATATTTTAATATTATTTCACAAGATAAATTTATCTTGATTGTTTCACAGTTTCGCATCCTATTTTGCAATCGATCAAAACATTTTTGTGCATAAGCAAAAAGACAAATCTGACCAATTTTTTCGTGTAAAATAAGAAAGTACGGTTGATGGGAAAATGCCCCAGCAAGAACAGTGGCGGTCATATGACCGGTCAAATGACTGGAACTGCTGATGGAAATATCCATCAGCGCGTAGAACAAAGTTTCTATCATTTTCTTAAGGGCAATATGAAAAAAGTGATGGAAACTTTGTGTACGTGTGATTTTGCATCTCCCTCTAATTTATAAATTCATAAGTTAGAGGAAGATGCAAGATTTGCATGTGTTAGTTTCGGTCATCCATTTCTTGTAGGGGCGTAATCTTTCATGATGTGTACAACCCTACAAGAAATGGATGACCGAAACTAACTCATGCAAATAAAAAATTTATAGAAAATTATAGCCCATTTTACAAGCTTTCATTTAAGGTATAATGTGTTACTATATCTCTTATAATAAAAAAGTTATTAATGGTTAAAGTTGGGGAACAAATGTAGTTTACGGGCCTCGCTCAGAAAAAAAACCGAAATTAAAGTTAAAATAGGTAAGTTTTTCTGTGTAACCGGCCTTCGGCCGGGCTTAGGGGTTTTTTTACTCCCATCAGTCGAATTCTCGGCTTCGCTGAGGCTTCGCCCCGGGCTGCAGAAATTTCGGCGTATTTACAAAAGTCTATTTGTTTCTAAAAATTGCAATTTAACAAAGTTATTAATTTATATATACATATGCCGAGCAAAGTTTTTCTGTGTAACCGGCCTTCGGCCGGGCTTAGGGGTTTTTTTACTCCCATCAGTCGAATTCTCGGCTTCGCTGAGGCTTCGCCCCGGGCTGCAGAAATTTCGGCGTATTTACAAAAGTCTATTTGTTTCTAAAAATTGCAATTTAACAAAGTTATTAATTTATATATACATATGCCGAGCAAAGTTTTTCTGTGTAACCGGCCTTCGGCCGGGCTTAGGGGTTTTTTTACTCCCATCAGTCCAATTCTCGGCTTCGCCCCGGGCTGCAGAAATTTCGGCGTGTTTACAAAAGTGTATTTGTTTCTAAAATTAGCAATTTAACAAAGTTATTAATTTACATATACATATAAGAACAAAAGTACAAAAATGAAGAAAATTAAATAACGATATAAATGTTAATATCTACGGTGTTAAAAGGGTTAAAGTGAAATATTATATATCAAATTAAAGCTTGAAATCTTAGCTACAAATAAATATTATTTGTATCGTACCTTTATAATAGTCAAATTTTGAGAAAATACGAGGTTTGTCTAAAAAATTCGGTTAAAAAACAGACTTTTTTAATTTGACGCTTAACGGGTTAATGGAATTAGAAGTATTATATATCAAATGAAAGGTGCTTTAATAAGCTTTCAAATGATATGTATATTGTTTTGATCCGATCAGAAATGGTGAAGATGCAAAGATTCAAAATTCAAACTTTGGAAGTCCATAGCTCGGGAACCGAGAGTCGCCGACAAAAAAAAAATGTATTTTTGAGCTCAGCATTAAAAGTTCTACTAATGGTGAAAATTTGAAATAAATCCGAGCGAGGCCCCTAAACTAGACTTAAGCCAAAAAGTGAAGGAAACTTTGTGTACGTGCCCTACAAAAAATGGATGACCGAAACTAACACATGCAAATCTTGATAGATTTCGAAACGCGTTATAAGATAACGAAAATGGTATGCTTTGTTCGAAAAAATTGTCTAACTTTTTATGCAAATAGGGCTCAAAAGTGTAATGACAGAAGTCGTACGACTCGTTTCTGCCAACATTATAGTTAATCAAATGAAATATTGAATTATTATATTATGAATTATATTATTGTTATTAGTTTTTTTAAGTCCAAGGAGGAAAATAAAATGAATTAAATCCATTACACTATGTCTTAAGAATTCTCAACCAACCCTCGTCTTCCATGCACAATAATTTTCGAAGGTACCTCGTAACCCGCAATGAGTATAAAAAGGCCGACACCACAGGAATCTGGATCAGTCGGCTACGATAGCGCGCGAATTACATGTTATTTTCTTTATTGAATGAATCTTAAGACTGACTTATAAAATATTTTTAAGCTATGCTAAAACTAATAAACTACTAGTACCAAGTTGCAATGTAAGCAAAAACAATTTATGCTTACATTGTGGTCTTTTAAAAATGTGGGAATGAAAACAAAAGTATTAGGTATGGTAACCTGACACTTCTGTGTTCTCCTACATTTTATTAGTTAATACGATCGGTAAGGGTATGAGAATGTAACTCACGCGGCAACAAGGTAATTTTAAATAACCCTATTACATCCAGCGAGTTCCCTTCGAGGTCCTGCGAATATCCTTTGAGGTTCTCCGAATATCCTTCGAGGTCCTGCGAATATCCTTCGAGGTCCTGCGAACATCCTTCGAGGTCCTGCGAATATCCTTCGAGTTCCGGCGAACATCCTTCGAGGCCCTGCGAATATCCTTCGAGATCCAGTGAATTGAATCGTGCTTTTGACCTGTAGCCAGCAGAGATTGAGCCGTGCGTTTGGCCTCCTCCCTCCATTACCCAGCAGAGATTGCGCAGTGCGTTTGGCCTTCTCCCAACTGTTACCAGCCGAGCGTGAGCCGTACGAACCCCAGGTCGTGAGTTGTAGCTACAGCGAAAGCCCGGTGCAGATCAACCGCAGACGTCATCCCACCGCTAGTCGCAGAACCAAATTTTTAACAATACTTTCTTTCCTTTTATTTTCATTTTAGTTATAGGGTGTGGTATTAGATATAAGAAAATAAAATTATAACGTTAATCGGAAAAAACCTGCCTTTTTTCTCTCTGTCACTGAAAGAAACAAATTTCTGTGACGATCCCTACCCCCGCGAGCTTATCCCAGCTAACGGTGGAAATCTCGTCGTTACAAAAGTTTCATGATTAGAACATATTATGAGAAAAATATTTATACAATTTTTTTAAGAATTTTTTTTTCCACCGCTGCTTTTTTAAGTTTTCATTTAGTACATAACTAAATATTTTCTTAAACTTCGTATAAAAAACACTCAAATGACACATTTACCTCTGTCCTATGTTTCACATTCCCATGAAAGTAAAATCAATACGACTTTTTGGTGCTTTGTCTTTCGCATACCCATTTTTATTTTCGATTTACTTTCCTGTAGAAAGTAAAACGAAAGCACTTTTTTCCTTACAGAAGCTTTTAAAAATCATAAGATACAGAAGCTTTTAAAAATCATAAGAGTTTAAATTTAACATTTTGACATAACATATGTTTTCGATAATTTTTCGAATATTATTTCGAATTTTATATATTTATGGGGATTAGAAAGCACCAAAGTTCAATTTCATGTGTTTTTCAAATTTATTCGTATTCAAAAAGTAAGGAAACCTAGGACATAGCCGATTACTACTTTTTTTTAAATGGTGACCTTAGTTAAGTACCATTTAAGACTTTTTGTGAAAAAATTAAAAAAAAAAAAATTACAATTATCATATAGATGCTAAAATTTTTAAAATGCTGTGGTGGACTTAAACTGTCCTAAACAAAATTTATAAATATTTTTCTCATAATAAGCTCTACATAACGAAACTTTTGAGCCCGTATTTGATAAAAAATAAGAAAACATTTTTTTGTACAAAACATACCATTTTTAATGTCTTAAATCGCGTGTCGGAACCTAAAAGTACACTAAAAATTTTTTATATGTTCCGTATTCAGCTCTTCAATATACATCATTTGAGTGCTATTACTCAAAATTTTATTTAATTTGAATTCCTATTGTACATTAATATTTCAAAATCACAAAATTAAAACACTCACTAGTTCTATTGTATTGTATATATTTTATCTTTGAGGCCCATTCATTTTATTTAACAAACAAAACACTAAATAATTACAATTTTATATAAAACATCGACTTTTTTAATACATATAATGATTGATTGGAAGAAGGCAAATAAAATTCAAACATATTTGAACCATTCAACCAACGACTTTTAACTAGCCATTGATAAATAATTAAGAAAATGATTGGAAAATAAAATCAATGGGATTTGATACAAAAAAGGAAAGGAAAATGAGAAGCACTCACCACTTAAATCTATCAAATATTTATGCAATTTTATGAGTGACGTCTCTGCTGGTTTGTTTAGGAGAATGAATATGATGAAGATGTGCTGGTAAAACCAGCACAGTGGGTTACATTTAAGGAATTCAGAGCAATTTAAAACAACTTAGATCTAAAACTAAAGTCTTAATCATATTAATTAAGCGAACGTATAATGCGATCGGTTTTACGCCTCTAATATCAACGCATTCTGTAAGTGTTGTTTTCGTGAACCTCCGAGTGTTCGCCCTTAAAGTGTACCTCGATATTAAAGTCCAGATCACGATTGTTCCGTTCGTTGGGCTTCATTTTAAATGTTCCCTTAATCTCTTCGCCCTTTTTAACAGTCAAGTATTCGTCCAAATAGAAAACGGTCTGTTTCCAATGCGTATAGGTGGCTTCGGGCGAAGTGCTGAAGCCAAGACGTTTGTGGCACTTGGTAAATTCGATGTTAAAGTATGTTACTAAAGCCTGCACAAAATCGTTTCGTTTGATAATTAAACTGAACGGAGAGACGAATTCCAAATCAGTCTTTTTGACAGTATATAAGTCGACCTCTTTGATAAGATATGACGTGGACACCACCTGTTTGGGGTCGACGACATCAACCAAAGGTTCGGTGACGGCAACTTTACGAATACAACTCATATCGAAGCCATAGACATCATCCCACCAATTAATTTTTTCGTCTTTATATTGACGGTCCTCAATAGCTGTAATATACAAAGTACCACGATCCGGGAACATCATACCATCGGACCGTAACCACTTGTCACGGGCAAATAATACTGTATCCAACATTGATTCATAGAAGAGACAATACCTGAAGAGAAGTAGAGAGGCAAAAGATAATGTAAGAAAATAAAACTTATTGGTTTTAGGGATAAGCGGAGTTCATGCAGCCCTTGTTTAATAAAAAAAAATATGCACATCAATGATTTCGTGGAATGTTTGCACAAACGCCTTTTTTTGAGTACCCGGTTAAAAAAGTTCATATATTATCAAAAATAATTCTGAAATCTAAAAATTTTTAAGTTCTAAATTATTACAAAATTTCAAATGCTTAAACGAAAATCAGAATCAGAGGGTTGAGGTGAAGCATTTCAAATATCTTTTTTTTATTTCAACCCGTTATAATACTAACTAAAATTTATATACACCTGTGTCCTATGTTTCACATTCCCATGAAAGTGAAATCAATACGACTTTTTGGGGCTTTGTGTCTTTCACATACCCATTTTTATTTTCGATTTACTTTCCTATAGAAAGTAAAATGAAAGCACCTTTTTCTTACAAAATTTTTTAAAAATCATAAGACTGATTTATGAGATTAAATTTAACATTTTGACATAACATATGTTTCCGATAACTTTTCGACATGTTTCGAATATTATTTCGAATTTTATATATTTATGGGGATTTGAAAGCACCAAATTTCAATTTCATGTGTTTTTCCAATTCATTCGTATTCAAAAAGTAAGGAAACACAGGACATGGGCGATAGTCATATTAATCGATGACTATACAATTATCTATAGTCAAATTCACTTATAAGTGATAGAAGCTGTTCTACGGGAGACCTGTTAGCGTTCCTTTCGGAACGTTGGAGTTGCTCGTTTCACAGATTTGGCGAAAAAAGTGGTTGCACCAGATATGTCCAAGGCGTTCGATCGTGTGTGGAACGGAGCACTGGTATCAAAGTCTTTGGCGTCGGTAATGCCTTTTCTCGTTTTATTTAAAGCTTTCTCAGAGATCGCACTATACGTATTGTTATAAAGGGTGTTTTTATACAGGTATAGAACTTTAAACCATTTTGTCAGCTGTCAAGTGATTTATGTTTAGTTTGGTTTTGGCGTTTCAACATGAATAGACTGACACCTTCCAAATTGTGCAAATTTATTTTGAAAATCATGGTTCAGCTCGAAATACGTACTACGTCCATTTTACGGTCAACATAATCGACCATCAGAGCAATTAAATCGATTAACTATGGAACTTTTTCGCACCACGTTTACTCTAAATGATAATATGCACCCACAGAGACGTCGTACAGTGCGTACAGAAGAAGTCATTGCTGCTGTAGAGCGTAGCGTAGGGGAAGAACCCAGTCTATCCGTCAACGGTGACCGCTATAGAGCCATGATTACTGACTTTTTCGTTCATCAATTGAACAACCATGATGTGCAGGAGCTGTGGTTTAAACAAGACGGCGCAACATGTCACACAACTCGTGCCACAATTGATTTATTGAAGGAAACGTTTGGTAACCGCATAGTTTAACGTTTCGGAGCCGTGAATTGGCCTCCAAGATCTTGCGATTTAACGCCGCTTTACTATTTTCTGTGGGAATATGTGAAGTCGCTAGTCTACTCCGATAAGCAGGAAACGATTGACCACTTGGAGGACAACATTCGACGCGTTATTGCCAATATACGGTCACAAATGTTGGAAAAAGTCATCGAAAATTATAATGCCAGAAGATTATTTTTTTTTTTTTTTATAATTTAACCAATACTCAGGGGATGCCCCCTACTCATGCAGTGCATTGTATTGATCAGGAAAATAAGGTATGGGAAGGAGGAAAGAGGGAGTAGTGTTTGTGGATATTTGATTTAAATTTTTCTAAATTGTAAGTAACAGGGAAGACTTCTGCGGGAAGTTTGTTCCACATACGAATCGTTCGACTAAAAAACGAATTTTCTCTGTAATGCGTTGTGCGAAACACAGGACAATCAACTACAAACGGATGTGCTCTACTAGATAAGCGAGTATTACGAATAAAAACTCGGGCTCGTGGAATAAGTTCGCTTATCTCAGATGAGCATCTCCCATGGTAATATCGATAGAAAAGTGTCACACAACCCACATTCCGACGATGCTCCAATGAATCAATAGAGTTGGATACACTACTGTCATTGATAAGCTTCACCGCCCTCCCCTGAACACGGTCCAGAAGCTTCAGAATAGACAGTGGAGCCCCTGCCCATATATGAGAGTTGTATTCCATTTTTGGCCGGATATAGCTGGTATAAATAGTAAGGAGATCGGATGGAGTGAAGTAAGTCTTGCACCGTTTTAGAAAACCGAGACACTTGAATGCCTCTTTCGACACTTGAAATACGTGCTTATTCTAACGGACATCACATTGTATTCTCATGCCCAGAACATCAAGAGTATCCGATTCCTCAATACCTATACCATCCATAGTTACAGATGACAATGTCAATTCCACAGCCCGTCTGTGGGTTAACATACAACATTGGGTCTTGCGTGCATTAAAATCGACCTTATTCGCGCGACCCCACTCGGAGATTGTAGAAAGGTCTTGATTGAGTGTGTCATTCATGTTCTGCCGCATACCCTCTATCTCCAAAGAGCTTGGCCTGTGATCGAATGAAAATGAATGACAAATGTTGCTGTCATCTGCAAAAGAGTAGATAGGGTTGATGGTCTGACCAAGAAGGTCATTAATAAAAATAAGAAAAAGGGTAGGAGAAAGAACAGAACCTTGCGGTACCCCTGAATTTAGCTGAAACTCGTTTGATGAGACCCCATCTAAAACAACACGTATAGTGCGGTCTCTGAGAAAACTCGTTATAAATCGAGAGAAGACATTACCGACACCAAAAGCAACTAGCTTAGTCACGAGTGCCCCGTGCCACACACGATCGAACGCCTTAGAAATATCTAGAGCAACCACTTTACTCTCACCAAAGCGGTGGATTGACCGGCTCCAACGTTCCGATAGAAACGCCAACAGGTCTCCCGTAGATCGACCACTACGGAAGCCATACTGTCGATCATTTAAAAGTGAATTGGTCTCTAAATATTTCACAAGATGGTGGTTAACCATGGTCTCCATCACTTTGGAGAGCGCAGAGCAAATTGCGATTGGGCGGTAATTTTCAGGGTTGTTAGCCGCACCCTTTTTAGGGATAGGCTGGACATTGGCCACCTTCCAGCAAGAGGGGAAAATTCCCGCACGGTACGAAGAGCTGAAAAGTTTTGCCAATGGACGTGCCAACGTTAAAGAG
The DNA here is from genome assembly GCA_021234595.1 of Delia radicum. Taxonomy (NCBI): domain Eukaryota; kingdom Metazoa; phylum Arthropoda; class Insecta; order Diptera; family Anthomyiidae; genus Delia; species Delia radicum. The sequence continues at coordinate 151,617,080 of CM037851.1, read as the reverse complement.
CACTGTTTCAGCACCAGTGCTGATATGCCATCCGGCCCCGGTGACTTATTTACGTTGAGATCCGCAAGAACCCTTTTGACTGCCCGGGCCCGAAAGAAAATCAAAGGCATAGTATAGGATACCCTTTCGAGAACGGGCAGTGGTTGATCGCTTTCCGGCAAGAAAGAATTTCTTGCAAAAAGTTCAGCGAAAAGGTTGGCCTTATCAACCGGGTCAGTGAATGATTGATCGTCCTTTAAAAGAGTTGGAGTAGAAGAACTAGCATTATCCCTTACTCTTTTAACAAACGACCAAAAGGTCTTACTGCCCCGAGGAGCAGAAAGAACTTTGGCACGTAGACGCTGTTCGTATAAAACCTTTTCGCGTCTAAGTACCTTGGCACACTCGGTTCTCGCCTTTTTGCGGTGCAGATCAGTAACGGCGTTCTTATTCGAACGCCAATTACTGAACGCTGCCTCTCTGGATCTGACTGCATTTTTGCACGTCTGGTTAAACCAACACTTGTGTTTTGATTTAGCCGAAATATGCTTCGTTGGAATAAAAAGTTTCATTCCTAGCATAATAATATTGACTACCATTTCTGCAGCGGCATCGACGTTGTCGTCGAGAAAACAGATTTTCCAGTTAAAATGCCGAAAGAAATCGTTGAGCTCGGCCTAACGAGCTTTTTCATATAGGAAAATAGAGCGTTTTGGCGCTAAGTTGGAAACGCTACGAAGAGTAGAATATGAAAAAGATGCAGAAATAGTACTGTGATCCGAATTGCCGAGAGGTGCAAGTATTTTCACTTCATACTTTTCAGGGTGAGAAGTGAGGAAGAGGTCGAGAGTGTTCCGCGATTGCCCTTCAACACATACATTGTGTGTTGGCTCATTCACAAGTTGCGCAAGATCATTATGCGCGGCGAAAAGCTCAACGTATTGGCCCTCGGGAGTTGTATGGCTCGAATGGCGAATCCAGGATGAGTTGTGGATATTAAAATCACCAGCAACAACGATTTCACTATTCGGACAACCCTCCAAGATTTTCGAAATTGAATCGGAAAGGGCATCGAAGCCATCAAGGGATTTAGCCAATTCCGTGTTTGGACTTCTATATAGAAACCCGAAGTGCAATATGTGCGACCTGATCTGGAATTTAACCCAAAGAGAGCTAAATTCCTTATCATTACAGTACAACTGTTGCTGATACTGGTACACAACATCATAGCGAATGTACATTGCAAGGCCCCTATGTAAAGAAAAAAGGGATAGAAGGTGATACCCAGGTATGTGAAAATCCTGTGGATCAGCATCCTCACAAACCTGAGTTTCACATAAGGCGAAAACATCCGGCCTATGAAAACGAATGTGAGCATATACAGAAAAGTAATTCGCTCTCAGTCCGCGTATGTTGCAGAAGTCTATACGAAATCTGCCTGTCATAACAAAATAAGAAAAAAATAAAATCAATGTTCCTTACGAGTGTATATGGGGCACAGTAGTCGAAATTGTTGCTGTAATTGGTTATTTAATGTCCAGTGTTATACCTTTGACAGTAAACAACCAGGCAACAATTTGACTCCCCGCCCCCTATACACCGTAGACAATGGAAAGGAAAGGACAATGACACTTATTATGGAGGCATAAAAGCCCCTTGCTTGGTCATTATAAAAAACAGAGCCGTATAGCGAGGATCAGATGTATTTTTTTTTTTTTTTGTTGATATATTTATTTAAAAGTATTGTTGCTTGATGATGTTGATGCTTGTTGTTATTGTTGTTAATGTAGTTGTATTTAAATGTATTGTTATTTGATAATGTTAATGTTTGTTGTTATTGTTTTAAATTTATTTGTTATTTAACGTTTTTTTTTTTTTATATAGATTTATGGTTGATGTGTAGTCTAGTTTTATATTATGCTTTGTGTTTGTTATTTGTTATGGATATGAATAATTTTTGTTTTTTTTTTTTTTTTTAAACAGAACGACACTAATAATGTTATTTGTTTCATATAAATTTAAACGGAATTTATAGGGACAAACGCAAACACGACAAGACAAATTTAAAAACGTGTTGACAGCACGACGGACGAAACACTACTTGGTCAAACTTTCAACCCTACCTACTCTTTCGAAGATGGCAGCAACATTTGTCATTCATCTTTCTTCGATCATAAGCAAAGCCTTGTTGAGGTTGGGAGCAAAAGGCAGATTATGAATTGCACACTCAATCAATACCTGACTATAATCTCTGAGTAAGGTCGTGTGAATACCCGAGTAAAAAAGATTTGATCTGATCAAATCTGAAATTATGATAGAATATAATTAGACATGATTGACAATAATTAGATTTGGTGCTAGGTCTGATTTTATATGATAATATATGGCATTTGTGATGCACGTTATGGCCAGATTTGGTCAGATATAGTGCCAGATCTGTTCATATCTGAACGGATCTGGAAATTGGATAGTTTTCATGCCCAGATTTGAGCAGATCATTTCATATAGGATCATATTATTTGGTGTAAGATTTGTTCATATCTAAAAAGAGTCCATGATCTCTTTGTACATATCTGGTAATAGATCTAAACCTTTCGTGTCGTTTTCAAACTCACCAATACAAAAATGCTAATCTTGTTTATTGATCTAATAACGAAAATAATAATACCACGAGTGAAAAAGATTTGATCTGATCAGATCAGAAATGATATGATTGAATATAATTAGATCTGATGCTAGTTCTGATTATATATGACATTTGTGATGCACTTTAGGACCAGATCTAGTACCAGATCTGCTCATATCTGAGCGGATCTGGAAAATTGGATAAGTTTAATGCACAGATATGAGCAGATCATCATATCTGCTGCCAGATCTTTTCATATCTAAAAAGATTTCATGATCTCTTTGTTCAGATCTGGTTCCAGAAATAAGCCCATTGTGTCGTTTCCAAAAGTACCAAAAAAATTGCTAATCTTGTTTTATTGATCTAATAACGAAAATAATAATGCTTTTAAAAAAACTGCTAACATTTTGTGTTTGGTTTCTGCTATTTGTTGTTTTTATTTTATATAAATACCCAGCCAGAAATTGCCAACGGTCTGAAAAATCATGTATGTTCGTCCGTTTTTTTTTTTACATTTTACAAAGTAATGCTTGATTTAAATATGCACACAAAATGACAGAAGTATGCAATATAATTTTTTGGGGTATATTAAGATTAATTTTTTAATCTCTTTGCATTTTGGTATTGAAAAATATCATTTTGGGGGAAAAATATAATTTTGCAACCGCGCCTGGTCTTAGCAGACAGATAATATGCTCCAGATATTAAAAACATTGATACTTCCGCATGTTTTAAATAAAATAAAGCAAACTTTGTATGAAAATTGTTTTTCTAAGATATTTTTAAACAACATTTTCCATTTAAAAATTGAATGTAATTAATTGATTGGAATTGATTTCGAATAAAAATATTATTTAAAATTTTACATGGAACTGGATCAAATTTAATATTACAACTTTAATTCCTTGTGACAGATGTGATCTGACTTATGGTAACATAAGTAAAAAGATACATCAATATAAAATTTGTTCGAAAAAAAAACTTATATATTTTTATAATTATAAAGCAAGTGTCCGACCGACTATTCGGCTTCAGATTTCGGCCAAAAAGTGGTGTTCAGATTATGGTCGAACACCAATATTTGAAGAAATTGAGTACATTTTCAGATAAAATTTTAAGTATAAACACAAGAAGTTGTATTAAATTCGTTATATATTTTAGTAAAACTAAAAAAGTTCAAGCATTCCCAATTTTTGCAAAGCACGTCATTAAAATGACTGAACCCAATATTTCATATTTTTGAAGAAAAAAAATATAAATTATCTTTTTTGGGATTTATTCATGTTTAAATAATTTTAGTTATACTTTAAACAAATTTCCTTGTCAAAAATTAACCAAATTTAACGTTTTATTAAAATTAAAAAGTAAATTTAAAAGTTCGGCTTCGGCTACGGCCGAACATTGGAAATCTTGCCAAAGTTAGGCTTCGTTCAGAAAAGTCAATTCGGTCGGACACTACAAAGCAATATATAACGAGATATAGTTGTATTAAATAATATACAATAATATATAACTCTTTTTACTCGAGATGTTAAACTAAATAATGACGTTAATAGTTTTATGCCACATTTTTTTGTTTTTTAATTGCAATACCTGATTAGGTTAGTACCTTGATACAATATTAGTAGGTCGCAGCAACCGGATAATAAATGATACAGTTAAAGTGAAAACGATCAAATAACTTACATTTATTATTTTTATAAGCACATAAATGAGATTAAATTTAATTTTTTTGTTTGATTTCAGACTATATTAAAAATTTAGTAGATATAAGAACATTGAAACATTGATGGCGTCAGTTAGCTTAACATGTCCACTTTAAAGCATAATTAACAAAAATTTCCGTTATTTATTGTAATATTCCAACAAATGAAATTTAACTCAGGATGATTTTTAAAACATTTCTGACATACAAGCCGAACGGCTTCGTGGGTTTTATTATAAAATTAAAAAAAATAATATTTTGTATAATTTGCTTACTGTTTTTTAAATTGTTTTTAAATTCACACTCGAATAAGATTTTATATTATTTTTTAATGTTGTTTTTCTAAATTACAAGTTGGAACTATAACGTAAAATAAAAAGTTCTTGTTGTATAATAATATAAAAATAATTATTTTTACCTAGATTGATACACATTTTTCTGAAATGTTTGGTATTGAAAATGAGCAAAATCGGTACAGCGGTTCAAAAGTTATAAGTAAAAATCCATATAAATTGTTGTATATTACACTAGTATGCTAGTACAATTTCACAGTAGCGTCTAGTGCATAAAATTTAATGTCACCTCTTAGAGGTGAATAATATTTACAATTCACCTCAAATTATTATTTGACCTTAAAATTTTTTTTTACCACAATTTTTTTTTAACCACAAAAACGGTTCTTCACCTCAAAAATGTTATTTTACCACAAAAACATTTTTTTTACATCCAAAAAAATTTCGCACCTCACAAAATTTTTTTTTCACCTCTGTAATGTTGTTTTTATTTTTTTTTTTTTGTTTGTTTTGTTTAAAACCAATTTTAATGCATGTATTTGTTTTTACTGTACTATATATGTCCATATATTAAACATGTATACCCATATATGAAATATATACATATGTCCATTCATGAACATATTTATTTTTATTTTATTTATTTTATTTTCTTCATTTTCAATGACCTAGCCTTTTGGCCATAATCGGTCATAAACTTCTACTCAAAAACAAGTTACAATATTTCTGTATTATTATAACAAGATAATTATAACAAGATAAATATTTAGAATTAATTAATAAAATAATTATAAAAAAAAATATATAATAAAAAATATTAATTATAAAATAATTAAAAAATAAAAAAAAAAAACAAATCCCAAACAATCTTAAACAAAAAAATTTAATCTATATCAGCCATTAATTGCTGATAAAATAAAAAAAAAAAAACTCTTCTATCATCTATTAGAAACATTTTGAATAAGTTTTCTTTTGAATGTATTAACCGAATCACAGAAATCTCGCCTTAAAGTATTTGGCAAATGATTAAAAGTCCGTGCTACTCTCACCTGGAACGATCTTTCCACAATTGGAGTTAATTTTGGAAACTTTATCTGCCTGTTCCTGACAGTTCTACAAAATTCAAACAAGTCTACTATGAAAACAGGCGATTTAATTTTCAAAACCTTATAAAAATGTAATAGGCATCTAATATTAACAAACTCAGAAAACGAACAACCTAAAAACTTTGAAACAAATGAGGAAATATGTTGGTGCAACCTTATAGAATATAAATACCTGATAATTCTATTAAAGGCCAATCTTACTTTCCTCATAATATAACCATATGTTCCAGAATAAACTTCTAGACAATATAAAATAAAGGCATAAGCAGTGCATGAACTATTCTCTCCTTAATGTGTAAAGGAAGGAACAAGTTTAGGTTATATAATTTTCTCAAAGTAAAATTTATTTTAGAAACTACAGAGTTTATATGATGCTCAAAGGTCAATTTGCAGTCAAGAATCATACCAAGGCACTTAATTTTATCAACAAATTCTATTGTGTTCCCATGCAATAAAATGGACAAACAATTATCATAAACATTAGTGCCAAACAGCATGGCTTTCGTCTTAGAAGCATTTATGCACAGGTTATTAGAGGACATCCAACCACTCAATATACCCATGGTATAATCAATCATGTTCTTTAAAACATCTGGAAACTGAACACTACCTCTAAAAAGAAGCTGTACATCATCCGCGAAGGCAAATGGTATGCAAATGTTATTCATTACACTACTAAACAAATCATTTATAAACATAATAAAGAGCAGTGGACCAAGTACGGATCCTTGGGGAACCCCACTATATACTGGTAGCATACCAGAAGAAGAACCATTGCTATAAACATATTGCCTTCTGCCAGAAAGATATGAAAAAATCAACTTGCAGGCAGTCCTAGAAAACCCAAAACATCTACTTAATTTTTCAACTAAGAGAGAATGATCTATTCTATCAAAAGCTTTAGCTAAATCTAAGGAAAGTAACACACAAGTACCACGATCAGATATCCTACTCCTAATACTGTCAGTTAGGCCTATTAACAACGAGGTTGTACTACGATTCCGCCTAAAGCCGTATTGAGCTTCGTGAAGTAACTTATTATTGTCTATATGCTCAAGCAACTGGGCCTTCATCAAATATTCAACCATTTTAGATAAAATGGGCAAAATTGATATCGGTCTGAAATTATCAGATGTATCTAAGTCATTATTTTTCCTAATCGGAATAATCTTTGCAACTTTCCATAATTTAGGAAAAACTGATGTAGTTAGTATAGAATTAACAATAAAAAGCATATAATCTCCAATCATAGGCATTATTATTTTCAAAAATTTCAATGTAAAGCGATCATATCCAAATGATCCAGATTTTATGGATTTAAAGGCTGTGATCATTTCATATAAATCAACATTTCGAAATGAAAAACCATCATCATTAGGAATATTGGTAGCACCAATATTGGTAGCACCGCTTACAGACTGATTAGAAGAAAAAATTGTATTCAAAAGATGCGGGTCGGTTTCCTGAAAAGTCTTATCACTACTAACTATTCCATTTCTGTTCAAAATAGACCATACTTCTCTAGAAGATTTATTATCAAAAATTTTACTATGTACCTGCCTTTTAATTTTCCTTATAACATTCTTTGCTCGGTTTCTATGCTGACAAAAGATTTTCCAATTGCCCTCACTTCTGTCATGCAAGTATGCATCATATGCAAGATTCCTAAGAGATAACTGATATTGAATTTCAGGGGCCTTAAACCAGGTATCCCCAATATTGCATATCTTTTTTATCTTTTTAGGAACAAAGCAGTGCAAATATCCTAAACAATTATAAAGCAACAAAACTTGCTCGTCTACATTTGTAATCGTAACCAAATCACAAAAGTTACAATCCAAAACAGCTGCCTCCATGGAGCTAATATTGACTGCATTATAATCATAGAATTCATAGTATTGCTGAATGTCTGGTACAGCAATTTCAAGCGATATAAATATTATAGAATGATGGGATATTCCAGGACATTGAAATTGATCAGAACATCCTAACAATTCCGGAGAAGACACTAAAAAGTAATCCAGTAAGGATGTTGTATTATTAGCCACATTAAAGTAAGTAGGTTTGGAGTTGTGTATTACAGACAGATTCAGTCTACAACACAAATCCCTTATCCTTAAAGATTTATCAATATTGAAAAGATTATTGTTGAAATCTCCCATTATGACAACATTAGAGTATTCAACGAGTAAATCCGAAATCTGATCTTCAAATGTTGCAAAACGACCACGAGGTAGATAAACAGTTCCCACCAAAACTTTAACATCATTAACAGTAAGTTCAACGAATAAAGATTCAGCCACTCCATAAGTCTTGCTACTAAAAACTATTCTATGTTGCATTTTCTTGGAAATGAAGAGGGCTACACCCCCTCCCCTACCATTAGGCCGATCATTTCTATAGCATATATACCCTGGGAAATTTATTATATTAGTTGACACATAAGGCTTTAACCATGTTTCGCTAATTCCAATAACATCCAAGAAACCACCATCAAAAACAGACTTCATTTCATCTAACTTTGAAGAGTTTTTTTTTAATTTAAAACTTTGACAATTAAAATGTCCAATATTTAAGTTTCGTTTAAAATTGCGCAATTGGGATTTAAGAAATGCATTATCACTTACAGCATTTCCTATATTGTGATTAAAATTCATATTTAAGTTTCAAATGGAAACATATAGGGTTTCCAGAAAATCAAATTAACAACTTAGGTTCTCTATTAGTTTACTTACTACAATTTACTACTTAAACCGCAGCTGGAAATTTTGAACACCAAAGTATACAAAGTTCTCCACTACAATTGAAAGCAACAAACTTTTTGGAAAAACAGACGATTGAATAAAAAGTACAATTGAATAAAAAGTAAGTAACTTAAACTACTCAGCAATAAAAAGTCGACCTTGGTCGAACACGAAATTTATCCAATTAATATGCATCTACTAAACAATGTATTCTATATAATAATTCTCTTCTATGTTAAGGTTAGACGAAATGTTGTTCGACAAAAGTTGATATAATATAATATAAGATACAAAATAATAATTTTTAAGTTAGCTAACTGGTACTATTTAAATTATTAGTAACAACAACCGCTGATGCATTTATCCCTGGACTTTCCTTTAACAAATCAATACACTGCTGTATTGCAAGAACTCGCTCTGATCCATTATGAAATATAACAGCTACTTTTGGCTTGTCACCATTTATGAGTTTAAAACTTTGAATTTTCTTTTCTTTACGTAGTTTTCTACAAGTATACATTAAATTAGCTGCATTGGGCAGAAGATGATCATTAAGAAATATTCGGTTGTTTACATTTTCCTTCGTAACGTTCTTAGCTAAGATTGGATCCGAAAGTTTGGCAAAATTTGCCATAATACAATCTCTGATATGTACCGAGTTGAATTTAACAAGGACTGAATTCCCACTGGATATGTAACAGCAATGGTTAATGTCCAAAGGACTCAGCTGAACGTTACAAGTAGAAGCTATCTTTACAATTGGCTCACGGAGATTTTTTATACTATGTGGTAAACCTTTTACAATTATGTTTGCACGGTTTTGCCTTCTTTGGAAAACATTAATTCGGTTTTCAAGATCATTAATTCTATTGGTAAGTTTAACGTCAACCTGATTTACAATACCAAAACTGCTTTGAACTTCACTTTGTAGTTGGTTTACTTTATCAGTGTAATCAGTACTAGCTGCATCAATAATACCATTAACCTTCGTTTGCAACACTTGCATAGCACTTTGCAGTTGTTTATCAAAATCAACTATGTGAGCTTGGTGTTGTTGCTCTAATGAGGACGATAGCTCCAAAAAACATTTGCGTAGTTCAGAACAAATATTATTAGTTGAGTCATTGTTTGTAACATTGGGAGCTTGATTGAGATTTTCAAAATTTTCATCAGCATTACTACATGCATCATTGCTATTCGAACAATTCGAACAAGTAAATGAAAACATTTTGTTTCTATACAAGAATGCATGGACATCTTTAGTGACCTTTAGACATGAGGCATGATAAAAAGTGTCACAAACTCCACAACCAATACTCTTATGATTTCCATTCACACTTTTTGTGCATTTAGGACATACGTATGTATAATTTACAGCTGACATAATGAATAGTAGTTTGATAAATTCAACGTTTTAAAGCACTGTATATGAAAACGGGACTCCAGTAAATGTCTTGTTATTTTAATTTTACAACACCAACATACATACATATGTTAATTTGTATGTTTTTGTATCAATTTTTATAATAAAGAAAACTAATAGTCTCTTTATACCAATAATATACTGCAATTATTACAATTGTTTTCAACAGTTTTTTATACTTTTTACTACTTTATAATTAAAATATTCAATTAAAAAAATAATTTTCTGGAAACACAACAATTTTTTTTAGCACGACATGGCAGGGTTGCCAGATTCATTCGAACATATATGAACTTTTTTAACCGGGTCACAGTGTCACATTTGTCCAATTTAGTACGAAAAAATTCAAAAGTTTTCTGATTAGTCCAGTGTTTTTTAGTATTTAATAAATACTAACTAATATAGAAACAAACATAAAAATCGGGGAAGCTTCTACGGCTTAAAATGTGGATACCCAAAGTTGCATTATATAAAAATCGCTTTACTTGTGTGTAATGTATTTAAAAAGATACACTAATATCCCGGCTTGCGTCGGTAATAGGGAAAGGAGAAATATGGACAGGAGAAATGCGACGCAAACCGAAACACGATTTCCCTTACATTTGTACCAGTGATGGCAGGCAATACCGCTAAAGTACCGTTATCGATACAAAACATTATCAACTGACTATCGTATTCCTTAAAATACCGTTACCGAAATATCCGTAAAATACCGTTACCGATTTAACTTAAATACCAATATCCTTAAAATAGCGTTACCGCAATACCTAAAATACCGTTAGCGCTAAAACAATTATTATTAATTAACTCAATTAACCGATCACTGCGGAACACCACTGGTAACCTCCAAAGTATAATATTTCCTGTCTCCAATTGAGACGAATTACGACCTTTTTTCAAGATATGAGCTTAGAAGTTTGTAAGCCGATTTAGAAAAATTAAAATATTAATTTGGTTATCAACATTGAATGAACTATTTTATAAAACGTCGTAGAAAAATGCAAAGATAGCAACACACCACAGATGGCTCAAAGCATGCGAATGGTGACACTGGTGCGGGTGTCTATGGACCAGGTTTCCAACGGGCCTTACCCATGGGTAGATACCCCTCCATTTTTCAGGCAGAGATTTTTGCTATCTGTGTCTGCGCGGAGAAGTGTCTACGAAGGGGCACTATTAGATCTCGTATCTACATTCTTTCTGACAGTCAGGAGGCATTAAGGGCTTTAATGTCCTATGAGGTGTCATCTGGTCTGGTTATGGAATGCATTCTGGCTCTTAACCGACTTGGCAGGCGCAACTCGCTTACCTTAGGGTGGGTTCCTGGTCACGAGGGGCATGAGGGCAACGAGAGGGCAGATTGTCTTGCTAATTGCGGGGCCCGAAGGCCCTTTATTGGCCCTGAACCATTCTGTGGTATACCTTTGGGGTATGTTAGGGAGAAGCTCGGGTCGTGGAGGGAATCAGAATTCTCTCTCTATTGGGAAAACTCTCTTGGCCAACGACAGGCTAAGAGATTAATTTCTTTTTCCAGTGCAGGATCGAGGAGACTCTTGTCCCTCGGGAGGGGTGACTTGAGAACCCTGGTGTCTTACCTGACTGGACACTGCAATCTCAGATACCACCTGCGCAAAAGGGGTCTTTCGGACACGGATGAGTGTAGGTTTTGCGAACTGGTAGCTGAGACATCAGAGCATGTTCTTTGCGAATGTCCGAGGCTATGTGAAAGGCGTGCCAAGTTTCTTGGCAATCGTTTTGTTTCCCCTTCGGACATTATGAAGATTTTGCCTAATAGGATTATTGGCTTTATAGGTAGCTTGAATCTTTAGGGTAACTTTAGGCAGCACAAAAGACCTAAGTTGGTCGCGTGCATAGTGCCATACAATCTAATCTAATCTAAACACACCACAATTTTTTTTCATTAAGCTTACGTCTGATAATCAGTTAGCCAGCCCAACAAGAATCGTTGTATTAATATAATTCCGCCTAAAACCAGATTGGTTTGGATTAAGCAATTTATTGCCATCAATATAGAACATCATTTTATCCTTAGCAATGTGTTCAACAGTTATTGAAAGGATGGAAATAACAGAAATTGTGCGTTAATTTTCCAACAAATTTTAATTGTCATCCTTCTTAATCGGTACAACAGGTGATAACTTCCAATCATCAGGAAACTTGGAAGTCTTCAAAAATTGTGTTCACAATTTAAGTAAAACGAACACATATATATAGGATATATAGTCCTAATAACCCATTTGGCCAAACGATAATTGACATTAAAATTGTCTTAAATGACGATGTAATAGAAATCTTCGTTAATGATTAGCAGGACAAATAAAATCTTTGCTGATCGTGTATCGCATTGTGTTAGCTACAAATTCAGCGGCAATATCATGCATTTGTCGTATATTTTTCGTTGTTACTTAATTGACGAAAGGGTGATCGACAATGTTCATAAATATCTTGTTTTTAGAAATTCTCATTTAGTTTATAATTTTATTACAATAATTATAAAAGTTTTGATATTAAAATAGAATACAAACTTGCAAGCGCTTATATTAATTAACGCTTTATTATTGTTAAATTAATAAAGCAAATTTTAAAAATTAAATTTCGTTTGCTTAAATAAATTCAATTATTAAAAAAATAAATTAAATTAAAAATTAGTTTTTTTCTTTATTAAAAAAGCATAATGCACGTTGATTGTTGCACATTTTAAGAAAATATTAAAATTAATTATCCCGATGAAAATAAATTTAAATAACAAATATGCAGGTGCTTGTGCAAATTTAAATGTAACTGACACTAATAGAAAACATATGATTTTCTATTGTTGATTTACTTGAATAAACGTCACTACATTGCTAGGTCTGTCAAAAAAAACAGAGTAGTATTTGGAAGATGACAAAGCCAATTGTGACAATTTTTTGTTGTTGTTTTTGTTTTTTCTTTGATATTTTAAATTTTGAATCTCGCTCCTAGACGAGGACAAGAAATTCTCATTGAGTTTGTGATTTAACATAACAAATATCTCTAGAAATTCTAATAACAAAGTCCCCTGAAGATTTCCTTGGGCAGGAATGAAATCCGGATAGGGACACGCCTACATCAGATTGCTTTTCACAATTTGTTAAATAAGTTTTGGGACTTTAGCACATTTAATTACTATAAATGCAATTAATGTTTATCCCGATGAAAATAAATTTAAATAACAAATATGCAGGTGCTTGTGCAAATTTAAATGTAACTGACACTAATAGAAAACATATGATTTTCTATTGTTGATTTACTTGAATAAACGTCACTACATTGCTAGGTCTGTCAAAAAAACAGAGTAGTATTTGGAAGATGACAAAGCCAATTGTGACAATTTTTTGTTGTTGTTTTTGTTTTTTCTTTGATATTTTAAATTTTGAATCTCGCTCCTAGACGAGGACAAGAAATTCTCATTGAGTTTGTGATTTAACATAACAAATATCTCTAGAAATTCTAATAACAAAGTCCCCTGAAGATTTCCTTGGGCAGGAATGAAATCCGGATAGGGACACGCCTACATCAGATTGCTTTTCACAATTTGTTAAATAAGTTTTGGGACTTTAGCACATTTAATTACTATAAATGCAATTAATGTTTATCCCGATGAAAATAAATTTAAATAAAAAATAATTTTGTGGGTTAAATTTGTTTAAAATAAAATCATTGTTGTCAGTCTGGCGAAATTTTAGTCAATAAGTTCCTCGACGAACAGATTTCTAACAATGTCGTTGATATCCTCGTCGACAAATTTACGTAAATTGTCGCCCAAATGGTCATAAAAATGTAAATGACAATTTAAGCGAAAGTGTCGCTCAGTTGGCCGTGCTTGATTTTGCGGACACTTGTACTAAAAATTCATCAACGATTGGTTTGGAGTGTCATCACAAAAAGCTGTTCACTTAGTTTCTTTAAAACAGTTTAAATATACATAAATTTTACTACATAAAACATATATGTATGTACAAAGTGGCCATGACAGAAGTTCATCTCCTACAATTTTTAGTGGGAAAATTTAACAATTTGTGGACAAATTTCAGGTCAATATCTTTACAATTATTTGACGTTCTAAATTAGGGTTCTATAAATCTACTTTCGACTAATCGACTTTTTAGAAGCCGACTTTCTTCTGATGAAAAAGTCGAAAAGTCGACTTTCTTCTAATGAAAAAGTCAAAATGTCGACTTTTCGAATTTTATATTTATATTATATATTTGTGGCTTAAAAATAATTTAAGTTTCAGTTAAATATGACATAAAATCGAAAAAGTGAACGCGGGTCATTACCTTGTAGGCGGTCATTACCTTGTAGGCGGTCATTTTCAAACAAGATTTAGGATAATGATCTGTTTTGAGTAGTATTTGCTTTATTTTGTATATAATTCTTTATTGCTCTTATTTTATATTTAATTTTTGGTTATAAACATGGTTTTATATCGGATTGTAATCTTTAGGTTCTGTTTTTGGTTGTTAAATATTGAGGCTAGCTGTTATTCTTTTCTTCCAGCTTAGCTTGGAGTGTGAAAAATGGCCTACTACTACATTCATGCTAGAAGCAAAAACTACTAGTATTTATTTTGTAAAATTCTATACTAATTTTTAAGCAAAACCTATAAGTTTTTCAAAACTAATAGTTTTTGCTTGTGGTACATATGAGGTATTAGTAATAGTTCACATGGTTCTTTCGGGGAACATGTAGTAATTTGTAGGATTATAGTAGTTTGTGAACTCTAATGTTACTGTCATTTTAGGTTGAATTTGTATATTGTGTGCTTCACAGTTTTTGATGTTATAAGAATAAGTTAGCTTTCTGTGCATTTTTGTCAGTTTGCAATGGTTTAGTTTATAAACATAAATTTCTTTAATGAGTTTCTAAGGGTTACAGTTTGATAGTTTAACCATGTCATAACCTTTTTTTTATTGATCTCATTATAGCATCTAATACAATTTATTTAAAATACTTTTTTATGAATTTATATTATTTGTTACTTTCCCATATAATGTCAAAAATTGTGCTTCATTGAAATTAAGACTGATAGTTAAAAAAAGCAGTTATTATTATTATTTTTTTTTTTTTTAACGACAAATTAATACGAATAATTACAATATGTTTTGCTTAACAAATTATACACTATGAAATTTAAATTGTATTAAGCTTTATTCTTTTTTTTATTTTTTTTTTTGCCTTTATTTTGAGTTAATCTCTTTGTTTTTTATATAATTTTTAATGAATCTCAACAATAATTTAGGTCCAATATGTAGTGATAACAGTTATTTGCGTGAATGTCTTGGAAATTATCGTAATGATCTTAAGGTAGGTCATTTTAATTGTCAGAGTTTTAAAGTGAATGATTCTTCTTCGAAATTGAATGAGATTAGGAATATTCTTGATGGAGAATTATTGAACGTCATAGGTATAAGTGAGACTTGGCTTAAAGAGAGGATTCTCTCAAATGCTATAAATATACCTGGTTATGTTCTGGTAAGAAATGATCGCCCTGGTAAAAAAAGTGGTGGTGGAGTTGCATTTTTGCTCTCTAAAAAAGTTAAATATAAGGAAGTTTTGCGTTCAGTTGACTCTACATCGTGTGAATTTTTATTTTTAGAGGTTGATCTAGGTATTTCTAAATTTCTTTTTGGCGTGGTTTACCTTCCTAGTGGTGATATTGATGCTTTTGATAGTCCTATAAGTGACGTGGTCGTCAAATATGAGAATGTTGTTATAATGGGTGACTACAATCATAATTTGTTTTGCCCGTTGAAATCTTCATCGATGTTAAGTCTATGTAGTAGACTGAATCTTGTTTATTATCATAATTCTTTGCCGACTCATTATGATGTGAAGAATAATAGAACCTCTTTAATTGATTACTTTATCCTTAGTCCAAGTATTGGTGTTCTTTCTTCTGGTCAAATGCAATGTCCAGGTATCTCTAGACATGCTTTTATTTTTGCCGTCTTAGAGCTGCCTCTTTTGGAAAATGAACAGTTTGTTGAATTTCGTAATTATGATGCCATTGATATGGCGAGGCTGGATCAAATAGCAGCTGCATGTGACTTTGATAGGATATTTTGTACTAGTGATGTTAATGATCAGCTCGCTAATTTTATGTATAATGTTCATAAATTGCATGAATTGGTGCCGATTACTAGACGCAAGGTAAGGGATTTCAATGATAATTCGTGGTTCAATGCAAGGGAGATTACTTACAGTATTTCTCTTAGGGACTTGGCGTATAGGGCGTATATTCAGGAGAGTACGCCGGAGAATTGGAGGATATATTGCCGAGTTAGAAACAGAACTAAAACAATAATTAGAAATGCGAAAAGGAAGGCTCATGAGCGCCTTTTTGAAGGGCTTAGTACCAAGCAGATGTGGAATGTTTTGCGAACGAATGGTAGTATTGATTCGAGTGATAAGGTTGTAGATGTGGACCCTAATATTGTTAATGAATTTTTTATTTCCAGTCAGTCGTGTGAACCACCAACGTTTTCATCTTTTTTTTGATGAGCTTAATTTTATAGAGGAAAATTCGTTTTGTTTTCAACCTGTAGTAGAGGATGATGTGTTTTATGCTCTTTGTAGAATACGTTCAAATGCAGCGGGTTATGATTGTATACCCCCAAAATTTATTAAGACTATATATCCTTATATATGTGGTCCTTTCACTCATATTGTGAACACAATTTTTATGACATCCAAGTTCCCTAATGATTGAAAGATATCACGTGTTGTACCGATTAAGAAGGATGGCAATTCTAATTTGTTAGAAAATTTCTCTGTTATTCCCATCCTTTCAAAGATTGTTGAACACATTATTAAGGATCAAATGATGTATTATATTGATGGCAATAAACTGCTTCATCCAAGTCAATCTGGTTTTAGGCGGAATTATAGTACTACAACTCTTCTTGTTGGGCTGACTGATTCCATAAGACGTAAGCTCAATGAGAAAAAGTGTGGTGTGTTGTTGTCCTTGGATTTATCTAAGGCTTTGATAGTGTTGTGCATTCTAGATTGATAACTAAATTATGTAGTTATTTTAATTTTTCTAAATCCGCTTGCAAACTTCTAAGCTCATATCTTGAAAATAGGTCGCAGTTCGTCTCGATTGGAGATAGGAACTCTTGTACTTTGGAGGTTACCAGTGGTGTTCCGCAGGGATCGGTAATTGGTCCTATTTTATTTATGATTTATTTGAATGATTTTATTGATGTAATAGATAATAACTGTTTTGAAACTTTTGTATATGCAGATGATGTACAGATTTTATTTTCTGGAGAAAGACAATTCTTTGATGTTTTGGAGGCAAACATAGAATTTTACCTTGTTCAGATTGCACGGTGGATGGACACAAATGGGTTAGACATAAATCCTGGCAAAACGAAGGCTATGTGCTTCGGTTTTGATTCCCGTGATTTAAGTGTATCATTGAGAGGTGTTAGTATCAACTTTGTTTCGGAAATGAAGTGTTTGGGCGTTCTTGTAGATGATAAGTTACGTTTTTCGAAACACGTTGATTACGTGTGTGCTCGAGTGAATGCTACGTTGAGACGATTATGGTCTCTTGATCTTTGTTTGCCTCTACATGTAAGGAAACGTGTAGCTAGTGCTCTTCTTATGCCCCAGTTAATTTATGCTTTGGAGGTATTTACGGGTACTAGCAGTAATATTCTTAGACGTCTTCATCTTACAGTTAACCGTATAGTGAGATATGTTTACAGATTGAGGATAAGAGAACATGTCTCTCCGTTTGTGTTGGATTTTCTTGGTTTTTCTTTTGAGAATTTTATAAAACTGAGAATCTTGTTATTGTTTTACAAGCTAATTAGAGCGAACTGTCCTGGTTACATTGTTGACAACTTTAGATTTACAAGATCGAGTAGAAACCCTCAGATAGTTTTTCAACGTATAAACCATTCTATTTCGAGAGATCCTTTAATGTGAGGATAACTAGAGTCTGGAATTCATTACCTAGATCTCTTAAAAGCTTTGTTGTTGCAAGTGCTACGTTTAAACGCAAACTAAGGCAGTTTTTAATCACTCACTATAATTTTGATAATTTACGATCATTTTTCATATATTTTATATTTTTTAATCGTCTACTTATTTTGATAATCTTTTTGCTACATTTTGGACCGTTAAACTTTAGTTATAATTTTATTTATTTTAGGCATTCCTTTAAATTATAAATTTATTTTTTTATTTTTTGTAAAATTTATTGTTGAATACGAACCATATTTGGCCCTATGGGCTTGGTTTTTGAATTAATAAATGAAATGAAATGAAAATAGCAAAGTAAGTTAAAATAGTACAAAAAGGTCCGATTTGGATTTAATGTGCCTAATTGCAAAGGAGGAGTAAGGCTTTTTACACGGTGAGCTTAAGTACACTAAAGTAGAATAACTGAAGATTAAAAATTCATTTGGAGCTGCATATTTAATTAAATATGGGCAGATTTATATGATTTTAGAATTTTGGCAATCTGCTTGATGGGATTAGTATTATAGTCGAAATATTGGGCCTGATTACGGTTGTCGTACTCGTATTTCGACTCTAGTCGAAGTAGTTGTCGATTTTTATTTGTTGCGGTATTACGTAAATTTTTTGACTAAAAGGTTTTAGTAATAGATTGAAAACAACAGAGTGTTGAGAAATTTGTTAAATTTATTAATATTATGAAGCACTCTATGACGATCTTTCAAAACAGCTGATTGGCGGCAATAAGAAATTTTTTATTTTGTTGTTAAATTATCAGAAATATAAAAAAATGCTAAGTTTGGAATTATTTTTTAACTTCAGATGAATAATATGAGTGCCTATGGCTGAGACGAATGATATTCGAAGAAAACGGCTAAGTGTTGTTTAGCTAAATAACTCTGATCACGTCCAAACTTTTACCTCGCATAGTACTTTTTGAGCTGATTTTTTCATATCAAAGCTTATTAAAATATCTATTCAATGATGTACGATATAATTTAACCCATTACAGACCAATTCAAAATTTCCTTATATTTATTTGTTTTTTTTTTGTAAAAGATCACCTTATTAAAAAAATCGCCTATATAAGCATAAAAAAACTGTACAAAAAATTAAAGAAAATTTCACAAGCTTTCATTAAAGGTATAATGTACTGCCATATCTTTTAAAATAAAAAAGAGATTAAAGGTTAAAAAAAATCGCAAAAAATCCACATTGTCTAAATTTAACCTTTGATTTTTTTTTTGTTTCAAGAGATATGTGTTCATATTGTACCTCAAAAGAAAGCTTATAAATCCGGCTATCCATTTCTATAATCTTATTAAGTACTTACACAGGCCAATTTTTGAATAAAAAGCACATGTTATCTAAAAAACTAAAGTAAAAATAAGAAAATTTTAAACCGGCCTTTAATGGGTTAATTTATATTGACACCATTGTACACCATTGAAAAGCCATTTAAAAGAGCTTTCATACGACATGCATATTGTTATAAAAGGACCTGTACTTTTTGAGATTCTTAAAAAACTTTTTCAATTTTAATGCACAGCCCAGCCGCAAGGGGCTTCAAATATTTTGTTTCTTGAAATCAGTTCAAAACTTAGTTTTGGGGTAAAAGTTTTGAAGTAATCGTAGTTATGTTTCTAAACTGCACTTGTTGCACTTGTTGCAGATTTTGCCAATTATGTTTTTTACTCTAAAACGTCCTCCAATTTCGCAAACAGCTTCGGTGCTATAATTTCTATTCTAAAAGTATTTAAATTTTATTAAAATTTCATTCACCCTTATTGTGTATGTCGTATTTAAAATACGACTACGACTGTTTTGTAATAGATTAAAGAAAACAAGTTTACGTTCTCTTTAATCTATTACAAAACCGTCGTAGTCGTATTTTAAATACGACATACACAATAAGGGTGAATGAAATTTCCATTTTTTAAGAATTTTTAAATCTGTCGTAATAAATAAAATAGACGACTGTTTTTATACATTTTGACAGTCGAAAACGACAACCGTAATAAGGAAATTGTAATAGATTTTCTAGCAGTGTTGTACATTCGTAGTTTTCGACAAACGTAATACCGTTTTTTAAAAACGACAAATTTTCACTACGACTACGACAACCGTAATAAGGCCGATTATTTGTTCGCTGAAATTGAAATTTTAATTTTTGGGTTTGTAAAATGTGAAAAAAAATTGTGAAATTTTTAGAAATTTTTTAAAAGATTATATTAACCCTCTAATGCCCGAATTGTGTTTTGCAATGAAATTCATACCATGTATTCGTCTCGCAAAAAAAATAATAATTTCTCTTAAAAAAATGTTTTTCGCCGACTACTTTTGGCGATATGAGCAAAAATAATTTAAAATTTATCTCGAAAACTAATGCAAGTAAAACAAAAGTTTGTACCAAAAATTATTGCTCTTACCAAGACATAACCACAATCCAAAAATAAACTTTTTTGTGCTTCTTTTTAAGAAGATATGGCGATTTTCGCTTTTTGCAAAATGCGAAATAGGACGAAAAAGTATCTTAACTTCAATATTTTTTGTTCAAACTTTAGACTTTTGCTACTATTACTGATTGTCTTCTCTATACCAATTTCAAAACGATCCGTCCATTACTTTATAAGTTAAGACAATGTCCTTTAGAGATATCCTGATAAAATCCTGTTCGTCCTTGAAGAAAAATAAGGATTATTAAAGGTAATACTTCAATCCTACTTATACTTAATTTTCAAGAGTTTTTAAATCAACTTAATAAGTGTTTTAGTTGTTGAAAATCTCAGTTAATTAAAAACTAATTATTTTTTGAATTTTTACAAAATTTGAACTTTAAAGCTTTCTCGCGTTTTAACAGTGCACTGAATACGAACAGTTTCCTCGCAAAACTTTTAGCTAATTCACTTTTATATCGAACTATATCAATTTCTAAGTATAAAACACTCATTCGAAGCATTTGGGTTCAATTTTATAAACGATGACAAATGTCATCGCCAGGCGTTAGAGGGTTAAAGTTAATAAAATTCGAGAGTTCGTTATCATTACCAATAAAGTATAAATTCTACGTTAAGATGCCAATTGATTGACCCCAAAACAATCTAAAAAATAAGTTTTTTCGTGAATTAGAAATTTTCATACAAAAAGTTGGTTAATCGACTTTTACTGGGGAAAAAAAAGTCAAATAGTCAAAAAAGTTGGTTAATCGACTTTTACTGGGGAAAAAAAGTCAAATAGTCAAAAAGTTTAAAAGTCGACTTTTTGTTGCAACTATATAATCCGATTTTAAATTGGCCAAATGGGACACTATGCGGATGGGGGTTCTGAAGCCGGCTGGCTACGGCTATTTAAACTTTAAAAAAGGGGTAGAATAAATTAGACTTGTTCCAATATTTCGCACTTACCCCATCCATTCGGAAATAATGATGTCCACTTTTTCAATGTTATTTGGTAGCTCAATATCTTCTATTTTACCCTTAACTACCTTAATCACATCATTCAGATTGTTGTCGATGACCACTTGGCGGGCATATTCTACAATATTCGAACAATCGACCGCAATCACCGTAGCAGCTCCGGCTTTGGCAGCAAACATCGATAGAATGCCTGTGCCACACCCCACATCCAAGACAATCTAGACGAGCGGAAACAGAAATGTAATCCCAAATCCCAGCCATATGTTTAGTTGTCCAGCCAGTCAGATACACTTACCTTGCCACGAAATAAATGCTTATTATGATACATAGCATTCCGGTAAGTTATTGTTCGAACTTCGTCTTTTAGCATCTCCTCGTGTATGCCAAAGTGAGCATACGAATCAAAGTAGTAATCACGAGAAGTCATTTCTTCTGCAGCTGTTACCTTTTCATCGCCATCAGTGTTGGTTGCTGTCTTCTTTGTTACATTATTAATCACTGGTGTTTCGTTGGCATTATTAGTGGGCTGCATAATTATATCTTCAGACTGTATACAAAAGGCAAAATGTTAATGGTGATGACGAGGGAGTAGATGACCAAGACAACGCGTTTATAAACTTGATTTAGACTACTACCATTGTGAAAAATTTATTGAAATAAAAACTAACACGTTTTATAAACACCGAGCGCTGCTAAACAAAAATTAGGAATTGTATTACTCAAAATTACTTTTTTTTACGTTTAATAAAATAATTTCTTCTGTTCAATACAACTGCACGGTTTTGTTGAAAGCATTTTTTTCGCACACCGCATGTCATTGGCGTACTCAGCGTTGCCAACCTTGACAATTTGTCTATTATTGACGATTTGTGAAATTAAATTTGAAATGACGATTACGATTGACGATTTTATGAAATTTAGGGTGTATTTACATTCCATCGAAAAATACACGCAGAAAAAAACTGTAAAACTAACTCGAAACTTATGTTTAGATCTACATTTAGTTTTACAGTTTTTTTTACAGCACTTCGATAATATTCCCCAGTTTTTTCTGCGAGCAGTGTAATAGTAGTTATAGTGAATTTACATTATACCTAACATATGGTTTAAGCCGAATTTTGGTCATAATCGGGTTATGAAACGTAATATCAAAACAGATTTTCCATACAATTTATAACTAGATTGTCGGACATTCTGGTTTAAAATTACGTTCAAAACTAGATTGTAACGATACAACACTGTGTTATCCCCTATTTTAGGTGAGAAATTTACAAATGCGGCATCACCTTATGGAAAAAAATTTGATACTGTGTTGCTAGTTTTCGCATTATTTTTGTGAATAAACTTCATACAAAAAATGAAAATAGGAATGAGACCAGAATATTAAGCGAGTATTATAATACTTGAGCCCTCTAAAGTATAATTATACTTTAGAGGGCTTAATCTTACCATCTACACACAACAAATTTCCAGAGGAAATATGTTGAAATCATACTTAGTAAAATTTCTTTCATTAAAATTCTGCGAATCTTATCAAGTTTTGTTTAAATTATGTATCCCATTGTGTTAATTTTTTATTTGAATTTGCAAAATTTTCCTAAAATACTTTCCGCGTGACAAGTAATTTCATACATTACACAAAATTACTTAACATTTTTATTTATTCATGCAACTGTTCCTATTATGATAAATCTTTACAAGATGTCAAACTTATACCATACCTCTAACATTTTGTGTGCAT
>CM037851.1:151541048-151593931 GCA_021234595.1 Delia radicum | reverse complement strand
GATTTTTTTATTTTTTTTTTCGAAATTTCAAAAAGGTCCGGGCAGAATATAATAAAACTGGCCTAAAAATACGATTCTGAAGTTTTTGGACAATCGGACCACGTCATCACGTGCCTCATCGAGGTCAAAGTTTCGGACCCTAGAACAATTCGGCAAAATAAATTACATCTTTTAGACTTGTGATATGACTTTTTCTTATTAATTTCCCTAACGCTGAGTTCAAAATGCTAAAATTTTTGAAATCGCTAAATAAGTTTTTGAGATATCACGATTTCAATTTCGTTTAAAATCAGGAATTTTTTTTTTATAATATGAGCGCCATCTTGTGTATCAATTTATTACTCTATAAAGTTATTATAGACAACAACCTCAGAGGAGTTAGTGCAGGCAAAAGTATAATTAGAATTGAGTGCTGCCAGATAGTTTTGATTCATGTCCTCAATTAGGAACCGAAATTCCCGAAATTCCCCAAGAAAATTTTCCAATTCTTTTTTTTTTTGGCCAATTTATTTTTCTAAATACGATTACGATTAACAATTTTTTAAAACAAAACTTCCGAAAAAAATACTTTTGAGATATTTTGTAAAAGATATACCTTGTGAAACAACTTCTTTGGCTTACATTAAAAACAAAAAAACCTTAAAATATCTCAGACTTTTGTAAGTTTTTTTTTTACAAAATATTTTTAGTTCAAAAGGAAAAAAAAACTTTAAATTAAACTGTAGTATTGAAAACCTTTTTTGTGATATCAATTAATTTTGTCAATTATTTGCTGGGTGCCTCTAGAAAGTACTTACCAAGTATGAGCTCTAATATTAATGGGAAAATTATGCTCATCATAGTTTTTCCATTTTCAATTTAGTCTCATATAAAAATGGTCTTATCTCATCACCAATAGATGGTTGAACCATTTTCATCGCTATACAAAAATGATCTATTACACTTTTTTCATTAATCTAACCATTTAAAAGATATTCAAGGTCAAAGATTGAAATACCTTGAGGAAAATAAAAATTCAAAACAAAAAAGTTATTTTCCTCAAGATATTTCAATCTTTGACCTTGAATATCTTTTATATGGTTAGATTAGTGAAAAATGTATAGGAAACCATTTTTGTAAAGCGTTCAATTTCCTATGAAATTGACAATATAACTGGTTCAACCATCTATTGGTGATGATATTGACCATTTTTATATGAGACTAAATTCAAAATGGAAAACTATGATGAGTATAATCTTCCCGTTAATACTAAGAGCTCATACTTGGTAAGTACTTTTTAGAGGCACCCAGCAACTAGTTTTCGTATGTCAAATTCAAAAAAAAAAATATTTGATTTTTTTTACCCCCCCTAGTGTATGTTTATAATATTAATTCAAGTCTACTCAAACTCTTTACGTAAATATTTTAAATTAGCACTTGCAGAATATGTTGTCTATAGCTTTTGTACCACCTATACAAAAAGAAAAAAACATAAAAATTTTGTTAAAACATGCAAAATCAGTGATAATTACTTTCATCAAATCTTGCTTTTGCGCCTCATCTTTCGTTATTTTTCCGTGGTACTCTTGAATTAATTTAATTCTCGTTCCGCGCTGTCATTAACAACATGAATATTTGCACAATATTTTTTCCTCTTTGAAATTTCTCTAAATCATTCCAACACTGTGGGTGTGAATTAAGGAAAGTTGTGGATATTCCAAATCTCTTAAATACTTTGCTTGTATTTTTTGAAACAGTTCCTGTAATACAATAGAATAGTCTCTCGAAATGAAGATCGCTAGATTTTCATTCTTTAATGCAAGCTTTTTAGGAATAACTTCATCTTCATCTTCAGAATCCAACGTGTAACTAGACATTTTTGCCACCAACTTCCACTTAGTTTCATTATCTATTCTTTCGTCGGATAAGCAAAGTCCAACACTCTCTTCACTTAAATTAGAGATGATTTAAACATTTTTGAAATACCCTTTTCAGAATATTTTTATTTACTCCTTTATATTCTTCCATTTTTCTTAAAAATTGCAAATCATTGAAAGCTTGCCTTATCTGCTTTGTCGGAATCAAACCAGAATTTCGCCATAGATACTTACAATAAAGCCAGAAACTTCTACAAACCCGTTTATTTCGGTATCAGAAACTTCTGGAAATTGATCCCGAAACATTACAATTTTTAAACATCTGGTACTCCTTGATATTTATAATTAAAATTCGTTAAATTATTTAAATAAGAAAATTCAAACTTTTTGGGTTATATTCCGTTTGAGGTTGTTGTCTACGATAGAATATTTTTTGCCAACAAAAAAAACTAGAGTCGCACAATGTATAAAACAAGAAATTCGAAATTTTCAGCAAATTTCAAATCGTGATATCTCAAAAACTATTCAGCGATTCAAAAATTTTAGCATTTTTGAACTCAGCGTAGGGAAATTAATAAGAAAAGTCATATCACAAGTCTAAAAGATGTAATTTATTTTGCCGAAATTGTTCTAGGGTTCCGAAACTTTGACCTCGATGAGGCACGTGATGACGTGGTCCGATTTGTCCAAAAACTTCAGAATCGTAATTTTAGACCCAGTTTTATTATATTCTGCCCGGACCTTTTTGAAATTACGAAAAAAAACTTTTTTCATACAAACAAAAAATCACTCTACTGAGTTATATTAGCTGTTGTTGTAATCAAATAGATTGTGGTTACGAAACGAACACAGATGGCTCTAGTAGAATTCAGCGTTGAATACCCCTAGAGTTTAGAATTGAAATACATGACATACACATGGCGCCTACTATTTTAATACAAACTTAAATTTGTTGTGTTACAAATCAACACTGGCTTATGGCCAAAAATTAATTATTTTTAGACAGCGACGTCTGTCAGTCATATCGCACACCTAGTTCAAAAGTGACTCAACTCAAAATTTTAATTTTCAGGTTTATATGCTTAAATTATGCACAATACAATTATTTATCTATAAAAATATATCAGTGTATTTGTTGTTATTAACTGTTGCTAAAAAAAAACAGTTATGCCTTTCTTACGTTTCAATGGATTAATTTGCAAATATTTTTTTTTTCGATTTCTGAAAAATGAAAAATTTGAGTTGAGTCACTTTTGAACTGGGTGTGTACTATTTTTTATAAATACAAATTTATTTATTATTTTATTAAAAAAAAAAAAAATCTTGTATTTAATAAATCTATTTTGGATTTAGCTTAATTTAATTCCTGTATGTATTTACATTTTAACAAAACTTAGGGCCATTATTACAACTTGCCAATAGCTAAAGTTCGGATGTTATCTGACAGATTGTCAGTTTTTCGTTATTATAAGTATACCCTTAAGCTAAAAGTGACCGATAAGCTAAAGGGAAGATATTGTTGCCTTTAACTTTAAACTTAAGGTTTATGTGTTTTAAGTTGCCACATTTTCTGCTCTACAAAGAAGAAGAAGAAAATACCGAATTTCACAACCGAATTTCACAATTATTGTTTGTAAACAAATAAATAAAAGTACGTTGCCACTACGTATTTTATAAACCAATAATCGGTTTTTTAGTTTGGTGCTGCCACATTATCAAAAATATTAATTTTATTTTATTGGGAAGTTGTAATAACGAAAAACATTATAGCTCACTTTATTCCTCACTTTAGCTAAAGTTACTTTTTACTAACATTTACTTTAAAGGCAAGTTGTAATAACGGCCCTTATACTTTTTATTTTACTTTATGTTATTGAATATGATGTATTTTCAGAAAAATATAATTTCTAGTGTCCGACCGAACAGTTCGGTCAGAAAATGCATTTGGTCTGTATTCGGTATTTTAAAGCATTATGGACAAATTTGGCGGATGGAAAAATGTTTATTGGGTGCTATTTTGAGTGTCAAATTTGAAGAAAAGTCTGTAGTTAAGCAATGTTCGGCCTCAGAAAGTCCCGGCCAAATTGAAAATAGTTCGGCGGCCCGAACTTTTAACTTTATAGCTAAACTTCGGCTTTTCTCTTAAATTTTATACACAAAATCGAATTAAATCGGCTCAACAAACATGTTTCCAATACCGAAATTAGTCATCATTGCCTCTAGATATCAAAAAAACCGACAAAATATAGTTTTTTGGCCGAACTGTTCGGTCGGACACTAATAATTTCCTTTACACAGTGGTTCCCTGCAAGCATTTAATGAAACAATTTATCATATTCGAGTCATTTATGAGTCCTCTGCGCGATTAAAAATAGTCATATATGAGCTCATTTTCATAAATCATAAATGATTGTTTTCTCGGGAGAAAATGGTACCATACCCCGCGACTCTTCTTGAAGAGTCTTTTATTACTTGCTTTTCTGATCAGTTTCGACTCATCTATGACTCATATTTTTAATCATTTGCGAGTCTTTTTCTTGGAGTCTTTTTCGCCTAATTTTTCAGTCCTATTTCTAATCGTTTGCGAATCATTTATGAGTCCGTTTTTTAGTCGCATTTCTGATCGTTTGCGAGTCTTTTTTGACTCTTTTTTCAGTCATAATCGATTACAAAAAGAAATATTTTTCGATTTAAATTATTAATTATTTCAGTTTATTAAAATTATATAAATAAATTATTATTAAATTATATAATAAATAATAACATAAAAATGTTAGTAAAAAAAATTGCAGTAAAATAAGGAATTGAATTATAAAAAAAAATAATAATAATAGTAGTATTCATAATTCGTAGTAAAGTTTGTATAGTGTTTAATTATAACACAATAGTGTTAGAAAAAAAGTTTGCACACCCGGTATGCTTATGTTACAATTTGTTTTGTATGAAAATATATAGTGAGTTTATAAATATTTTGTCAAAAACAATAAATATAAAATTAAAATGAGTTAAAATAAAAAACGAATTGTATAATATGCATACCGGGTTGTGTAAACTTTTTTCCCGACACTATTGTGTTATTATTAAACACTATACGAACTTTACGAAGAATTAGAGGCCATTTAAACGAAGAAATTAATTGCAGGGCAATTTTTGAATTCTCTTTTAAAGTTTGATTCTAAAAATCATGAACATTTAAACAAGGAGTTTTTTTTCTTTAATTGTTCATTTCGTTGAAATTTAATTTATTCGTAATAATTTAAAATAATATAATTTAAAAATAATATATAGATAGTTCTTTATTCCACATTATTTATTTTTATTTTACAAAATATTTTCGATACACAACACTTGAGAAGCCGAATACGAAATAAAGCAAATTAACAAGAATACGAACGATAGCAAAAAGAAATGTCAAAAAAATATCTTGAAAAAACGAAAACCGTGCAATTTTTGATACCCCGCTTGCATCTCTACCCCGTTTGCCTACAAACAATAATTGCACGCAATGTTGCATGCAAAAATTGCGTCGTTTAAATGGCCTCTTATGTATCCCACTTATAAATCATACAAAATTGTATTTATTTTTATATACTTTTAGAGATTTTAATTTTAATTTTCTAGTTAAACCTCAAACTGTGATACGTAGCTTAAGTAAAATTTTTCAACTGTGATGTTTAATTTTATTTATTTTTGCAATTATTTTTTAAATTAATTCGTGTGTTTTATGTCGTGATGTCAACGTATTGTAAATCCGTTTAATAATTTGAAAATTTTAATGTGCAAATTGACTAAAGATTATTTATTGAAATAAAAATTCATCCCTGAAGATGCTGGAAAAATTCCCCAGCGAAACGTCGGATAGTTTAAAAATGAAATAAATAGTCTTTTATTTTATGTTTTGAAGTGACCTTGAAAGCCCGTTTTAGATTATTCTAAACAAATTAAATTAATCAATAGAAAAGGTCGATATAATTTATTAAAAATTTTAATAGAATATATTTAATTCAATATAAACTTTTAAAATTATAATTTAATATTTCAACTTTACACCACGAGATCACTGACATTAATAAACTAAAATTTACAATATTCTAATATTTTACGCTTGCTTCAAAGCTAGCAAAAAAATTAAAATCCAGAATTAAAATCAGTTTTTCATCATCTAGATGAGCAAATATTATTCATAAATAACTTCAAAACAGTCATATTTCAAAACACCTGTATGATCCATTTTCGATTGCTGTATGTTTTGTTAAGCATAAGCACGAATCATTTTCGAGTCTTTTTTCAAGCGCGCAAGTGATTAATCAGTTTTTAATCGTCAAAAGTGCTCGAGGAAGATTTAGTTAGGTGATTTTTTTTTTTTTTTTTTTTTTTATTAAGTCTATGGAAAATTCCTTACAGACTACTATATACATAATTTATTTTTTTTTACATATTTACAAAATTGAAAAACATACAAGATTATTATTTTTTTAATAAATGATTTTATGGAATAAAAGATTAAACTTAAATTATATTTAATTGATTAAACAACAAAATTAGATTCCTTTTAGTGACTTGTATATTTTCGGAAATGTCAATGAAGGCATATAAGTTGTTAAATCATTGCAAATTTTGCGGAATGGATCAAAATTTGCGTAATTGGACTGAAAGTACTGCAGTTTTAAAGGCTGGTAACACCGTGTTGGTCGAGTTGGAACAACGAACTCAAGTTTGCTAAGAAGATAATCGGAATTCGTAATACCTTTTAATAGATTGATCAGGAAAGATACATTTAACACAATTCTTCTACTTTTGAGCGTAGGAAGTCTTATTAATGCTAAACGCTTTTCATATGAAGGAAGATTTCTGCCCATCACCCATGAATTAGATCGAAGGCAAAACAGAAGGAATTGGCGTTGGACGGATTCAATTCGTTCTATATGGATGTCATAAAGCGGATCCCAAACTACGGAGGCATATTCAAGTATTGGTCTAACAAGAGATGTAAATAGCTGTTTTGTAACATCAGGTTCTTCAAATTCTTTTCCCCATCTTTTTATAAAACCAAGAACTCCTTTAGCCTTGTTTACAGTTTGTGTGATATGTGCGTTAAAACTTAGATTTTTGTCCATTAATACTCCAAGATCAAGAATTGAATGTACTATTTCAAGTTCATGTCCATCTATAATATAAGTATGGAAAACTGGATTCGTTCTATAAAACAGTATATATTGCATTTTTTATTAATTTAATTCCATGAGGTTCAACTTTACACCAATCGTGGAACGAGGTTAAATCTGATTGTAATAAGGACGACAAATCCGATTATGATATGGAGTTTAAGTAAGATTCTTGTAACTGAGAAGAAACACTTTACATCATCAGCATACATTAATATTTTGGAATGTTGGATGCATGACGGGAGATCATTTATGAATAAAAGGAATAGTACTGGTCCAAGATGACTACCTTGAGAAAACTCCAGAAGGAACAAAAATACTTTTAGAGGTTGATTGATTAAAAATAACACGCTGATTTCTGTTTTTTATGTATGTACAAATCCATTTTAAAAGAACAGTAGAGAATTCAATTTTATGCGCTTAAATAGCAGGAGATCGTGATTAACTTTATGAAATGCTTTGCTGAAAATCTGTGTAGATGACGTCAGTTTGCATTCCAGAAGTGAATGAACTATTAACTATTGAAGTGAATTCTAGTAGATTTGTAATTGTGGAACGGCCTTTTATAAATCCATGCTGTGACGATGATAAAATTGAGGATACATCGTGAGATACAAAATTAGTTACGATCTTTTCAAAAAGTTTTGGTATAATACTTAGTTTAGCGATTCCTCTGTAGTTAGTAATATTTGACTTGCTACCTGATTTGAACACGGAATAATAAAACGATTGTTTCCAGATTGAGGGGAAATATCCATTGGAGAGGGATAAGTTAAATAATGTGTTTAACGGTGTGCTTAGGGTATCCACACAGTTCTTTGATAAAACAATCTTCCAAATGCTAGTAGGGCAAATTGATATATCAATTTCTTTTCAAGCCGTAAGGCAACTTGACGGTCAAGTTTTAAACAGCTGATCGCAATTCTTGTAAATAAATTTTAGTTTTTCTTTTTACAAAAATACATAGATAAAAAAAAATATTAAAAAACACAAATAAAACTAAAAAACGGCATCGTATTAAATTTTCTTTGACTATTAAGTTGCGTGCAGCCTACGTCACAGCTTCAAATTCGAATGAATTTGATAAGCAGTATGTGATCAATTTGAAAGAAAATTCTTAAAAGTTACTTTAGGTTAAAAAAACAAAAGTTAAGGTTAAAAACACAAAATCCGTTGATTAAAACACCACCTGTTATTGATGTTTTCATTTGCAAAAAACTGTTCTAATCGTGATATACTATCCAATAATACGATCGAAATATACCTTTTGCAACTGTAATTCAGAAAACATACGTGCATGTGCTAGAAAACGAAACCACATAATGTAAAACGAGTTTACAAGATTTGGTGTTCAAGATTCCAATATCGCATTTTTTTCTCGTTTTTAAATCGAGCAGTTGTACATTGCCGAAAGTAAAAAGAATGTGGATTTTTTTTTCTTAAAATTTTTTGCAAAAAAAAAAATAATACTTGGCATTGAAAATTTTAAATGTTTTTAATTTATTTTAAGTCAACATCATGACAATACACTTTTGTTTCAGAAAAACCATGTCAAAAAGGCTTAACTCGAAGAATATTAACAAAAAAAAATCCTTCAGAAATAAGTCTATAGTCGTGTTTTAAGCAAGAGAGGGAAAATGTCATTTAAATCTAAAATGTATTTAACTCTAACGTTTTTTTACTTCTCCTGTAAAAGAAAATAAAAATTGTTATGACGCCCTTTTGCATTTTAGATGTCGAAATATTCCTCGCATTTGTGTATTTTTGATGATTCTTTTTAGAAGTCTCGTGCAGTAAACTCGTTAAAGACGAACTCGGTTATTACTAGTGTTACCAATTATTCGACCAAGCTAGGGCGAAAAAATGCTAAAAAAACGTTTTATATCTTAATTTAAGTTCTTGTACTAATTTTTAGTACAAAAAAATGTTTTTCCTATTCATTTACCAATTACAATTCTTAAAATTTCTTTGGCTGCTTTTAACAAAATATTTCAACTTTTACTAATTTTCAGTTTCATAATTAAGAGCAGTTTTTTTTTTAGTTGAAATTTTTTATAATCTAAAACACAAAGAAAATTCAATGTTTTAATTAAAAAAAAAAAATATGGCGAATTTTTAGTAACAACAGGTAAAGACACGTTTTGCTAAAATTAGCTAAACGGTCTGCTGGCCTAAAAGTAATTAATTTGCTAATAGCCATTTTTTTTACTAAATAACACATGACAAGAACTAGACCTGAGACTAGAGTATTTCTATTTGTTGTTCGCTGAATCCAAATTTGACATCAGAATTTCTTCATTACACAGAAAAAACTAAAAAAACGGGTTTCAATTAAAAATTTTATTGAATCAATTAATATTTTAATTGATTTTGCACCTACCACTGAAATGATAGTATTAACTAAAAAAAAAATGTACCGAATATAGCAATGAATGGGTTTCCTAAAACTATAGAACTCTAGATTTTGTCGGCCTGTATAATTTTAAATATTTTTATTTGTTTTCTCAAAAGGTAAATGCAAAAACATTGATAATTTTACTTAAAATAATATATCTTAAGGAGCTCTTTTATTCTGTTTTTAAATTATTTGATGGCATTTTAATTGGTGCTTGTTTTTTTCAAAGCTTTTCGTGCCATTAAGTTTGCCAAAATTATAAAAAGTAAGGGAAATATTTATATTAAATTTTTAGCCCGTCGACTACTGTTTTAACCCATTATTTGGGTCGAATAGTTATTTAAGTTTTAAATTATTTGTTTCGACATTAACCGAACAGAGAGATCGAAGAATCGTTTAATCGATTAACCGAATTGGAAACCCTAGTTATTACGAACCAATTTGAAAGTCCTAAAGTTTTGGGAACTACTTCAAAGTAACATCTCTAAATGCGAACTTTCTTAAGTTGCACCCTCGATTAAGATGAACTGCTTTTGACAGTCCAACAAACAATTTTTTAAAATAATTTTCCATTTTTAATACAAAATTCCTTAAATTTTGCAATTTTCTTTAAACTGCTTTGAGTTCAAATATATTTTAACCGTTTATGAAATCAAATTAAATAATTTCACAATACATATTAAAAAAAGTTTAAAAAATTATTTTTCATGAATTTTTTTGTTCCTTTGGAATTTCTATCCAAATTTTTAAATAAAATATTTTTCCAAGCATTTGTATGAATTATATGTAATTGGCTGTTTCACACTAGATTGCATAACACGTGTTTAGCCAAAACGAGTGAAAACGAATAAAAATCTGTTGAAATAGAATAAAGAGGTTAAAAACGTGTTTGTCAAAACACGTGTTTTGCTATCTAGTGTGAATGCCGTATAAGGATTGATCAATCCCAATTAAAAAAACTTAATTGTCATTGTTTTAAAATAATTGTAATGCCAAAAACTTTAATTACCATTGACATCACACAATGCCAACTAAATCGTCAATTAGTCCATTCAATTAATTAGTAACAAATATGATAAATGTAGCAAGAATAAAAAAACTATCCCAAAAATGCAGCATTAGTTGAATACCACCAACACTTTATTTTAGTTTAACAAATTTGTATCAATACAATTAGCAATAATAATTTATTTACACTTAGACATTATTGTAGAAAGCATTAAAACAACGAAAAACATCCTTATTGTAACCCTCCAAATAGGGTCGTCCTGATTTATATCCACACTCAGCAAATAAATCCATATTTGATTCGTGGAACCAATAATTTTTTACATTTCCATTGTCTCCCAAAGCCAAAGTATTCAATTGAAATACACCAAAGTGAAACGTACGGCCATCAGTTTGTATACTTTGCACCACAATGGGTTTAGGTATACTTTCCAAACAAGATTCCTAAATAAAAAATACAAATTACAAAAATTTAAAAAAAAAATATAAATACATACAAATAAATCTGGAGATCAATTATGTATCTTTTTGAGGACACACTATAATGAAATGACAATTTAGCAATGCGAACGTTTAAATTTTTGTTGCTTTTGTGTCATGTAGCGTTTATAACTCATAGGATGTGAAAATGAAATGAGTTTTATCGTAGAAACGATGATTACACCGCTTAACAAAGTGAGAATTTGATGCATCGGCGTTGCGACCTAGCATTTCTAAATGACTTTAGGACGAATATCACGAATATGGCCTTATAGTTTCAAAGTTAGATATAGTTAAAGAAATATTTGCAAAACACTTTTTGTAGAAAATTTAAACTTTTTGATAAACTTTTTGCAAAAAATACAAAATTTAAAAATAATAATTTAATTTATTTCAAAAAACCAGCCGAGCCCTTTGGGACATCTATAGTTGGAAGATCAACATTAGCAATCAACTCATTATATCACTTAAAATTATAAACCTTAAATATCACGTTTTCTAACAATATAAAACAGTTTGTATGCAGCAAGTTTAAGTTACAAAAATTAAAGTAAAACGTTTAAAATAATTATTAGAGAATATTGCATAAACGCACAAAACGACAAAATGTATTGCAGTTTAAAATGTTTTCATTCAAAGTTAAATCTTATTAAATGGAAAGCAAATCTAAAATGAAAATAGAATGAATTTGAAAAATTTTTTGCACATCAAATATCGGATAGATCAAAAGATCTAAGTGGTAAGGGTAAATAGTTCCAACACTTAGCTACACGAACATAAAATGATCGTTCATGAATAATATAATTTCTAATGGGATATAAAAGTTGAGGGTTTCTTTCAGTGTTCAAGAGTATAAAATGTCTACGTACATATTCAGGGCAATTATAGAGCATTATTCTATGATAGAATAATTGCAATCGAATTCGAACAAAATTATTAAAATTGCATCCTAAAAAATAAGAAATATACCTCGAAACATGATCATATGGCTTCAAGTTTCAAACAAAACGTATTATTTTATTAAACAGTAAATTACATCTATTGAAGTCATCAACACTACATCCAGAAAAAACTTCAATACAGTATAATAAGTTGGACATTAATAATGAATGTGCTATGCGTTTTTCTAATAGAAAGTGCGAATATACGAAGGGTAAAATTTATTTTGGAACTTAACTAGGTTATATGTCGAACCGAATTCTAGATTGTTATATATTAAAACACCTAGAAATCTCATAACTTCAACGAATTCAATATGCTCGCCGGTAATCGTAATAGATACATCCACTTCAGAGTTATGTGGTCTAAGAGCATAGCTTTAGTCTTGGTAGAGTTTATACTCAAATTACAATTTATCATACAGGCAGAAATTTTAGATAATAGCAAATTCGTGTCATATGTATGACACGTTGAAATTTCACATTTTCACGATTTCTTTAATAAAAACTTTACAGCGAAAAGAAAATCCAAAATTTGAATATGTATCTTTTGAAGAGTTGTCAAAACCGGTTTCCGAATTATTCGATAAAACATTTTTTTTTACAAAAACCGGGTTTTTAAAAAGGTCAGTATACGCGTTATTCAAGAAAATGTGTTTTTCGTCTCGAATAATTCGGCATTTTCGAATATTTTTCAATCTGAAAATTTTAGAGGTTTATACATTTTTTGAATTAATTCGAAAGTGTTCTCTCAATTTTAAATAAAAAAAATCCTGCAGCTCGTTTCTGTAACTTTCGTATTGAAAAAAGTTTCGAAAAAACATGTAAAACAACCAAAACATGTTGTCAAAATATTACAAGTTACAAGATCTGAAATATTTAGCATTAAAAATTTAGTCTACTTCATAATTCTTAAAAATGTATTACTCGATGCAAAAACTTCTGGCATTAGATACCGAAACGGCGGGGCTGAGAAGACAAATTAGTTTTGTTCCTTTTTTATGTTTTTTCCGGACCTATTTGATTTTTTTTTTTGGACTTTCTGATTTTGAGTTTAAAAAAAAAATTTTTGTTATGATTTTTGAGCTTTAAATTGCCTTTTGAAAACTTTTTGACTTAAAATACAATTTTATACCCATAAATTAAACGTTTTTTATAAAAGGTTTTGTTTTTTACTTTTGATTTTTTACAAATATTTTTTGCTTTAAATACATTTAATTCTAGTTTTTTGTCTTCTCTGTAAATCGTTAGATTTTTCATAATTTTTATGCACAATTTATTTTTTATTTGACATTTCAACATTTAATCCACATCCATAAATGTCCCAGTAGAAAGCCCTTCTCCATGTTAGCCAACTATAGTTTTACTACTTTAAATTCGTTCAAAATTAGTTTAGTCGAAAAGGTCTAAAACTATCGCTATCTATTAAATTTAAATAAGTTTGGTTTATAGCCCTCAACAAGGTTGCCAACTCTTGAAGTGAAAAAATGGCTAGATTACGGAGAAAAAAGGCAAGAAATGGCTAAATTTGGAAAATGATACTAAAACTCAATTTTAATGTAAATTTTTAATAATAATAAGTTTTAACTTGAATTTGACACTACTACTCTTTAAATTAAAATGTGTTCCTAGTTTCTAAAATATTTTCAGTTAAATTTTACAAAAAAAAAAACATAGTTTTAAATCCATTGTAAAAATTATAAATGAAAATTACTTTTTGTAAAAAAATTTTGAAAATTAACTCCGAAAAGTGAAGAAAATATGGGTAAGGAAAAAATATAATGAATTATTCTTCCGGCTAGATATAGTCAAGCCTTTTTATGGCTAAATAAAAATAATATGGCTAAGGCTGTATTTACAGCAGCACAAAATCCAGTTTAAACTAGATTTTGTTGTATTACTATTTCTCACGCTGTAATTTGAAATTTTTTTCAGATTTTCCCAAGACTTATTTTATTTAGAAAAGAACTAAAAATTATTATTGGAAAGGATATACAGGGGTGTGAATCTATTTCAATTGTTGAATGTAACAAACTTAAAGTAGAAATTTACACATAAATATTGCGTGGAAAAATACTAAAACTATTTTTTAGATTATCCCTGCAGGAAGCTTGGGGTCAAGTGTCTCCAAGTCTCCACTTTTGTCTACTATTTTGTTGACATTGTCAACTAAGCGTCTACACTTTTTACTTTATTAACTCACTAGTAAATTTTTGGTTCCAATGTCTACATATGGTCCCATTAGAACTAATTAGTCACAAGTGAATCTATGGTTCTTATGTCTACATGTGGGTCCCATAAGAACTAACGAGTCACTAGTGAATCTTTGGTCCAATGTCTGCATATGGTCCCATAAGAACTACCTAGTCACTAGTGAATCTATGTTTCTAATGTCTACATATGGTGCCTTAAGAACTACCTAGTAACTAGTGAATCTTTGGTTCCAATGTCTACATATGGTCCCATAAGAACTACCTATTCACTACCTAGTCAATAGTTTCTAATGTCACTAGTGATTTTCAATGACACGTACATGTTAAATGTCTATAGCAAATTACATTGCCTGGGGAATATTTGGTTAGTAGTACTGGTAACACAGTCAATAGTGAATCAATACTTTTTCACTATTGACATTTCCTGCAGGGATTTTACAACAACAACGTTTCATTTAACGTCACATTTCAAACTTTATTGTTATAATTTAGAACCACAACATTAAAAAATAATATAAAATCTCTTATTCGATTGTGAACAGAAAATATCCCAGGGAATTACTAGCCTTAAGCTGATGTCTGCGCCAAGGTTATTATCCCGCCACAAAACTGCGCGACATGAATTCGCTTAAAGGAATTTACAAACCAACTGGAGAAAGTAACTCCATAGTCGCTGTTGTTGGTAGGACTGTTTTAAACATAAATTTATTTTAAAGGGTGATTTTTTCTGATTAGAAAAAGTTCAATCCTAATGGTCCAGATGGTTTTAACAAATATTGGAGAGACCTAAGTTACGGAACCACGATATTTCTCAAAAATAAACTTCAGAGTCGGATTCATATTGGTTTGGGGAGCTTTTTGTTTTGACGGTATGGTTCATTTGGCATTTCCAAGCACCAGAATGAATTCATCTGAGTACATTACAGTATTAGAAGATAAATTGGTGTCATTTATTGAAAGACAATGCCACAGTACATGTAAGTCGTCAGACGATGGAATATTGGAATGGACGATCAATACCTTATTGAGAATAATTGGGGAGTATTAATCCGTCGAGTTTACGCAGATAACCGTTAATATGAGAGAGTTTTTATCTTAAGGAAACAATTATTGATGCATGGAAATCTATAATGGAAATACTTCGAATAAATCTGGTAGACAGTATGTCTGATCGAATTTTAGAGTTGATTCAAATACAAAAACAAGTCCTCACGCATTATTAAAACTGATGATTTTAAATATTTTTCTTAGATGTTTGAAAATTTTGATATATTAGGTTAAGTGTATTTACGGGTCATAAAATACTAATTGATTTTGTAATTCTTTTTAAATAATAAAATAAAAAATAAATGAACTGATTTTTTTGTTAAATATTATTAATTTTCCATTGGTTTTTACATTTATGCCGGTTAAACTGTTTTAGTGAAATTAATGTATAATTATAGTTTTGCAATGCAGTGTAAAATGTATTGGTTTTTTTTTAGTGAAATGAATTAAGTAGAATATAAATCAACATCATGAGCTAAAATTAACCCTTTCACTACCGACTTTTTGTTTGGGGATATATTTCTATTTTGACTTCTGATTCTTGTTTG
Organism: Delia radicum; assembly: GCA_021234595.1. Taxonomy (NCBI): domain Eukaryota; kingdom Metazoa; phylum Arthropoda; class Insecta; order Diptera; family Anthomyiidae; genus Delia; species Delia radicum. Next base: position 151,578,281 of record CM037851.1, on the reverse strand, counting down.
GGGCCCTTTAATTTGGAAAGAAAAAATTTGTCGAAAATTGATTTTTTGGAACTTCTTATACCATTTTGCCCACTAAAACATTCAAATAAAAAAAAAATGCTGTAGGGTGTCTTGTTCTAGTCATTAGATGAACCAAATGTGCTAACAAACGTGCTTCGTTAGTTTACGGATACACCAAACGACCCTTTAGTGGAGATAAAGGTTGATCAAAAAAAATCTGACTTTGTTAACAAATATCGCCCCTATGTAGCCCTGATGAACAGTTTATGCATATAATGATTTTCTTTTTCAACGACCATGAACACATTTAAAACAGAAATTAAAAGTTTTATTGCACTATTAAATATTGCACTATCATGATATGGTATTATAACGTTTGTAATGTAAGAAGCGCAGGTTTTATTCTTACATTTTAAGACACAAATAATTATACAATTTAGAAATGGAAAATCACTGATGACGCCTTTTCATAAAAAGGCATAAACTAATTTATAATTTTTTAGAGAAAAACGTTTATTCTTCTTAACCTCAACCTTTCCAAATTGTTTATATTTATTTCAAAATATGAATGAGCACTGTAGTGAACAAGGGTAGTGAAAGGGTTAAATGTTCTAAATCCATACTTTAAAACAATATTAAAAGTAATTCGTAGTTTATTCAGGTTTATATGAATAAAAGATTTTAAAGAAAAAACTTGATTTTTGGTTAATGTTAAATTCGCGAATATTTAAAAACCCGAAGCTAATATTAAAATTTGGTGTTCACTTTCGTGATCTACGTCCAAAAATCTATCAGAATTGATCATTTTAATTTCGATTTCATTTCATTATCGTATGTCGTTAAAAAAAATTACATATTTGAACTCAAAACTTACACCATACAATTGTTTTGCTCTGGCAGCTGCTACAGCAAATGCTTTCAACATGGTACGACTTTGGAATTGTGTGGTAGAGACACCAGAATCATGAAGATTTCCCACAAATTCTTTATTGAAAAACGTAAAAATTGTATGAGGGTGGGAACAATTGACTCGATTGCTAAGAGCTTAAAAAGTGAGATCAGAAAATGGCAGGATGATTTAAAAATGTATCCATTTCTTTAGAAAAACACGAAAGAACTTACGATAAAACGTTTCAGTTGTGTAAATATTTTTCTTTGGTAACGATATTGTGCATTTGATGGGATACAGATCTGGCAATTCTTCATCAAATTTACCTTTAATAGAGTCAATTGGTCGTGCTGAGGTCATAATTTTTCAGCTGAGATTTCAAAGCGTAACAAGTCATTGTCTTTGGGTACTGTAACTTTGAAATCAACCTGATCCAATAAACGACGGCGGGACGTAATGGAACGACTGGATAATTTTCACACTCAGTTAAAAGTCTGTTGGCCAACAGTCGGCTATGAAAGAATTGTAAATATTACAAAGAATATTATAATATGTGTATTAGCTTGGAAAGGTTAAATTGAATTTAAGTTTAGGTGTATTTGAGAAAACAAAAAATCTTACTTTTTACGTTGGTGGGAAATTCCATAATCTCTGGGTAAATTGAAAGCAGGTCTATCTGGCAGTTTCACTTTTGGCAATTTAACTTGTTCAGCATCTAAGACATGCGATGCCATTATTAATTGATGTACATAACGGTCGACATTACTAGGTAATTGTATTTTAACTAAAGACTCCTCGATAGCTTTCGGCAAACCTTTTATTTCTATTGTTTTTGTTAAAACTTGAGCTTGCTGAACACCATCTAATAGAACATTAGCATTTCCATACATGTAACACTTCTGTTGATGCCAGTGGGGGTGGGTTTCGTCGTCTGGTACAACCACCGGATGCTTACGTGGTAATTCAAAGCTAAAATTTTAAAAATAAATTCATAAATCATTCAATATTATGTCTCCTTTTATCTTACTGCAATTTTTCCATCTTGGGAATGATTACTTCTTCAACATCTTTAACTTTTATACCAAGTTTATCCAACTCAGCTGCTGCACCAGTATCATTTGGTATCCTCTTGCCTTGTATTTGCCAATGTTTTTTGAATGTCCAGCCCAAATGTTGGGCATATAGTCTTGGTGTAAATCGCATTTTAATTGAATTTTATCAAAACTGTAAAATGTTTTACTTTGCAAAAGAAAAAAAACTTTGAGGTTATCTAATATCCAGAGTTGACTATTGTGCAGCATTTTGGTTGTTATATTGTGTAGTATTTTAATACTATATTAGAGATCCTAAACGCCCGGATTAGAGCCGCCGCCGACTTTTTTTTTAGTTTGAGCCTTCCCGATGTGAACGGCTGACTTCGGCAGCCGACTTTCATTACTTAGCTCATACTAGAGAAATTTTTTTTTTAAATAAATTTAATGTTGGCTTTTTACGTTGTGAATGAGTTAAAACATTAAGCTACGTTCTCACCTAAATGCAAAACACTTGTATTGCCAAAACACTGTACACTTGCAAGCACTGTAAGTTAAAAGTGACAAAATAAACGGATATTGCAGCACTTAATAAATACATCATATTAACGGTACAAAAAAGCCTCCATTATTTTTAACTACACACAAAAAAAATTCTAGGAGAATACGATGAAAGCGTACTTAGTAAATTTTTTTTTTTATTAAAATTCTGTGAATTTTATCAAGTTTTGTATAATATAGTGTGTTAGTTTTGTTTTTGCATTTGCACAATTTTCTTAAACTACTCTCCACATAGCAAGTAATTTCATACATTATAAAATATTACTTAACATTTGTATCTATTTATACAACTGTTTCTATTATGCTAAATCTTTACAAAATGTCAAACTTATATTGCATACTTCTAGCATTGTATGTGCATATTTTAATTAAGCAGCACTTGGTAAAATGCAACAAAATAAATATGGTCGAACTTAACAGATAAAAGGTCACTCGAGAACAAGAAAAATGTACAACACACACACAAAAATAGTTGCCAAGTAACTAAGAGCATTTCAACTCAAGGGTGAATTAGCCAAGCGTAAACGTATCTCGGTGTACGAAATTTAATAAGTAAAATAAGAATAGAAGATATTTTGTGCATCTTGTTATTTCATTCATATTCATTAAACATATAGAATACGTAAAAACACAAGAAAATCTAATGAAAATAGAATTTTGTTGTCCGTTTACGTTTTCTCTATGTTAAATGCATATGAATGAAACAACAAGATACACAAAATGTCTTCTATTCTTATTTGACTTATTAAATTTCGTACACCGAGATACGTTTACGCTTGGCTAATTCACCCTTAAGAGTTTTTACACATAAATTATTCCATAATTAAGTAGAAACAAGTAAAAACTTGGTAACATGTTACTAGTTTTGACATAACCTTTGTGAATAAACTAATTACTTGTGAAATAAAATATGTATTAAATAAATAAAACTTTACTGAAACATAAATAAATTATATCTTATAAATAGATAAAGAATAAAGAATAAAAAGAAAATTCTGTGAAAAAGATAAGTTTATTTTATTTATTTATTTATTAACCAACTAAATTCTTACCTTAATTGTATTTTTTTCTAGTTCCAAGTTTTAGAGTGGTAAAATTGGTACACATTTCTTTATTCTTGGTGCAAATGTGAAGAAGGTTTTAACATTAATAAGTAAAGGTAATATTTAACATTATTGTCATGTATTGTACATTAACAAAAAGAACAGCATTTTGAATCTAAAAAAGTGGAGCAATTGAACTATCTAGGGATTCTTATGAAATAGAGTGGATATTTTGATTACGATTTTCTGCCTAATTGTCCTAGATAAAAGTGGACGAATTACCAAGGTTTTATAGTGAAATGTCATAATATTTGTATCCAAATAATTTCCTATGCTGAAATTCTCCTACTGTACTTGGTAATATTATAAAAAAAACTAGTTGGAATCGCAAATTCAAGAACACATATAAAAATTATTGAGAAAAGAGATGTTGTGGAAACTTCGCATTAGGTTCGGAAGAAACCCCCAATGTTAATAATTATTTTGGCTATAGTGTTTCTAACCGTCATATAGTGACAATCATTATTAATTACATAGCGCAACAAAATTGGCCCCTAAAATTGAAAACAAGAGTACTGACCATTGATCCTAAATATTTTGGCAACGCTGATTGTAATAGCGTACCCATTTTTTTGCTTATGGGCTAGATTTTTTGCATATTTTAAAATCTAGGGGGACGTTTATCAAAAAAGGGTATAATATTACCACGTGTAGTAGGATCATTTTAACTAATAACTATTTTCATTAAAGTGTGTCAATCAACTTAAGAAAATGATTTGTACAAAAATATAATGACATTTAACTAAAAATCTTGGTAATTCCCCCTCTTTTATTTATGATAGTTAAGCAGAAAATTATAATAAAATCCATTATATTTCATAAGCATCCCTACACACAAAAAATTCCAGGGGAAGATGTTAAAAAGCATACTTTGTAAAATTTTTTTCATTAAAATTCTGTCGATTGTACCACGTATAGTACAAATTATGTATCCCATTTTGTAAATTTGTCTTTGCATTTACACGATTTTCCTAAAATACTTTCCACGTAACAAGTCATATCATACATTAAAAAAATTACTTAACATTTTTCTCTATGTACCTATTATGTAAAATCTTATAAAAATGTCAAATATTAATAAAATAGAGGTTGGAAAAAAATTAACAGTAGTTAATATTGATGAACAGTATAAAATAAGTAATTTTTTCATTTTTGTGCTGTTTATCTTTTTTTCGTACTTGAACTTATGTAAACAAGTTGAATTTAAAAGTATAAACAATACTAATAAAGAATTTAATAATAATAAAAGTATTCTAATTTTAAACACATATTTACAAGAAGTTACTTATTATGTGTTCTGTTCGTATAAATTAATACTGTTAAATTTTACCAAGAACTATTTGATTAAAAAGTGCAAACAAATATTAAAGGTTGACAATATAAGTTTGACATTTTTATAAGATTTAACATAATAGGAACAATTGTTTACATAGATAAAAATGTTTAGCGATTTTTCACAATGTATAAAATGACTTGTCACGTGAAAGTATTTTAGGAAAATCGTGTAAATGCAAAGACAAATTTTGATAATTTATACTAAACTTGATAAAACCCACAAAATTTTAATGAAACAAATTTTACTAAGTATGCTTTCACCGTCTTCCCTCTTTGAATTTTTTGTGTGTATTTAATACAAAGTAAAGTAATAACGAAATTGATTGCTTAAATGCTTTTTTCAAATTATGAGTTTTATGTCTAAAGAACAATAACTTATTTTTACCTAAAACTCAAAAAACAAATCAAAAATGCATTTAAAGGAAAGAAATAATTTTTTTTTAAGAAAACGGTATAAAACAATTTATGACTTAAAGAAAAATAATTTTATTAAATGCGATTGCTACGCATTTACGTGACTTAATACGTTGCTGCACACTTATCCGAGATTTCGGATAAATTATTCCCATATTAAATGCGCAGAAAACTCCACATTTTTAATTGCGCATTTAAGCGGGGACCACTGTATGGTTAATAAATGTGAAGCATTAATAAATCCGAGATTTTTCTCAGTGTTTACATGTTTTAATATTGTTTAAACAGTTTCGCAATCGATCAAAACATTTTTGTGCATAAGCAAAAAGACAAATCTGACCAATTTTTTCGTGTAAAATAAGAAAGTACGGTTCATGGGAAAATGCGTAATCTTTCATGATGTGTACCAATATGACAGCTTGCTAAATATGACTCAAAATAATATGTCGTCTTTAGAGTGTCTATCTCTGATAAATTTTTCCAGTTTTACTAAACATTTATTAATGTAAACAATCCGCGTTTACAGCCATCACAGCAAGAACAGTGACGGTCATATGACCGACACTCCTGATGGAAATATCCATCAATGCGTAGAACAAAGTTTCTATCATTTTCTTAAGGGCAATATGAAAAAAAGTGATGGAAACTTTGTGTACGTGTGATTTTGCATCTCCCTCTAATTTATAAATTCATAACCCAGCAAGAACAGTGACGGTCATATGACCGGTCAAATGACCGGAAACTGCTGATGAAAATATCCATCAGCGCGTAGAACAAAGTTTCTATCATTTTCTTAAGGGCAATATGAAAAAAGTGATGGAAACTATGTGTACGTGTGATTTTGCATCTCCCTCTAATTTATAAATTCGTAAGTTAGAGGAAGATGCAAGACTTGCATGTGTTAGTTTCGGTCATCCATTTCTTGTAGGGAAGTTAGAGGAAGATTTGCATGTGTTAGTTTCGGTCATACATTTCTTGTAGGGCTACAACTTTGTTCTACGCATTGATGGATATTTCCATCAGCAGTGTCGGTAGGGTTGCCATTCGTACTGTTTTTTGAAAAATGTACTGTTTTATATTCACAACACCTAAAACAGTACGCAAAAGTACTGTTTTTTTTCGATTTGTACTGTTTTTGTACTGTTTTTTTTGTATATTTTACATATTTTTATATAAACAAGTTTTTTTGCGTGTACAAAGAATATATATTTTTTTAACCATGTTTTTTTTGTGTGTACAATAGTTTTTTATATAAATTTTTTGAATCTACCTGTATTAATTCCACTTCGTTTCTTTGTACATATATAAGTTTGGTTTGTTTACTTTTCAAGCAATGGATGTTTGTAAACACAATTTTTTTTTCATGACACTGCCCAATGCAAAAAGTAATGGCGTCCAAACTAATAATTTTAGCCAATTTGACGAAATTTAGTCAATTAGATGCAATTTAGTCAATTTTACTTCTTTAGAGGATGTAAACTTGACGAAATTTTGTTGATTTGAATAAAATTTGTTAAATTTTAAAAAAAATTGACAAAATTTTGTTAAAGATCTACAACTTACCTACGCTATTTGGTTCGGTGTATTAACTTATTTGAAGTAAATATGTGATGTATTGAAGTAAAAGTTATGTTAACAATAAATACAATAATGTACTGTTTTTTTTTGAAAAGTACTGTTTTTTTCATCAATGTACTTTTTTTTCACTTTTCAAATATGGCAACCCTAAGTGTCGGTCATTTGACCGTCACTGTTCTTGCTGGGGTTCTATCATTTTCTTAAGGGCAATGTGAAAAAAGTGAAGGAAACTGTGTACGTGCCCTACAAAAAATGGATGACCGAAACTAACACATGCAAATCTTGATAGATTCCGAAACGCGTTATAAGATAACGAAAATGGTATGCTTTGTTCGAAAAAAATTGTCTAACTTTTTATGCAAATAGGGCTCAAAAGTTTCATGATTAGAACATATGAGAAAAATATTTATACAATTTTTTAAGAAATTTTTTTTTTCCACCGCTGCTTTTTTAAGTTCTCATTTAGTACATAACTAAATATTTTCTTAAACTTCGTATAAAAACACTCAAATGACACATTCACCTCTGTCCTATGTTTCACATTCCCATGAAAGTGAAATCAATACGACTTTTTGGTGCTTTGTCTTTCACATACCCATTTTTATTTTCGATTTACTTTCCTGTAGAAAGTAAAACGAAAGCACTTTTTTCCTTACAGAAGCTTTTAAAAATCATAAGATACAGAAGCTTTTAAAAATCATAAGAGTTTAAATTTAACATTTTGACATAACATATGTTTTCGATAATTCTTAGACATTTTTCGAATATCATTTCGAATTTTATATAATTATGGGGATTAGAAAGCACCAAAGTTCAATTTCATATGTTTTTCAAATTTATTCGTATTCAAAAAGTAAGGACATAGGCGTTAACCTACTTTTTTTAATGGTGACCTTAGTTAAGTACCATTTAAGACTTTTTGTGAAAAAATTAAAAAAAAAAAAAATACAATTATCATATAGATGCTGAAAATTTTAAAATGCTGTGGTGGACTAAAACCGTCCTAAACAAAATTTATAAATATTTTTCTCATAATAAGCTCTACATAACGATACTTTTGGGCCCTAATTTGATAAAAAAATAAGAAAACATTTTTTGTACTAAACATACCTTTTTTAATGTCTTAAATCGCATGTCGGAACCTAAAAGTACCCTAAAAAATTGTTATATGTTCCGTATACAGCTCTTCAATATACAGCATTTGAGTGCTATTACTCAAATTTTATTTTATTTGAAATCCTATTGTACATTAATATTTCAAAATCACAAAATTAAAACACTCACTAGTTCTATTGTATTGTATATATTTTATCTTTGAGGCCCATTCATTTTATTTAACAAACAAAACACTAAATAATTACAATTTTATATAAAACATCGACTTTTTTAATACATATAATGATTGATTGGAAGAAGGCAAGTAAAATTCAAACATATTTGAAGCATTCAACCAACGACTTTTAACTAGCCATTGATAAATAATTAAGAAAATGATTGGAAAATAAAATCAATGGGATTTGATACAAAAAAGGAAAGGAAAAATGAGAAGCACTCACCACTTAAATCTATCAAATATTTATGCAATTTTATGAGTGACGTCTCTGCTGGTTTGTTTAGGAGAATGAATATGATGAAGATGTGCTGGTAAAACCAGCACAGTAGGTTACATTTAAGGAATTCAGAGCAATTTAAAACAACTTAGATCTAAAACTAAAGTCTTAATCATATTAATTAAGCGAACGTATAATGCGATCGGTTTTACGCCTCTAATATCAACGCATTCTGTAAGTGTTGTTTTCGTGAACCTCCGAGTGTTCGCCCTTAAAGTGTACCTCGATATTAAAGTCCAGATCACGATTGTTCCGTTCGTTGGGCTTCATTTTAAATGTTCCCTTAATCTCTTCGCCCTTTTTAACAGTCAAGTATTCGTCCAAATAGAAAACGGTCTGTTTCCAATGCGTATAGGTGGCTTCGGGCGAAGTGCTGAAGCCAAGACGTTTGTGGCACTTGGTAAATTCGATGTTAAAGTATGTTACTAAAGCCTGCACAAAATCGTTTCGTTTGATAATTAAACTGAACGGAGAGACGAATTCCAAATCAGTCTTTTTGACAGTATATAAGTCGACCTCTTTGATAAGATATGACGTGGACACCACCTGTTTGGGGTCGACGACATCAACCAAAGGTTCGGTGACGGCAACTTTACGAATACAACTCATATCGAAGCCATAGACAATCATCCCACCAATTAATTTTTCGTCTTTATATTGACGGTCCTCAATAGCTGTAATATACAAAGTACCACGATCCGGGAACATCATACCATCGGGCCGTAACCACTTGTCACGGGCAAATAATACTGTATCCAACATTGATTCATAGAAGAGACAATACCTGAAGAGAAGTAGAGAGGCAAAAGATAATGTAAGAAAATAAAACTTATTGGTTTTAGGGATAAGCGGAGTTCATGCAGCCCTTGTTTAATAAAAAAAATATGCACATCAATGATTTCGTGGAATGTTTGCACAAACGCCTTTTTTGAGTACCCGGTTAAAAAAGTTCATATATTATCAAAAATAATTCTGAAATCTAAAAATTTTTAAGTTCTAAATTATTCCAAAATTTCAAATGCTTAAACGAAAATCAGAATCAGAGGGTTGAGGTAAAGCTTTTCAAATATCTTTTCTTTATTTCAACCCGTTATAATACTAACTAAAATTTATATACACCTGTGTCCTATGTTTCACATTCCCGTGAAAGTAAAATCAATACGACTTTTTGGTGCTTTGTCTTTCACATACCCATATTTGTTTTCGATTTTCTTTCCTGTAGAAAGTAAAATTTTTTTAAAAATCATAAGACTGCTTTATGAGTTTAAATTTAATAGTTTGACAGAACATATGTTTTCGATAATTTTTTGACATGCTTCGAATATTATTTCGAATTTTATATATGAGGATTTGAAAGCAACAAATTTCAATTTCATGTGTTTTTCCAATTTATTCGTATTCAAAAAGTAAGGAAACACAGGACATGGGTGATAGTCATATTAATCGATGACTATACAAGGAAATGACATATATAAATATTAGGCTTATAGTCCACGTTAGCGATATAGTCCACAAATTGTGTGTAACCTTTTCTCGTTTTATTCCAAGCTTTCTCAGAGATCGCACTAAACGTGTTGTTATAAAGGGTGTTTTTTATACAGGTATAGAACTTTAAGTTGGCCATTTTGTCAGCTGTCAAGTGATTTATATTTAGTTTGGTTTTGGTGTTTCAACATGAATAGACTGACATCTGAACAACGCTTCCAAATTGTGCAAATTTATTTTGAAAATAATGGTTCTGTTCGAAATACGTATCGCGCACTACGTCCATTTTAAGGTAAACATAATCATCCATCAGAGCAATTAATTCGATTAACTATGGAACGTTTTCGCACCATGTTTACTCTAAATGATAATATGCGTACAGAAAAAAGTCATTGCTGCTGTAGAACCCAATCAGTCTATCCGTCAACGGTAACCGCTATAGAGCCATGATTACTGACTTTTTCGTTCATCAATTGAACAACCATGATGTGCAGGAGCTGTGGTTTCAACAAGACGGCGCAACATGTCACACAACTCGTGCCGAAATTGATTTACTGAAGGAAACGTTTGATAACCGCATAGTTTCTCGTTTCGGACCTGTGAATTGGCCTCCAAGATCTTGCGATTTAACGCCGCTGAACTATTTTCTGTGGGGATATGTGAAGTCGCTAGTCTACGCCGATAAGCAGGAAACGATTGACCACTTGGAGGTCAACATTCGACGCGTTATTGCCAATATACGGATACAAATGTTGGAAAAAGTCATCGAAAATTGGACCTCCAGTTTAGAATATGTCCGAGCCAGCCGTGGCGCTCATATGCCCAAAATCATATTTAAATTAAAATGCCAGAAGATTATCTTTCGAATAAAGCAAATTTCATGTTAGTTTAAAAAACGTATCTTTGATTTATTCCATTCCAACGTTTTATACCTCTAGAAAAAAAACCCAATTTAGATGGGATCTCATCAGATGATTTTCAGCAAAATTCAGGGGTGCTGCAAGGTTCTGTTTTTTCGCCCTATCTTTTTCTTACCTTTATTATTAATCTTCTTGGTCAAACTTTCAACCCTACCTACTCTTTCGCAGATGGCAGCAACATTTGTCATTCATCTTTCTTCGATCATAAGCAAAGCCTTGTTGAGGTTGGAAGCAAAAGGCAGATTATGAATTGCACACTCAATCAATACCTGACTACAATCTCTTATATGATAACATATGGCATTTGTGATGCACGTTATGGCCAGATTTGTTCAGATCTAGTACCAGCTCTGTTCATATCTGAACGGATCTGGAAAATTGGATAACTTTAAAGCACAGATATGAGCAGATCATCATATCTGGTGCCAGATCTGTTCATATCTAAAAGGAGTTCATGATCTCTTTGTTCAGATCTGGTACCAGAAATAAGCCATTTGTGTCGTTTCCAAAAGTACCAAAAAAATTGCTAATCTTGTTTTATTGATCTAATAACGAAAATAATACTGCGGTTAAAAAAATTGCTAACATTTTGTGTTGGGTTTCTGCTTTTTGTTGTTTTTATTTCATATACATACCCAGCCAGAAATTGCCAACGGTCTGAAAATTCAAGCACTGGCAGAGCACTGTTTGACACCAGCCCATAAAGCACACCAATCAGTCAGTTTTCTGGATGTAACGGTGTCTCAAATTACACTTGACGATTATCATTACTCCAAATACGGCAGTTTTGTTTATTGACGTATCCATTTAACCAAAAGTGAGCTTCATCGCTAAACAAAAGTTGTTTATGAAAACCGGGATCAACGGCAATCTTGTTTTGGGCCCATTCACCGCGACAGTCTGCCGCCCATTCAGGCGTCAATCTATTTATGTTGAAATGCCAAGCCAAACTAAACATAAATCACTTGACAGCTGACGAAATGGCCAAGTTAAAAAAGTGTTGCCAACTTAAAGTTCTATACCTGTATAAAGCAACACCCTTTATAATGGAGGTCGGTATAACATTTTACCCATCTAGGGAAAAATTATATACTTTTTGTGGATTTTTCACCTAATGTTCAGCTGATGTATAAAGAAAGCAACAGCCAGCTATCAATTTTGAAATCCTGTATATGTTACTATACAAAAATTCAGACATCATAAAATGAAAAAAAAAAAATTCTGGTTTTTTACAAGTTGGGGCGCCTAAACTCTTAAACGCAACGGAATTGGGCCAACTGATGGAATTCAACTCCCATATATGAGCAGGAGCTTCCAAGCATATTTTGAAGCTTTTGGACCGTGCTCAAAGAAGGGCGTTGGCTCTTATCAATGCAGTATCAGACTCTATTCACTCACAGACTATTTTGTGTAGTATTTTTTTGTTGTTTACGAAAAAAGTATTTCTATCGATAACACATATCGCACCTGTACCTCTAAACAGAGTCAACTCAAAATATTTAAATTTTCACTTTTTGCAAGAAAACGATGCACAGTGATCATATCTACCTACTGTAAAAATCTTACAACCTTTTTTTCTACTCTTTCTCAAAAAAAAAATTCAGTTGTATCCCTATTTGTGTTATAAGAGTAGCTTCTTTAAAATCAACTAAAGAGACATATTTTGAGTTGTCTCCAAATGTCTGTAAATGTAAACTAAACAGAAATATTTTAAGTTCTGCCTGTGTTTATGTCATAACGGATTATTTTAATGAAGTTCTATTTTGTTTTGTCCCTCTTTCGCTGTTATGGGTAAGTTTATTGTACTGTTTTATTTCGGTTAAACTGGCACAACTCAAAATGACAACACTAAATAAATTTAAAAATTTCAGATAAAGAGGAACAACTCAAAAAACTTGTTATTTTTTGATAATCACTGAAAAAATCGCAAAAACAACTACCGTTCTGTACTCCTTATACGTATTTCTTTACAATGGCATAATTGTTTTTATTTTTTTTTAGTAAATAATAAACAAAAACAGTTATTTGCCTCTACTGAAAATTTGTAAATTTTGAGTTGACCCCCTTTAGAGGTACAGGTGCGATATGTCCAAGAAATTGCCTATTACTTGTATGTTCGTCCGTATTTATTTTTTACATTTTACAAAGTAATGCTTGATTTAAATATGCACAGAAAATGCCAGAAGCATGCAATATAATTTTTTGGGGTAACTTAAGATTCATTTTTTAATCTCTTTGCATTTTTGTATTGAAAAATATAGTTTTGCAACCGCGCCTGGTCTTAGCAGACAGATAATATGCTCCAGATATTAAAAAATTGATATTTCGCATGTTTTAAATAAAATATAGCAAACTTTGTATGAAAATTGTTTTTCTATGGAACTGGATCACATTTAATATTACAACTTAAATTCCTTGTGACAGATGTGATCTGATTTATGGTAACATAAGTAAAAAGATACATTAAGATATGGGTCAATATAAAATTTGTTCGAAAAAAAAAAACTTATATATTTTTATAATTGTGCCATATAAAGCAAGTGTCCGACCGACTATTCGGCTTCAGATTTCTTCCAAAAAGTGATGTTCAGATTATGGTCGAACACCAATATTTGAAGAAATTGAGTACATTTTCAGATAAAAATTTTTAAATTTTAAGTATAAACACAAGAAGTTGTATTAAATTCGTTATATATTTTAGTAAAACTAAAAAAGTTCAATCATTCCCAATTTTTTCAAAGCACGTCATTAAAATGACTGAACCCATTATTTCATATTTTTGAAGAAAAAAAATATAAATTATCTTTTTGGGATTTATTCATGTTTAAATATTTTTAGTTTACTTTAAACAAATTTCGTTGTCAAAAATTAACCAAATTTAACGTTTTATTAAAATTAAAAAGTAAATTTAAAAGTTCGGCTTCGGCTACGGCCGAACATTAGAAATCTTGCCAAAGTTAGGCTTCGTTCAGAAAAGTCAATTCGGTCGGACACTACAAAGCAATATATAACGAGATATAGTTGTATTAAATAATATACAATAATATATAACTCTTTTTACTCGAGATGTTAAACTAAATAATGACGTTAATAGTTTTATGCCACATTTTTTGTTTTTTAATTGCAATACCTGATCAAACTACCTTGATACAATATTAGGAGGTCGCAGCAACCGGATAATAAATGATACAGTTAAAGTGAAAACGATCAAATAACTTACATTTATTATTTTTATAAGCACATAAATGAGAATAAATTTAATTTTTTTGTTTGATTTCAGACTATATTAAAAATTTAGTAGATATAAGAACATTGAAACATTGATGGCGTCAGTTAGCTTAACATGTCCACTTTAAAGTATAATTAACAAAAATTCCCGATATTTCTTGTAATATCCCAACAAACGAAATTTAACTCAGGATGATTTTTAAAACATTTCTGACATACAAGCCGAACGGCTTCGTGGGTTTTATTATAAAATTAAAAAAAATAATATTTTGTATAATTTGCTTACTGTTTTTTAAATTGTTTTTAAATTCACACTCGAATAAGATTTTATTTATTTATTTTTTATTTTTATTTATTTATTAGATAATCTAGCACAACAAGATGTAAATCTTATAAATTATAGTGCTAGTGAGTATAAAAAACATTACACATATTAAATAAAATTAAAAAACAAAGTTAAAATTTAATATTTAAGATACAAAGATAAAAATACAAAATTGAAAGTAACAAGTGTTTCAAATAAGTAAGGCATCAAAGGTTAGACAAATAACTGGCAAATTGAATATTTAACCAAAGTATATTTTAAGCTCATTTTTAAATTTGTTTGCGTTGTTTATGACTTGAATTCGATTAGGAAGAAGGTTCCAAAGACTAGTGGTGTAAATGAAAAATTGGCGTTGTGATAATAGGCTTTTAAATTTTTTCAAATTGTATTCTGCTGTATAGGTAGACAGGTTGCATAGACGTGATTATTTTATGGAATAAAATAAGACACCTAAATTTAAGGTTTTCAAAACTCATCTTATTAATTTGATATGAAAAACTAGATATAGATTCACGGCGCCCTTTGTTGAAGACATATCTTGCAATATTGTTGTAAGCAACTTTAAGTTTTCCAAAGTCCGCAGTGTCACAGTTTGCATAAATTTCACAGCCATATAACAGAACGGGGATAAGATACGTTTTTGCTAATAGCATACGTATATTAAATGGTGTTGAATATTTAACAATCCATAGATTACGAAGCATTCCGAAAATCCTTCCCACTATTGAGTTTATGTGGTTGGACCAAGTTAATTTAGAATTGAATATTACTCCGAGATTTTTCGATGAGTCTACGAGTTCGATAATATTGTTGTTTATGGTAAGCTGAAGATCATTACTTAAGGTTCTTTTACTTTTTGACAGAAAGATGCATTTAGATTTTGAAGGATTTATGCTTAAGCCATTGGCAACAGCCCAGTTGTGTATATTGGCTAAATCACAATTAATATTTTCTACGCATAGATTTATTTCATTAATAGAAGTACTGTTGTAGATTTGGACGTCGTCAGCATACATTTGCACCTTGCTGTGTCTCATTACATCTGGTAAATCGTTTATATATAAACAAAATAAAAGAGGGCCTAGTATAGATCCTTGCGGAACTCCTTTTTTTACATGGAGAGCTGTTGAGTACCTTCCGTTAAAACTTACAAGCTGCGATCTGTCAGTGAGATACGACTTAATAAGCTTGCATGCTGAACTAGAAAAATAAAACATTTTCTCAATTTTCTTCATTAGTATTGAATGATCTACAGTGTCGAAGGCTTTACTATGGTCTAACAGAACTAAGAATGAAACCATGTTTTTATCAAGTTTAGCTCTTAAATCCTCAATCACGTCCGTTAGCGCTGTTATGCAGCTTCTGCCCTTCACAAAACCAGATTGGAAATCGGATAAGAGTTTATGTCGACTAAGGTAATCTTTAATCTGTCTACTCATGAGATTTTCCAATACTTTTGATAAAAATGGAAGGATCGCAATAGGGCGAAAATCATTGTTTTGCTTAGGAACAGGAATAATCTTTGAATGCTTCCATACGTCTGGAAAAATGGACTTTGTGAGGATTGTGTTAAATAAATGTGTAATAAATGGTAAGAGCTTTTGTATAATGGCTTTACAAAATACTGGATTCATTTCGTCCAAACCAACTGCATTCGATTTTATAGTTGAAAGGCTTTCAAGAACTTCACATTGGTCAACACAACGGAAACTAAAGCTATTTTCGATAGGAACGATGCATAAATCATCATAAAAGCTATACAACGGAGAAAGGGCATTAATGTTTACAAAATGATCATTTAAAAATTCACATCGACATCATCATCGCAGAGTGGAGCGTTATCACGTCCTATACCAATCTTGCGGATTTCTTTCCATTTGGATCTATTGTCAATGGCCGAAGAAAATTTTCTTCCATAAAATAAGGGTTTCGCCCGTTGTATTTCCTGCACCACATTTTTCTAGCAGATTTGAATATAACATGAAGATCTGTTGTTTTAAATTTCCGCCACCTACTATAAGCAGCATTACGTTTATCTATTAATAATTTAATTTTCGGGGTAAACCACGATTGATGTTTGCCCTTAATTAAATTAGTTTTCATTGGAACACAAATATCTAATAATTGTTTAAAATTGTCCTGAATAAACAGCAGTTGGTCGTTAACATCATCAAAAGAGTAAATCTGATCCCAACGGATGTTTTCTATATTTTGGTTTAAAGTTGTAAAATCAATATTACGGAAATCACGATAGGTATAAGAGGTATCCTCTTTTTTTACACGGGTATCATATATCAGATATATAATATCGTGGTTTGAAAAAGCAGATCCAGGGAGTTGTTGATATAGCAGCACTTTCGATTTATGGTTAACGAATACTAAGTCTATCAAACTATTTGATGATCTATGAAAGTGAGTTGGTGTAACTGTATTTACTGGGCTGAGATCAAGAAGAAGCATTGGATCAATTAACGGGTTGTTGATCAGGAGGTTATTATTAAAGTCCCCAACAATAACAATGTCATCGTATTGTACCGATATATTTTTGAGAGCTAATATAAAAGTGTCAATCCTAATGTCTTTATGTGGCCTATAGACACTTCCAACCAACAGTTTTCTTTTTTCTTTAGTAGTCACTTCAAGAAATAAGTACTCAATTTCACTCCCAATACCCGATCCGAGTTTAACTTTACAGTTAACACCGTATCTTACATATATAGCGACACCTCCACCTTTAGCTTTTGTCTCAACGCCGTTAACTAATATCCGCCTGTCAGACCGATAGAGTTTAAAGCCTTGAAGATTATATATTGAGTCATTTATACCCATAGCAAACCAGCTCTCGGAAATGCAGATTATATCGACGCCAGCTGACGCAAATAGGTATCTGAATTCATCCATTTTATTGTTTAAACTCTGCGCCTTAAGATGCACAATGTTCAGACCTTCTCTTTGCTTATACAAAATACGAAGCATACTGTACACACTGTCTCTGGAACTATTATTACCATTCGCATTCATGTATCATGGTATAAACAACGCAAGCAATTTTATATTTGTTAAGATAATATATAAAGAAAACATTCTGTGATAAAACAAGTAAAATTAAAATACAAGATTTATATAAAAATGTAGGAATTAAAACTAAATATTTGAGACTAAATATATCAAAATATTTTAAAAAGTTGAAATATTAGAAGCATTTGAAATATCACCACGGTCTAAATAGATAGTAACATTTGGGTCCTCAGAGTCAGGAAATAACTTGTGTAAGTACCCGATCTCATCAATTAGAATGATATTACCATTTACTTCTGTCTTTATGTAGACAAAACCACGCAAAGTAAAAGCACTGCTGATAATTTTTTTCTTTTTCAGACGATTTGCAGCCCGGAAAATGTTGAAATTAGATTGTGTTAAATTTTCATTAACATAAAATTTATAATCTGAGTTGAAACCGATATCTCTTAAGCAGAAGAAGAAACCTTTATGGAGCTTTCTATAATTGGCCAAAGATTTAAGAAAAAAAATTTTATCGTAAGCGGACCACATCTTGACTATAATTACGGCATCTTTTGAATTATTTTTATTTTTATTTTTATTGTTTTTGTTTTGTAGTCGAAAAATTGATTGAATTGCAGGAACAGGAGTATCGATAGTACTACATATGTCGCAGAAAATATTCATGAGATTCTCATTTTCACAAAAAGGAATTTCATTTAGCCGAAGTTCACATGACACAGTGTTATTTTCTAAGTGTTTAATTTTAGTTTTTAATGTTGAAATTTCATCTTTCATATTTTTAGTTTCTGCTGCGACTGTTTCCAAGTGTATAACTCTTTCAGTGACTGCTAGCATTTCACATTTAACGATATTGAACCTCATATCAAGATCATTTAAGAGTTCTTCTCTATATTCTTTAAATTTAAGTTCGATCATATTTTGAATTTGCTCAGTGAGCTTATCAAAACGTTTATCAATTATATTAACAAATTTTAGTGGCGATTCTGTAATTGACAAACGTGGAGTTTTTGTAGCATTGCCTACAATAGAGTTTTGTAAGACATCCCTAAGTCTTTTATTTGTGGGTGTATTAGTATATCCCAGGGTGGTGGCAGGGTTTATTTCTTCTGTATTTTCTATTGTTTGCATATTCTTGTTTGAAGTACGATTTTTTAATTTTGATTTTGTGTTATTTTTTAATGTTGTTTTTTCTAAATTACAAGTTGGAACTATAACGTAAAATAAAAAGTTCTTGTTGTATAATAATATAAAAATAATTATTTTTACCTAGAATGATACACATTTTTTGGAAATGTTTGGTATTGAAAATGAGCAAAATCGGTACAGCGGTTCAAAAGTTATAAGTAAAAATCCATATAAATTGTTGTATATTACACTAGTATGCTAGTACAATTTCACAGTAGCGTCTAGTGCATAAAATTTAATGTCACCTCTTAGAGGTGAATAATATTTAAAATTCACCTCAAATTATTATTTGACCTTAAAAATTTTTTTTTACCACAAATTTTTTTTAACCACAAAAATGTAGTTTTATGTAGTTATTTTAATTTTTCTAAGTCCGCTTGCAAACTTCTAAGCTGATATCGTGAAAATAGGTCGCAGTTCGTCTCGATTGGAGATAGGAACTCTTGTACTTTGGAGGTTACCAGTGGTGTTCCGCAGGGATCGGTAATTGGTCCTATTTTATTTATGATTTATTTGAATGATTTTATTGATGTAATAGATAATAACTGTTTTGAAACTTTTGTATATGCAGATGATGTACAGATTTTATTTTCTGGAGAAAGACAATTCTTTGATGTTTTGGAGGCAAACATAGAATTTTACCTTGTTCAGATTGCACGGTGGATGGACACAAATGGGTTAGACATAAATCCTAGCAAAACAAAGGCTATGTGCTTCGGTTTTGATTCCCGTGATTTAAGTGTATCATTGAGAGGTGTTAGTATCAACTTTGTTTCGGAAATGAAGTGTTTGGGCGTTCTTGTAGATGATAAGTTATGTTTTTCGAAACACGTTGAATACGTGTGTGCTCGAGTGAATGCTACGTTGAGACGATTATGGTCTCTTGATCTTTGTTTGCCTCTACATGTAAGGAAACGTGTAGCTAGTGCTCTTCTTATGCCCCAGTTAATTTATGCTTTGGAGGTATTTACGGGTACTAGCAGTAATATTCTTAGACGTCTTCATCTTACAGTTAACCGTATAGTGAGATATGTTTACAGATTGAGGATAAGAGAACATGTCTCTCCGTTTGTGTTGGATTTTCTTGGTTTTTCTTTTGAGAATTTTATAAAACTGAGAATCTTGTTATTGTTTTACAAGCTAATTAGAGCGAACTGTCCTGGTTACATTGTTGAAAACTTTAGATTTACAAGATCGAGTAGAAACCCTCAGATAGTTTTTCAACGTATAAACTCTTCTATTTTCGAGAGATCTTTTAATGTGAGGATAACTAGAGTCTGGAATTCATTACCTAGATCTCTTAAAAGCTTTGTTGTTGCAAGTGCTACGTTTAAACGCAAACTAAGGCAGTTTTTTAATCACTCACTATAATTTTGATAATTTACGATCATTTTTCATATATTTTTTATTTTTTAATCGTCTACTTATTTTGATAATCTTATTGCTACATTTTGGACCGTTAAACTTTAGTTATAATTTTATTTATTTTAGGCATTCCTTTAAATTATAAATTTATTTTTTTATTTTTTGTAAAAATTTATTGTTGAATACGAACCATATTTGGCCCTATGGGCTTGGTTTTTGAATTAATAAAAAATGAAATGAAAATGAAAAACAGTTCTTCACCTCAAAAATGTTATTTTACTACAAAAAACATTTTTTTACATCCAAAAAAGTTTCGCACCTCACAAAATTTTTTTTTCACCTCTGTAATGTTGTTTTTATTTTTTTTTGTTTGTTTTGTTTAAAACCAATTTTAATGCATGTATTTGTTTTTACTGTACTATATATGTCCATATATTAAACATGTATACCCATATATGAAATATATACATATGTCCATTCATGAACATATTTGTACATATATGAACTTTTTTAACCGGGTCACAGTGTCACATTTGTCCAATTTAGTACGAAAAAATTCAAAAGTTTTCTGATTAGTCTAGTGTTTTTTAGTATTTAATAAATACTAACTAATATAGAAATAAACATAAAAATCGGGGAAGCTTCTACGTCTTAAAATGTGGATACCCAAAGTTGCATTATATAAAATCACTTTACTTGTGTGTAATGTATTTAAAAAGATACACTAATATCCCGGCTTGCGTCGGTAATAGGGAAAGGAGAAATATGGACAGGAGAAATGCGACGCAAACCGAAAAGACTCAAAACGAAACACGATTTCCCTTACATTTGTACCAGTGATGGCTGGCAATACCGCTAAAGTACCGTTATCGATACAAAACATTATCAACTGACTATCGTATTCCTTAAAATACCGTTACCGAAATATCCGTAAAATACCGTTACCGATTTAACTTAAATACCAATATCCTTAAAATACCGTTACCGCAATACCTAAAATACCGTTAGCGCTAAAACAATTATTATTAATTAACTCAATTAACCGATCACTGCGGAACACCACTGGTAACCTCCAAAGTATAATATTTCCTGTCTCCAATTGAGACGAATTACGACCTTTTTTCAAGATATGAGCTTAGAAGTTTGTAAGCAGATTTAGAAAAATTAAAATATTAATTTTGTTATCAACATTGAATGCACTATTTTATAAAACGTCGTAGAAAAATGCAAATATAGCAACACACCACAATTTTTTTTCATTAAGCTTACGTCTGATAATCAGTTAGCCAGCCCAACAAGAATCGTTGTATTAATAATAATTCCGCCTAAAACCAGATTGGTTTGGATTAAGCAATTTATTGCCATCAATATAGAACATCATTTTATCCTTAGCAATGTGTTCAACAGTTATTGAAAGGATGGGAATAACAGAAATTGGGCGTTAATTTTCCAACAAATTTTAATTGTCATCCTTCTTAATCGGTACAACAGGTGATAACTTCCAATCATCAGGAAACTTGGAAGTATTCAAAAATTGTGTTCACAATTTAAGTAAAACGAACACATATATATAGGATATATAGTCCTAATAACCCATTTGGCCAAACGATAATTGGCATTAAAATTGTCTTAAATGACGATGTAATAGAAATCTTCGTTAATGATTAGCAGGACAAATAAAATCTTTGCTGATCGTGTATCGCATTGTGTTAGCTACAAGTTCAGCGGCAATATCATGCATTTGTCGTATATTTTTCGTTGTTACTCCATTGACGACAGGGTGATCGACAATGTTCATAAATATCTTGTTTTTAGAAATTCTCATTTAGTTTATAATTTATTACAATAATTATAAAATTTTGATATTAAAATAGAATACAAACTTGCAAGCGCTTATATTAATTAACGCTTTATTATTGTTAAATTAATAAAGCAAATTTTAAAAATTAAATTTCGTTTGCTTAAATAAATTTAATTATTAAAAAAATAAATTAAATTAAAAATTAGTTTTATTCTTTATTAAAAAAGCATAATGCACGTTGATTGTTGCACATTCAAGAAAATATTAAAATTAATTAAAAAATAATTTTGTGGGTTAAATTTGTTTAAAATAAAATCATTGTTGTCAGTGACCGTCTGGCGAAATTTTAGTCAATAAGTTCCTCGACGAACAGATTTCTAATAATGTCGTTGATATCCTCGTCGACAAATTTACGTAAATTGTCGCCCAAATGTTCATAAAAATGTAAATGACAATTTAAGCGAAAGTGTCGCTCAGTTGGCCGTGCTTGATTTTGCGGACACTTGTACTAAAAATTCATCAACGATTGGTTTGGAGTGTCATCACAAAAAGCTGTTCACTTAGTTTCTTTAAAACAGTTTAAATATACATAAATTTTACTACATAAAACATATATGTACAAAGTGGCCATGACAGAAGTTCATCTCCTACAATTTTTAGTGGGAAAATTTAACAATTTGTGGACAAATTTCAGGTCAATATCTTTACAATTATTTGACGTTCTAAATTAGGGTTCTATAAATCTACTTTCGACTAATCGACTTTTTAGAAGCCGACTTTCTTCTGATGAAAAAGTCGAAAAGTCGACTTTCTTCTAATGAAAAAGTCAAAATGTCGACTTATCGAATTTTATATTTATATTATATATTTGTGGCTTAAAAATAATTTAAATTTCAATTAAATATGACATAAAATCGAAAAAGTGAACGAAAAAAAGCAAAGTTAAAATAGTACAAAAAGGTCCGATTTGAATTTAATGTGCCTAATTGCAAAGGAGGAGTAAGGCTTTTTACACGGTGAGCTTAAGTACACTAAAGTAGAATAACTGAAGATTAATTGGGAGCTGCATATTTAATTAAATATGGGCAGATTTATATGATTTTAGAATTTTGGCAATCTGCTTATAGTCGAAATATTATTTGTTCGCTGAAATTGAAATTTTAATTTTTGGGTTTGTAAAATGTGAAAAAAAAATTGTGAAATTTTTAGAAATTTTTTAAAAAGATTATATTAACCCTCTAATGCCCGAATTGTGTTTTGCAATGAAATTCATACCATGTATTCGTCTCGCAAAAAAAATAATAATTTCTTTTAAAAAAATGCTTTTTGCTGACTACCTTCGGCGATATGAGCAAAAATAATTAAAATTTATCTCGAAAACTAATGCAAGTAAAACAAAAGTTTGTACCAAAAATTATTGCTCTTACCAAGACATAACCACAATCCAAAATAATTTTTTATGCTTCTTTTTAAGAAGATATGGCGATTTTCGCTTTTTGCAAAATCCGAAATAGGACGAAAAAGTATCTTAACTTCAATATTTTTATTCAAACTTTAGACTTTTGCTACTATTACTGATTGTCTTCTCTATATTACTTTATAAGGTAAGACAATGTCCTTTAGAGATATCCTGATAAATCCTGTTCGTCCTTGAAGAAAAATAAGGACTGATTATTAAAGGTAATACTTCAATCCTACTTATACTTAATTTTCAAGAATTTTAAATCAACTTAAATAAGTGTTTTAGTTGTTGGAAATCTCAGTTAATTAAAAACTAATTATTTTTTGAATTTTTACAAAATTTGAAATTTAAAGCTTTCTCGCGTTTTAACAGTGCACTGAATACGAACAGTTTCTTCGCAAAACTTTTAGCTAATTCACTTTTATATCGAACTATATCAATTTCTAAGTATAAAACACTCATTCGAAGCATTTGGGTTCAATTTATAAACGATGACAAATGTCATCGTCAGGCGTTAGAGGGTTAAAGTTAATAAAATTCGAGAGTTCGTTATCATTACCAATAAAGTATAAATTCTACGTTAACCCATCTTGTACCAAGCTACATAAATGATTTTATTTCTTAATGAAATTTTCATGGCAAGTTGGAAATAGGCCAAAAATGATTCTTGGATTTTTTTTTTTTTTTTTTTTTACCTAGTATTACCTGAGAAAACGACTGGTCGAGATCTCGACCGCTGGGATAATTAGAGCAATAAATTTTCTCTCTGATATGAAAAGTTATGATGAAATATAATAAACTAAATGGTTAGTAATGCTACATATAAATAAAAAGATCGATGAATTTAGTTATTATTTTTATTTAAAAAAAAATTATTTTAAATCTTTGTGGTATTCCTTGAAGCAATTACCCACATGGAATGGGCAATGTTGGTGGGCGGTCTCTGAAGTCGTCGTCACTTCCATTTTTTTTCGTCAGACGAAGTTGATTCGGTGTTAGTTTCCGGTTCAGCGGATAACAACAGAGATTTTGTTATGAAGTTTTTAAAATCAATTTGACTCATGGGCATCTCCTTTTTTTGTTCAGCAATCATGCAATGCAATTTCCATGCGTTGACAGTGGCGCTGTCCAAGCTGGTAACCCAAAGTGGCCACCACCACTTTTTGCCTCTGATTCCAGTTCGATAATTTGCGATAGCATTATCATGCAAGTCAACTCCGCCCATATACCTATTGTAATTAGCAATAAGGTTGGCTTGGGGTACAGCGATCCGTTTTTTTTGTTTTCTATGGTATCGCATTACGTTTCTCATCGGCTCCATTTGGTCATAGTTCGTAGCCAAAGTGACCTCTGCATTGTCTCTCAACCAATGAAATCTTATGTTCTTGGTCGAAGGCGTAATCAGTATCATGTGGAGATAATTTTGTTTTTAGGCCTGCACCTACCAGTCTGTTTGCGCGGATTGTGCCAGTTGCACAAAAACCTTTTTCTTTTAGAAGGCAACGGTTTGAAAAAGTTATCGAAATGAACAGTATGTTGCCTAGGATACTAACAAGCCGACATTAGTTTCATAACCACGTTAGCGCCTAGGCCAAGTTGTTTATCATATGTATCCGATGCTCCAGCATATGGTAGGAATTTAAACAGATACCCTTTTGAGGAACACAACACCAATATTTGTATCCGAGTCGAATTGGTTTTCCCCTTATAAACATCTTGCAGCTATAATGTATGGTAGAGTAGAACACGGCTATAGCGAACACCAGTTATAACGAACTTTTTATATAACGAACCATTTTTTTTGTCCCAACGCATTTACTACAATATGTGTTTACCCCGTTTATAGCGAGTCCTACGAGTTCGTTATAATCGTGTTCCACTGTGTTTCACATTATAAACCCAATAATTGACTCCAAAAAATATAAATAACTTTTATTGAAAAATATACCCCTTTTTTAATTATTTCTCAAAAAAAAAATAGTACTTATAGATAAGTATTAAAAATAAATTGAGTGCACTAATTATCCCAGCAATCGAGATCTCGACCAGCCATGTTCAAGGCTGTCTGGCGATAAGCTAGAGTAATAGTACAAAATAGTTTGTATACATTAAATTTTATTTGAACGGTTGGCTATTTAAATCATTAACCCTTTTATATTTTTTTTTTTTTTTGTAACTGATAACAAGTAGTTTAAAAATATGCTATTTTTAGTATACTTTTGTGTCCCCCCAGGAGGAACTATAAAAGGGGCGGGGGGAGGTAAAAAAATTCAGGTCGGAAAGCCAATACATGAAACTTAATTATAAATTAAAAAAAAATAATAAATTCCATTACCAAATATTTTTAATTATTTAATGAAAAAGAGCAAAAGTTTGTGGTCGAGATCTCGACCAATGGTACAAAATGGGTTAAGATGCCAATTAATTGACCCCAAAACAATCTAAAAATAAGTTTTTTCGTGAATTAGAAATTTTCATACAAAAAGTTGGTTAATCGACTTTTACTGGGGAAAAAAAAGTCAAATAGTCAAAAAGTTTAAAAGTCGACTTTTTGTTGCAACTATATAATCCGATTTTAAATTGGCCAAATGGGACACTATGCGGATGGGGGTTCTGAAGCCGGCTGGCTACGGCTATTTAAACTTTAAAAAAGGGGTAGCATAAATTAGACTTGTTCCAATATTTCGCACTTACCCCATCCATTCGGAAATAATGATGTCCACTTTTTCAATGTTATTTGGTAGCTCAATATCTTCTATTTTACCCTTAACTACCTTAATCACATCATTCAGATTGTTGTCGACGACCACTTGGCGGGCATATTCTACAATATTCGAACAATCGACCGCAATCACCGTAGCAGCTCCGGCTTTGGCAGCAAACATCGATAGAATGCCTGTGCCACACCCCACATCCAAGACAATCTAGACGAGCGGAAACAGAAATGTAATCCCAAATCCCAGCCATATATTTAGTTGTCCAGCCAGTCAGATACACTTACCTTGCCACGAAATAAATGCTTATTATGATACATAGCATTCCGGTAAGTTATTGTTCGAACTTCGTCTTTTAGCATCTCCTCGTGTATGCCAAAGTGAGCATACGAATCAAAGTAGTAATCACGAGAAGTCATTTCTTCTGCAGCTGTTACCTTTTCATCGCCATCAGTGTTGGTTGCTGTCTTCTTTGTTACATTGTTAATCACTGGTGTTTCGTTGGCATTATTAGTGGGCTGCATAATTATATCTTCAGACTGTATACAAAAGGCAAAATGTTAATGGTGATGACGAGGGAGTAGATGACCAAGACAACGCGTTTATAAACTTGATTTAGACTACTTACCATTGTGAAAAATTTATTGAAATAAAAACTAACACGTTTTATAAACACCGAGCGCTGCTAAACAAAAATTAGGAATTGTATTACTCAAAATTACTTTTTTTTACGTTTAATAAAATAATTTCTTCTGTTCAATACAACTGCACGGTTTTGTTGAAAGCATTTTTTTCGCACACCGCATGTCATTGGCGTACTCAGCGTTGCCAACCTTGACAATTTGTCTATTATTGACGATTTGTGAAATTAAATTTGAAATGACGATTACGATTGACGATTTTATGAAATTTAGGGTTGTATTTACATTCCATCGAAAAATACACGCAGAAAAAAACTGTAAAACTAACTCGAAACTTATGTTTAGATCTACATTTAGTTTTACAGTTTTTTTACAGCACTTCGATAATATTCCCCAGTTTTTTTCTGCGAGCAGTGTAATAGTAATTATAGTGAATTTACATTATACCTAACATATGGTTTAATGCCGAATTTTGGTCATAATCGGGTTATGAAACGTAATATCAAAACAGATTTTCCATACAAATTTATAACTAGATTGTCGGACATTCTGGTTTAAAATTACGTTCAAAACAAGATTGTAACGATACAACACTGTGTTATCCCCTATTTTAGGTGAGAAATTTACAAAATGCGGCATCACCTTATGGAAAAAAATTTGATACTGTGTTGCTAGTTTTCGCATTATTTTTGTGAATAAACTTCATACAAAAAATGAAAATAGGAATGAGACCAGAATATTAAGCGAGTATTATAATACTTGAGCCCTCTAAAGTATAATTATACTTTAGAGGGCTTAATCTTACCATCTACACACAACAAATTTCCAGAGGAAATATGTTGAAATCATACTTAGTAAAATTTCTTTCATTAAAATTCTGCGAATCTTATCAAGTTTTGTTTAAATTATGTATCCCATTGTGTTAATTTTTTATTTGAATTTGCAAAATTTTCCTAAAATACTTTCCGCGTGACAAGTAATTTCATACATTACACAAAATTACTTAACATTTTTATTTATTCATGCAACTGTTCCTATTATGATAAATCTTTACAAGATGTCAAACTTATACCATACCTCTAACATTTTGTGTGCATATTTTAATCTAGCATTACTTGGTAAAATGTAACAAAATAAATATTTACGAACATAACTGATAATAGACCATTTCTTGTACATAGAAGCTAGAAAAGTTTTTTTTTTGAGAACGAAAAAAAAACTTCTTACAACAATTTTATCTCAATGAAGTAAAGTTTTTATAAAATATTAATTAACCATTATTTGTTGCGGGGTGTTTTCTACATATTTAAAAAAAAATATATAAAACATTGGCGGCGGCCACATATCGGCGGCGGCACGGAAAAAATTTTTCGTGGCGACGACCTGGGAATTAATGGTGTGGGAGGGGGTATACTCATTCCCCGAGTCCCACCTTTGTCATTTTCAGTTTTAACATTATGGTCCACCTTGCTTATGCGGATGGCCGGACCGCAGTGGAACCATATTAGGCATGATTGGGAAACGTATGCGCATGAGGCTGGTCAAACCCCGGTTTCCCAAAGACACTTGATAAACGCTGAAAATAGATAAATGCTGAAAATAGAAAAAGGAGAAAAATTAGTAAAAATGTTATAATTGGAACGATACAATAATTAACCATCGCCCCCACTCCATGGCCACCAGAATCCTCTAGTTCAAGAATAAATTGTATATCTGAAAAGAAATAAATTAAATAATTTTATTAAATCTGCTGTAAAACAATATTGTAAAAGAAAGAAGAAAATACTTACCATGTGTTCCGTAGAAGATTTTTTTTCATATGAAAGTTATGTGAGAATGTGTCAGTATTAGTGACATTTTTTTTTCTTGTGTTTTACTTGTTTTGATTTTTTTTTGTTTCTTATAAGAAGAACATTAGTATTTGTAACTTGCTTGACAAGGTAGGGTTTATTGTTATTGTTTTGCGTAAAAAGGGTAATGTAAAGAAGTTGTACAATAAGATAGTACTACGAGTAGTTGTAAATTTCATTCAACATTAACTATTTTTACGTTACGTTTAAAAAAATAATTTTTAAAAAGTTTAATGTTGAATGGATAAAAATTAGATGTTATTTTTCATGTGAGCCTGGTATTGTTAGGGATACATTTGGCGGTTTTCTCAAGATAGGACGTAGGGAAAGAGGATGAAAACGAAGGATGTAAGATGAAAATAAGGTTAGGGAATAATTTCTAGAAAAAAACAAACAATTTTTGTTCTAGAAAACATAAACAAGTTTCTAGAAAAGAAATAAACAATTTTTTACCAAAAAAGATGGAGGTTTTGGAGGGAATTTTTAAATAAATACATAATGGCTGTATACATAAATACTGCAAAATATATTTATTTATTGGAAAGACTCCGTAACAAAATAAAGTTGTAGGTATTCAAGTAGAAAAATGATCATTAGTTAGCGCAAACTGAAAGTGTTCGGTCGAGCCAAATAGAAACGGCAAAATTAAATGTTAGTGTGTACTTAATTTGAAACTGTGAAGTGAGAAATATTTTAACTATATATAAAAGTTAAAAGAAAAATAAAGCTAAAGCTAAAGACAACCTATTAAAATAGTCAATCTATTTTAAATATCCAAAAGTTTTGGAGGAGGAAAATCACTTATAATTTTAACGGAAAAAGCTGTGATTTGAACGTGAGTTAATTTGATAGTGTTAGAGAGTGAGTGCAATTGGTAATTTTTAATTTGTTGTCATAGCTGGCCACATCACCAAGGATCTAAATAAGTCCTGTGGAGGAGGATAGTGCCGTCGACAAAAGCAAAGCTGCCGATATTCCTCCAGGCAAAGCGGGGTGAGGCCAGGGTAACAGTTTTTTATTTTTTATTTTAATATATACGGTGTAAAAAAAAAAAAGAAAAAGAACAGGATCAGTTAAGAAAAAAAGTTTTTGGCAGAAACCAGTATATAAAGGTTACATATATAGCTAACTAAAATTAATTTAAAAAAAAGAAAAATCAGCTAGAAAAGTTATTTTTTTGTTTGTATTTATTAAATTCTTAAAAAAAAGAGAACCAATACTTACGGGAAAATCAAATTCAAATTATTTAAAATTAAACATTAAAACAAATATATTAGGAAAATTTGTGAGGAAGTTTTATATTTATTGCGTTAGTGTTAGTTTATTTATTTTTAGTGTATTTTAATGTATAATTAACTTAGTAAAATTTTTAGTGTAAATTTAATTCTTTTTTTCTTAAACGTGCATTATTTTTAAATTTCATTTTTTATTATTTTTTTGTTGCACGTAAATCCCTTTAATTACTGAATTAAAGCCCGTCCGGTAAAAATTTAATCTCAAATGCAGGACATCTAAAAAAAAAGAAAGATAAAAGAAAATATAAAAAAAATTTTTAATAGTAAATTTTAATAGGAAATTTTTAAATTTAAAAAAATATATATATCTCTCTAAAATCAGCGTAGGGTTCATCTCGTCAGAATTTATGTTTTACTTAATTTAATTCGGTATTTATAGCTTTTATAACAACAGCCTTAGGGAGCTCCTTCAGGAACGTTGATATAAATCGGTTAGCCTTGTGGAAAAAAGTAATGAGTGACCCCTAGAAGAGAAAATAAAGAGATAAATATTTTTAGAAAAAATTGGTAAAAATTTAGTAAAAATTAGAAAGATTAAATTAAAATAATGAAAAGTAGTTAAAATAGCGTTTGAGATAAAATTAAATATAAGTAATAAAGCAAGTTTAAATTTTTAGTATATTGTCTTTAAAATATTTTTTATAATAATAATATTTTACTAAGGTTAGTTTTTTTATGTATTACAACGGTTTTGTTTAAATATTTTAAAATTTTATTAATTTATTATGATTATTATAATTGTTATTACATAGGAATTCATTATTTATATTATTTAATGGTTAATTTTATTGTAATAAAGAATAATTTATATATGATTTGAAAAGAATTCAAAAAGATATGTTGGCTTAAATTGAAGCAGGGTAAAAGGCAATGATGGTAAGTTGAGGGAGGAATGGTCGAGTGGTGTTCGGGATCGTAAAAATTAATTGTTTTGTGGAATACTATTTACGGTCAAGGAAGGGAGGGCCATCAGAGACTTCCATCTGTCTCTTACTTTAAATGTGGTATGTTTTATGGTGTTTAGATGAACAGTGAATATTTAGTGTTTTTGACTTACCTTTTTTGTTTATGTTCGGACTCGAAACTGATGAGAGGGTTGGGACCTCCTGAGAGAGTTGCTATAGAGCTTGCCGGAAACCTCATCAGCCAGACGGTTCGTGACATAATGGCGCCCAATGTAATGGTATAACTTGGAATACTTTACCATTTGTGGAAAAGTTGTTCAAGCTATGGTGACGTAACATGTAGTGTCAGCGATACATGTAATAATAGCCCGATAGTTTTGGAAATAGTTTAGACGAGTAGTTGCTATTCTGAATCGTGGATTTTAGTTTTTACAGCCGCTTGGAGCATAGATCGTTCTAGTGTAGTGTATGAAGTAGAATCTTAGATGTCAGTTAAGCGATGAATCGGCCAGAGTTCTAGGGATATTATGAGCAATAGCTTAGAAAACTCGTTGGAGATGTTTTTTTAATTGTATTGCGAATAGTATCCAAGTTTGTAGTTAAAAGTTTAATTTTTAGATGCAGTTAAAGGAAAATAGTTGTGTGAAATATGATGAGAATTTATGATAGCCTCTCGTGAAATTATGTGAATCACGAGGTTAGATGTATCAGAATTTTATTCTGCCGATCGTAAGCTCGCGTCCTTGATGAGTAAGAGTGACGTGATGTACGACTCGGACACACCACGAATGTTCCAAGATTAAAGTAAAGTTGTCTGAATACCACATTTTTAGTTATTTTTAAATTTATCCGCTTTGATCTCCACCACGACCATCATTGCCAACACCCAGCATATAAAATCATATATATCGGAAAAGAAAAAGAAAACATTATTAGATATAACAAAATAAAAATAAAGTATCATTAAATATTAGTAATTAAAGTTTAGAAGGGATAACAATTTATGATAAGGAAAATTTTGTTTGGCCTAATAAAATTAGTAAAATCATTTTTTTTTTATTGAAAATCATTTTATAATTTTATATACCAAATCAATTAAATTTTTCTTACCGCTAAAGTTTTATAATTAAGTATTGGTTTTAGATATTTTTATAGGTATATGTTTATGAAAATTTACTAAGTATTTAGTTTATTAAAAATTTATTTCAACTTTATTTGATTTTTTTTTATTTAAATATTTTGGTTTAGGAGTAGTAAAGAGTATTCGTATTGTAGAAAATTTTATAATCTTTATGTTTTTAGGTATATTATAGAAAAATTTTATGCAACTAAGTATTTAAATATTTTTAAATCTAGTTTAGAAAAGTTTTAGTGTCACTTGCAAAATTTGAGCCTATTCGTTTGCTTTGATATTATAATTACATTGTTTTAATTATTTTTGAAATTTGATTTTAATTGAACATCTATTGCGAATCGCTAATTATTGTTAGAAAATTTTTTAATTTTGAGTTTGGATTAGAAATTCTGATTTTTGTTACTTTTGAGAGTTTTTTTTTTGTTGAGCTTGTTAGTAAGCATTTTAATATTGAAAGGTAATACTCTGTAGGATATGATAAGGAAAAGTACTAGGCAAAGGAAAAGAAATCGTCAGGTACATTTTGACCTAAATCGTTCAACTCCTCAGATCGCAGAAAAGATTTTAAAACCCAATACACCGCAGGCACAAGACTCAAACAAAGGACCCGGAAGGCCCAAATCTAACAAAAATTTGAAAATGCCACAACAGGGAGCAGAAGCCCCGCAATTCCAAGATAAATCTGCCTCAATTATAAACAGAGGACCACAGAATCCGCCAGTGAACGAAAGCATACCAAATGATATTATGGAACAGTCAGGTAGTGGACAGCCACCTGTACTTCCGGTGAACACAGTGCAGAGCATACATATACAACCACCTGGAATTCCAAGTAATAGAATGCCCGAATCTAATATACCACCACCCGTAAATTTAGCAGGTTTAGAAAGCTCGGTTATGAGAATGATTGAACAGGGAGTAGGACCTCAGTTTCTAGATATGAGGAAGTTCGATATTAGAATTAACAGCTGCGTAGTAGGTAGATTGAATATGGCAGTAGAAGAAACTCCGAGGGAACCAGAAGATTACTAATGCAAACTTACCACCCGCATCGAATTTTTCCACTCCTGTTTTACCGATGAATATATCCGGAATTTTACCTCAGTCAAATACATCATCGAGAGCATCATCACTAAATGGTAACATGGCTAATAACGTCATGGACAGTAATAAAATCCGCATTGACAAATGGGGCTTACAATTCTGATGGTAAACACCCAATCATTTAGCCGTGGAAGATTTCATTTTTTCGTCTCGAAACCACTACAAAGACAGTACAACATTCCATGGATCGAAGTACTCCGTGATTTTCACTTATTAGTGACAGGCGAAGGAAGGGAAAAAGTGGTAATGGCTTTTTAGCCCAATCAACTGATTGTAACCAGTGAGGATAAATGGCCCCATATTAAGGATGGCTTTGATGAAACGGTATCAATCTACCAGATCCAGTTACGAGTTAATGAGGGATATGGTAGAAAGAAAACAGCTTCCAGGAGAATCCATAGATGGCATTTTTCACATACCATGAATACCCTCAGATCTCGTCTTGGTATGCCATGCCTGAGTACGAAATGATTAAATTAATAAAAAGAAATTTAAAGAAAGTATAGCCAAAATTATTTACCAATGCAAATTTCAGCCGTTGAACAGCTCAGAATTGAGTGTATAGAAGCTGAAAAGACTTTCCTGCGTAAAGACGTAAGACCACAACCAAAAATGCGATGAACAGATTTTCAAAGCATGTTAATGAATAGTAGCTGATTATGATGAGCAGTATCAGTACCCGGAGTAAATTATGAAGAAGTAGCGGCCATGAGAATCAACAATAACCAGCCACAAAGAAAACCCATAATTTGCTGGAATGTAAAATAAATGGTCATACTTTTATGGACTGTCCAAGCACTCAACAATCTATATTTTGCTATCGCTGTGGAAAGCCTGACGTAGTTTGCCCAACATGCCCAAATGGCCAAGCGAAAAACTGCAGCGGAGCGAGGGAAAACGCGGGCAACCATCGTTCAAACCAGAACCCGCAAACAAACCTGCAATAGAGAAAACAAAAATCATCATAACATTTAGAAAAAACCCAAACAAATTTAATAAAATTAACCCAGCATTGAAACATCAATATACATATGAACAGAGAAAATCGAATTATGAACACGTACGGAACCGGATATTTAACGACGCAGTCAGTACAAAGAAACCAATTTCAAACAGAATTAAAAAAGTTAGACAAAAATTTGCTGATAAAAAACGTGTCAGGATAATGGTTATAGAAGCCATAAGATCAGCTGATAGGAAAACTAAAGATCCTAGACCTTTTGCGGATATAGAAATCAGCGAATTTAAAATTAGAGGTCTTCTTGATACAGGCGCTTCGGTTAGTTATTAGGTAAAGGATGTAGAGAGTTCGTTGATAAATTAGGTATTCCAATTGTTCCAATTTTCTCCATAGTATCGACTGCTGGTGGACAAGAGCACAGATTATTAGGAAAAATTGTTTTGGAAGTAAAATTTAAAGATAAATTGAGAAATATTGTATTTTACCTGTGTCCGGATTTAGAACAACCAGCATATCTTGGTGTAGATTTCTGGAAATTTTTGAACTGGCTCCTGATATATTCGGTGTTTCAGAATAAATATTCATAAAATACAGGAAGAATACAAAGTCGAAGACCACAAATCGAATCCACATGTTTAAACAGCAGAACAACGACAACAGCTAGATGAGGTGATAGAATTGTTCCCATCTTTTGAAAAATCAGGTTTAGGATGTACATCGTTAGAAAAACACAGTATAAAATTGATAGAAGGGCGCGGAACCAATTAAAGATCGATATTATCCCATCTCACCCGCAGTCAGGAAATTGTCTATAAAGAGATCGATAATATGTTAGAGCTTAATGTTATAGAGGAAGCGAAAGCCCGTGGAGTAATAGGACGACTGTAGTTAGGAAACTGAAAAAATAGATTTTGTCTAGATGCTAGAAAATTAAATAAAATTACTATTAAGGATGCATATCCGTTACAGAATATTGACGGCATTTTGAGCCGGATCGACGAGACTTATTATATAAGTAGCGTTGATTTAAAATTCGCATTCTGGCAAATAGAACTAGATGAGGAAAGTAAACAATGTACGGCGTTTACTATTGCAGGTCGGCCACTCTACCAATTTCGCGTAATGCCTTTTGGTCTCTGTAACGCAGCTCAAAGACTCTGTAGACTTATGGATAAGGTTATCCCACAGAAACTAAAAGGAAACGTTTTTATATATCTGGATGATCTTTTAGTTATTTCAGATAATTTTGAAAGACATTTACAGCTTTTAAAAGAGGTAGCACAATGTTTAAAGAACGCAAACTTAACTATTGGTTTAAAAAAATCCCAGTTTTGTTTCAAGCAATTAAAATACCTAGGTTTCATTATAGGCGGAGGAATGCTGAAAACCGACCCTGATAAATCGCAGCGATACGATCGATAAAAATACCAAAGACCCAGCGAGAAGTACGAAGCTTTTTAGGCACAGCGGGCTGGTATCGCCGATTTGTCAAGGACTTTGCCACAATATCAGCTCCTTTAACAGATACACTTAAAAAGCAAAAAAGTTTATAATGACACCTGACGCAATATCTGCTTTTGAACAATTAAAATTGCTCTTACAACGGCACCAGTTCTCAGACATGCAGATTTTCAAGACGCTTTTGGATACAATGCGATGCCTGTGATTATGGGATTGGTGCAGTGCTTTATCAGCTTAATGACCAAAACGAGGAACAACCAATAGCATTTTACTCTCAGAAATTAAACGCATGTCAGAAAAATTATAGTGTTACGGAAAAGGAATGTTTAGCAGCTGTAATGGCAGTGAAAAAATTCAGACCTTTTGTCGAAATGATGCCCTTTACGATAGTAGTGACAGATCACGCCAGTTTAAAATGGCTAATGACGTTAAAAGATCTGAGTGGAAGACTTGCTCGATGGTCACTGCAATTACAGGCTTTTGACTTTGAGATCCAACACAGAAAAGGTTCCGAAAATATAGTTGCCGACATGTTGTCAAGATTGCCAATCGAAGCCGATATTGAAGAAATCTATAGATGATCTATTTGATTTTGAAACTACGGAGTTTAATAGCGAAGAGTACAATGATTAAAAAACAATATTATGAAAAATCAGAAAATACTGCCTGACTTAAAAGTTGAAGATGATATGGTATTTAAGAGAATTGAATATGATCGAGGTGATCAAAATTACAATAAATGGAAATTGTGGATACCGCCTAACATAACCCAGACTGTAATCGAAAGGCCCACGATTCTTTAGAAACAGCCCACGGAGGGGTAGCAAAAACCCTTGAAAGGCTAAGGCGTTTCTTTTACTGGCCTAAATGTCAGCCCAAGTAAAAACGTATATAAAAAATTGTCAATATGTAAAAGAAACAAACCGTCCAACCAAATCTTAGACCAGAAATTGGAAAAAAGGTCGTTACGGATCGGCCGTTTCAAAAACTATATTAGGATTTTCTAGGAAAATATCCAAGATCAAAAAATGGAAATTGTTACGTATTCATAGTTCTTGATCACTTCACTAAATTTACTTTTTAAAAGCCATGAAAGAAGCCACAACTGGAAACGTAATAGAATTTCTGGTACATGAAATATTTCATAAATTTGCGTACCAGAGATAATTCATAGTGATAATGGATCACAGTTTATTCTAAAAGTTTTGAAAATCTTTTTAAAACATACAAAATACAACACATAAAAAACAGCTGTATATTCTCCGAGCAGCATGCTTCTGAAAGAGTAAACCAATCGGTGCTAGCAGCAATAAGAGCCTACCTAAAGGAAGACCAAAGAGACTGGGATTATACCTGTCGGAAATTGAATGTTCGCTGAGAAATTCGATACACACAGCAATTGGTTATACACCTTTCTTTGCACTTTCGGTTACCATATGTATTCAAGCGGTGCTGATTATAAATTGGCGAGAAAATGCAATCCTTAACCGATCATCAAATACTAATGGAACCGAACGAAAGAATGGAAAATATCAGAGAAGAAATCAAGCAGAATATGCAAGAAAGCCTATGAAAAAAGCGCGGAAAGATACAATAAAAGAGCCCGAATCGTAAAATTCATACCAGGACAGGAAGTCTAACGAAGGAACATGGTTTTAAGCAGTTTTGAAAAGAACAGAAACGCAAAATTTTGTAAAAATTCCTAAAGTGTAGAGTGGTCCGACCTGTTGGAAACAATAGCTACGAACTAGAAACTTTGCAGGGAAAATCAATCGGAATATATCACGTTAAAGATATTAAAGCTTAGAATTTTTTTTTGTTGTCAACGTTTGATAATGAAGCTAGATATAA
>CM037851.1:151506141-151540948 GCA_021234595.1 Delia radicum | reverse complement strand
AGTGTAATATCCCTACGGGCAAAGGGACATGTACCCGGACGACGCACAGGATATGTCCCAAGGGGGCGGGTGGTACGTCCAGGATTGAACTTTTTATATGAAAGTGGTATATCACTTTAACATGGCGTGGTCATTTTAGGTGACGTATTTGCACATTTTTGGGCACCTGTGAGTGTTAGGTGATATGACTAAAATTGATTTTTAAATTAGTAAAAAAATTATGAATTTAAAAAAATTTTAATGAATTGCCGCAAGCAGGACTCGATCCCACAACCTCCTGCTTACAAAGCAAGCGCACTAACCGCCCAGCCAATTCCGTTTGTACGTAGTTGTGTTCATTAAACTAGGTTTGCAGTTTCAAAAGTAAATACAATACTTTCAAAAATTACTTGTTTTAAGCTGTAGTATAAATGTGGTATAAAAACTAGATCAAACCCGTTTTTTTAAAAACATTGCGAATATAAAATAAGGCTGACAGTGCTTGTTAAGTGTATATCTCCTTTTCATCGGTCGGGGACTAGTTCATTAAAATGTGGGCGTTGTGGGTGTATGGTTAGCGCGTTGGACTTTTACACCGAAGGTCCCGGGTTCGATCCCCGGCCGCAACATCAAAATAATATGTATGAGTTTTTCTATCCCTCATACGTATCGCGTCCACCTTTGGTGTTCCCATAGCAATTAACCCCACCGAAGTAAATAATGAATCAGGGGCTATGAACCAGAAGTAAGTACGTGACGCCAACTCTCCATCAGTGGCGAGCAACAACTGTTCTAAGACTTATCATCTCGCGCAATTACAGTGTGCCATGTCTGAAGCCCTCCATCTTTCCCCACTTTCATCTCTATACTATCCCTTTCCAAGAAAGCAACACACTAAATATAGAATTATTTCCTGAGTGTTGCCCTCTCTTTTTAAAAAAAAAAAAAAAAAAAAAAATATAATTGACATCATTTAACCCACATCAATGGCAAATTATACTAGTTTCATAATATCTTCTACTTAACCAGTATCGGGATATGTTCTATGTACACTCAAAAATATAAGTTAGTAGAAAAGTTAGTAAAACGTCTGTAAATCAAGTATACGATTTTTCAGCAAATTTTTTTGCTGATTTTTTAGTTGTACTTATTCAGTACTTAACTGTTTTGAACTAATGTTTTAGTAATATTTTACAAATGTCTTTCTAAGTTAGTTTGCTAAAAACTTGGGCTATAACCACATTAGTAGTGTTGTCGTTCACGACAGTTTGAAAGATATACGCAGAATGAAGTAGATGTCACACGGCATGTCAAGATTAGTAGAGACAAGGGAATTATACTAAAAGCCACAATCTTGTAAGACATATACAGAAATCAACTACCCGAGTAAAACGTTGTAATACAATCATATCTTATTTAATATAATATTATATAGCATATAGCTTAATATGGATATGTGTGATGGCGCATATGATCACATATAATTTTATTTTAGATTTGGCTTTTCGAAAATTTTTGAAATGGTCCCACACATATTAATATCTAAATATATACCGATTGAAATCATCTAGATGTGGCATATATTTAATACTTATGTTATTTATATATTAATTAACATGTTTTCGTTTATAATTTTATATCGTTAATAAAATGTTATGTCATTCATTTCACCACAAAATTTATCATTCTTTGATTAAAACTATCATTAGTGTCCGATCAAATATTCGGCTTCGTAGTTCGGCATTCGGCCAATTTTGGCCGAACAGGATTTGAAGAAATTGAGTACATTTGCAGATAAAATTCTTAAATTTTGAGTACAAACACAAGAATTTATATTTAATTCATTATATATTTTAGTAAAAATAAAAAAGTTCAAGCATTCCATTTTTTCCAACGCACTCAGTAAATAACCGAACTCATTATTTCATATTTTGAAAAAAAATCTCTAAATTAGTTTTTTTTTTTTGTGAATTTCTAGTGTTTAAAGTATTTTTTGTTTTACTTTAAACAAATTTCGTTGTCAAAATCACCGAAATTTACGTTTTATTCAAATTAAAAAGTAAATTGAAACGTTCGGCTAGGGCTTCGCCCGAACATCTAAAATTTGGCCGAAGTTCGGCTACGGCTTTTAATTTTGAAAGTTTTTTGTTTTTGTTTAAAATTTAAATAAATTTGACATCGATACATGTAGTTTCTGAAAACTACTCGTTTTTGGCATAATTTGAGGTATAAATATCACAAAAAAATTTAAGATTTTCAGCAATAAATTAACTAGAGTATAATTTTTCTACGCATTTTTTTTAGTCTACTAATATTTAGCAAAAATGTTATTAACTTTTAGCAAGGATTTTTTTAATATTTGATAGCAAAACTTTTGCTGAATCTACTAATTTTGCTGACAGTAGCAATTTTTCAGCAGCACACTCCTCCTGACGAAATTTTGCTGAATCAGCAAAATGTTTTGCTGACTTTACTAACTTTTTTTGAGTGTTGGGATGGTCGTTCATAATTTAAAGAAAAGTTAACAACAATTTTTAAACAAATTACGAACGGTAAGTCAAGAGTGGTTGAAGCTTTCAGCTTTAAGTACAATTGACTTACATTTGTTAATTCGTTTCAGGTTTTATGATTTTATTAATTTTTTTATTTATTTTATTTGTTATTTTTAAAATTTCTTTTGTTTTTTTGATTTTTTTTTAATTGATTAAGTTTGGTACGATGAGTTTCGATTACAAATTCTGAATTAATAGAGATGGAACTTTATAAAAGTTGACTTAAGCTAAATATGGGTGATTCAATATATTTTCATACAATCGCTCATCATTAATTCAATTCAATTTCGCTAAATATAGTTGGTCCTTTACATTTTAAGCATGTTTCAAGTGATGT
Source organism: Delia radicum (assembly GCA_021234595.1). Taxonomy (NCBI): domain Eukaryota; kingdom Metazoa; phylum Arthropoda; class Insecta; order Diptera; family Anthomyiidae; genus Delia; species Delia radicum. The sequence goes on along the minus strand of CM037851.1, from coordinate 151,538,080 downwards.
TATAAAATTTGGTTTGTCGCTGATTAAGCCAAATCTATGCGATGGAGAAAAACTTCTATATTTGGAGTAGAGAAGGGCACGTGAGCGAATTTTGACTCACACTTACTCACGCTCACTAGGGAAAAACTCCACTCACGCACAATCACTCCCGAGCATTTTTTACTACTCACACTCACGTTAGTAAATTCAGATGCTATTCACACTCACGAGTGATTCACGTAAATCGCGTAAATTCTCGAAACAAATCTTACCGGAAAAAAATTAAATGTAAAATATGCGTAAAAATTCAAAAATATTCATTTAAAGAGAAAACGTTTTTTGCGTAAAATTCTACTCACGCACACTCACTCACACAAAAATTGGCTCACACACACTTACTCATGAATACTCACACTCAAATTTAAAAAAAAAAATAAGTTTTCACTCTCAATCACGCGTGATTCACGTGAATCACGCATATCTAATATAGAGAAAACCCATATATCTATAGAACACATCTATTAAATATAATGTGTTTAATATCTCCATCAGTTTTTTCTACTGCCGCAGAGAAAAAATACGATTAAATAAGATATTAAGAACGGGAATACGTAATGGTCATAGTCTGATAATATAATATAAAATATTTATATCATTGGAGAGTTGAAGGTGTCAGGACATTTACATGTAAAATGAAAATATGCTGGTGGTGTTTAAAAAAAAATGCAAATTTTCAAAAGAAAATTTTCAAAAAAATTAAATTAATAAAATGGAAGTTTTAATAAAATTTATATTGTCCTTTGGAATTCGAATGGTCTAGGTCAACACGTCCTTGAACTAAAAACTTTTATATACAAAAACTCTATAGATATAGTATTAATATCTGAGACGCACTTCACACAAAAAAGTTACGTAAGTATACCTAACTTTACAATTTTTCAAACAAATCATCCAGATAACACCGCCCACGGGGGTACAGCAATAATATAAAAACTCAATTAAATGCACTGAACTTGAAGGTTTCCAAAAAGATTACCTCCAAGCTACCTCGATACTTATTGAACTTGTTCGGCCCACTCGTGCTGTCCGCTGTATATTGTCCTCCTAAACACAACAATACTAAAATTGAATATATTGAGTTTTTAAAATCAATTGGCAACCGTTTCATTGCTGGAGGAGACTTCAACTCCAAAAACACATTCTGGGGCTCTAGAATAACTCTTACAAAAGGTAGACATTTATTTGAAGCAATCAGGGAAACTAACAGCAAATTTTTAAGTACCGGGGAGCCCACTTACTGGCCAACTAACTTACAAAAAAAACCTGATTTAATAGACTTCTTCATCACAAAAAATGTAAAACATGAGAATTTAAAGATAGAATCGTGCTTCGAACTATCTTCTGATCACTCGCCCGTAGTACTTAAATACGTAAGTAATGTTCTTCTTGCAACTCAAAATAAATTTTCATACAACAAAAAACAGACTGGGAATGCTTTAGAGAAATTGTTGAAAAAAATCTTGAAACAAATATACCCCTAAAAACTAAAGATGAAGTGGAAAGCTCAATAGCATATTTTAATGACACTCTGTTGTACGCTGCAACTGACTCTACACCCATAAAACACAAAAATCAAACAATTATAGTATATCAGCATCTATCAAAGACAAGATAAAAGCAAAGCGAAAGCAAAGAAAAAAATGGCAATCGACAAGATCACCTTTGGATAAAACAATTCTAAACAAATTAACAAAGGAGTTAAAGGACTTGTTAAAAAAGGACAAACAAGACAATCTGAAAAGTTATCTCGAAAACCTCCATGCAAGTAGGTCAACAAACTATTCATGTGGAGGGCTACAAGAAAATCAATAATGCTATCATTCACCAACCACCAATTCAAAAATCTGACCTATCGTGGGCCAGAACTCATAGTGAGAAAGCTGAAGTACTAGCTGATCATTTCTATAAAACTTTTTCCAATCCGATGGACAAACAAAATTTTGTTCTGCCAAAAAGCATTCCGACTACAACTGTCAAATAAAAAATATTACTCTTAATGAAATTCAAAATGCTATTAAAACACGAATCGATGCAAACAAATCTCCTGGTTATGACAGAGTACAGGTAAACTGCTAAAAGAACTACCAACAAAGGTCTAATTTTATCAGAATATTTTAACGTATAATTACAATGAAATATTTCCTAAAGTATGGAAAGTTGCAGAAATAATCGCTATTGCTAAGCCTAACAAAGATGCCACAAGGGCTACCTCATACAGACCAATTAGTCTATTACCACTTTTTCGAAATTATTTGAAAAACTTATTTTGATCGATTAGAACACGTACTCAAAGATAGAAACCTTATACCAGCGCATCAGTTCGGCTTTAGACCCAAGCACTCAACTACTCAGCAAATACATAGAGTGACAACAAAATCTCATCAGAAATTGATTAAAAATTTTTGTGTGGCTACATACCTTGATGTAGCGAAAGCGTTTGACAGTGTATGGCATGCTGGCCTACTCTATAAACTGGAAAAGAATCTTCCAACGGATTTTTTTCTCATACTACAAAGTTATTTAAGTGACAGACACTTTATGTAAAATATAAAGATGAATGTTCAAGAATAATTCAAATGGAAGCTGAAGTTCCGCAAGGCAGTGTTCTCGGGCCAATTCTTTACCTCCTGTACACAGCAAACATTCCTACCCCAACAAGAAACTCAGATATGATTGCAACATTTGCAGACGACACTGTCCTACTCTCATCAAACAAAAATAACAAACAGCTATATCAAACCTTCAACAATTGCTTGATAATAAACTAAACTGGTTTAAAACCTGGGGTATACAAGTAAATGGTGAAAAAACAGTACAAGTATCTTATACTAATAGAAAATCAGTGGCCATCATCCAATAACGATAAACAATACTCACGTTCTAATGACAGCAAAGCTAAATATCTTGGCATGATAATCGACTCCAAACTAACCTGGAAAGATCACATCATCAGTAAAAAATTTGGACAATTATACTGGCTCTTAGGAAAGGATTCAACATTATCAATTCAAAACAAGCTGCTCATTTACAAAGCAATAATAGCTCCTATTTGGAAATATGGTGCAGAACTCTGGGGAACTGCAAGCAATTCAAATATAAAAATTATTCAGCGCGCTCAATCGAAAATACTAAGAACTATCATTAACGCTGAATGGTACATATCAAATGATAGCATACACCGTGACCTAAACGTCAGCACAGTCCAAGAGGTAATAAGAAATTCCAGCCTGAAACATACAATCCAACTTACATCTCATCTTAACAATGATGTCAGACAACTCCCTAATAACGAGCTCTCAGGCTCAAGAAGACTAAAGCGATGCACCCCATCAGAGTTAGTTTCCCGATTCTTGTAATCTTCCGCAATGTATTTTAATAATTTATTAAAAATTATTTCTTACCACTAACTTTAAATATAAGTTATCTTAAGTATTGATTTAAGATAATTAATACCCAAACTCTAAAACTAATTACTTATTGTCATATAAAGACAGGTGTAAATAAAACTGGGATGAAAAAAAAAATAAAAAAAAAAAATATTTCTAAAAAATGTTAAATGTTCAAAAAATGTAAATTTAAGAAAGTCACAAAAAATGTTCATACTTTAAAGTAATTACAGTGCACTCGCGATAATATGAACTAATTAAACCAAGCCAGTTCGCTTTTTTCAAGATTGTTCATATTTGCGAATGTCAATCTAATTTACCTTTAAAACCGTTTTTCCAATAAAAAAATAAAACTTCTTATGGTTAAATTTTTTATTTAGTGTTTATTGGATTAAAAAAACACAATTAATTTTTGAAAAGAAACAAAATTTAAAGTTATTTTGCGACACAATACGTTAAAAATACAAAATAATCTGTTCACATTTTAAGCTGAAAGAAGAAAATTGTTCATATTTTGGGGTGTTCATATTTTCGAGAGTGCACTGTATGTTGGAAAAACTATTTTATAGATCGAAAAATTAAGTACGCCATTGAAATCAACGTGCCTGAAAATATATAGAATTGGTGGCCTTATTAATTTTTAAAAGTTATGATTTTTGTCCTCCTGCCCCAGCAAAATAAGAGCTGAGGAAGAAGTAGTAAAAACACCACATCTACTGAGTCGGATGTGGTGCAAATTTAGGTGAATCATTAATGATTTTAACATTGTCGTGTCATTGGGCGGATGGAGTGAATATATAACTTCTTTAATAGCATTTTAAAACAGTGCATGGATGCTATTTTTTCAATAGTTCATGGAAGGTCTTTTTCAAATATATATTAACATTTTTATTTAATAAAAATGTGCCAGCATACTTTAGGGACGTAACTTTAAATATTAAAAAAAAAAATCTTTTGGTGCCAGCGAGTATGAACACACGAATCTGAGTTACGATCTGCTGTATTAAAGTAGACCGCGCTACCATTTGCACCAAAGTTACTTATGCAGTACAACAAACTTAAACGAACTTAAGTTGAAAATATTGATATATTTTTATGAAAACAAGAAAAATATGCTACACAAATATATAATAAAAAAGATAAAATAATGATTTTTAAAATATTTTATTATGTGATTTCGTATCACTGAGATATAAATTATTTTTAAGTTTTGATGAGGTTAAAAAAAATATTAAGAAATAATAAAAATGCTCATTTAACAATTTTGAATTCATTGCAAATTTTTTAAATATTTTTTTAATAATTAATTTGACGAGAAGTGTCTTTAATAAGATAATGACAATGAAAAAGAAATATTGGAGAAGTAGTTTAACTACAGATCGGAAAAAGTGGCCTGCAATGAAACGATTGTGCCTTGGAACGTAAGATCTTTTAATGTTTCCCGTATTTTTTCTAAAGATTTGAAGAAAGAGGTCGGTAAAAACTCTATAGGTAAATTAAAGTGATATATTTAAATTAAGTAAAAGGTTTTAATTAATTAATTTACTAATTAGTTATTATTATTAATAAACTAGCTTTCAAAATTTGGCTTCGATATTTTTTGGTTTTGCTAATTTTTTGCGATCCGAAACAATAGAATTAAAAACTCAACTAGATTTTTGAAGCCAAAATTAAATTTTTGAGCACACCTGAAAAGTATATCTTGAAACAAATATGAAAAATTCGATAAACTAATTTTTAGCAGTGAAATACATCTTTGCATTTCTTATCAACATAACAATAAAAAATATTAAACCTTAGGTTTTTTTATATTTTTAAATAAGTTTTACAAAAGGTTCAATTATTTGGTAGTTTTTAAATTACTTAATTCTCTTAAAATACTCAGAAAACCAAATTAAATAAAAAAATACTAAAAAAATTAATTAGAATTAAAAAAAAAAATAAAAAAAAAAATATCTCCCCGGCCCGGAATTGAACTCGCAACCTTCTGATTGCAAATTCAACCACTTACCACCTCAACCTCCGTATAAAAAAAAAATATGTGAACTTATAAAAAAGTACTTCTTATGATGTTATTAATTTAGATACCAATTAATTTATATGGCGATGCAAATGCTGTTGAAAATAACTAATTTACCATTTTTGGCAGTTGTTAACAATAACTTCTATTAAAGTGAAAAATGTGCGTATGCTAATGCTTTGGAAGTCAAGTTAAAGAGGTTCTTAAAGCGCTACTTCCACTTTATTTTGCTGGTGTGTGTAATTTCTCTTAAAACACAAGTATGTATATTAGGGCGGGGTCGATTTAAAAATCGCTCAACGTTCAAGGAAATCGTATTCTAGGAATCAAAATAAGAAACTTTGCCGAATGAACCATACCTCTAAACGAATTCTGATGTCCCGACTTTTGGACCCGTGGGGTCAAATTTGAAAAGCCCACTTTGATATTTCAGAAAGTAGGAGGAATCTCTCCAAGATTATGGGAGCTACTTCTTCTCCGGGAGACGCGCTAGCAGATTAATGCATAATTAATCATCATTCTAGGTGACCGTTAAGGGTTAAAATTTAAGTTGAAAGAGGGCCTTTTAGCCGTGTTTTTATAGCAAAATGTACAAATCTCGGGATAGAGATATTTCAGAAAGTAGGAGGAGTCTTTCCACGATTAGGGTCTCTATTTCTTCTCCGGAAGACGCTCTAGCAGATGAATGTGTAAATTATATTCGATTGGGTTGGATTCGATTGGGGAACTCTAAATGGGTCAAAGTGGGATTTTTCAAAATTTCACCCTACGGATCAAAAGTCGGGACATCAGAATTCGTTTTAGAGGTATTGTTCCTTCGGAAAAGTTTCTTATTTTGATCCCTAGAATACGATTTTCCTTGAACGTTAAAAAAAAAATATGCAGTAAAGGGTTAATTTCTTAAAATAATTTAAAATTTTAATGAAATTAATTAAAGTTATTTGTTTTATATAATTTAGTCAAAGTAAATTAATATTATTATATTTTTCTAATTTATATTGACATATATGATGAAAATTTTTTAAATTTATTTGATATTTTTGACATCAGGAAATAATAGGTAAACATTTTTTTAGAAATCTCATATTTCATTAAGTCATACCTCTATTCTAGTAGAAAACAAAAAAAAAAATTTCAAAATTATTTTTGAACTATTTCTATTTTAAAAAATTTTAGTAAAACGGTCCAATTTTGCGATTTTGGCCTGTTACGACCCTCAGATACAAATGGGTTAATTATGACCCTGGAAAAAAAATATTTTTTTTTTATCTTCTATAGTCTAATGAATAATACAAAATTAATAGTTGGTTATTTGGAGGTAATTTACGCTCTCCACAATTTATTTCAACATTTTACATACAAAAAATGTCATTTCCTTGAAATCCGCAGTTTTTAAAACGCTGCACACGAAAATTGGGAAAGCGATAAATTCTAATAATTTTCTCGTAAAGTTTTTGCAATTTTACTAACCTAAATAATTCACTATCAAAATTTTGCGGTTTGTGAAATACTCCAAAATAATATAGGATTTTTGGGTACCAAATTAGACCACTTTATAGTTGTCCAAAAATTATTATATTTAAATGTGAATAAATATGACAGAATTAAACACGAAAATAATTTTTTTTTTTTTATTTCGAAAAAATAAAAAATTAAAAAAAATAATTTTTTTTTCATTTTTGGAAAAATCTCGAAACTTTGACCCATTTGCGCCACCTTATAACTTTATCCGATTTGGCTCAAATTTTCACCATAGACTTTTTAGATGACATAGAACAAATTTGGCCTATAGGAGCAGCAAAAATCGCAAAATCGTAAATAAGAACCAGTCTAATGTATAAGCATATACGAGTATGAGCTATTTTGAAAAAGACCTATTGAAACGGACTTTAGATGGCTCTTATTTAGGATTTTTCCCATCCCGGGAATTTCAATTGTTTTAATTTTTCGCTTTCCCGTTAATTCTGATGTAGGCGAAATTTTTAAATTCTAAAATCTCTTTCTTTTCTTTTATTTTTCTTTTTTCCTCTTCTTTTTTTGCTTTCCCTATTTTCTTTCCCTTTTCCTTAATTTTCCCTCTCTTTCCAGTCCTTTTTCTCTCTTTTTTTTTGGTTTTGGGGTATCACGATAGACATTTGCATACGATGCAGATATGATCAGTTGATTATTTGCATTCTCTTAGCCTTGAGTAGTATTGACGATGCAAACTGTGTAAATTTTGCATTGTGTGCAAATTGTGAGTTCCCTCATTATAAAAATTAAGTATATTTTTTTTTTCAGTAGAACAATTTATGACAATTTAGGACATTTTACTGAAACATTTATATTTATTTTTAAGACTTTTTTAATACAAAATTCGCATATTTTTGATACGAAAAATTGTATGATTTAGAATAATTTTTCTCATAAAAGAGTCTGAGTTGTAAAATTTTTAGACGCTTCTTATAAACGTTTTGCGATGTCTTAACTTGTTTATTGCGAAATATGTTAACGACAAAATTCGTTAAGTAATTAAAAATATATCATGAAATTTTCAATAGAGAATTGTTTGAAGTTTAAGTTAATTTTTGTTTTTGGTTAGCTTAAACATTTTCAAATAAATAAAATACAAATTAATTAATTCTATCGAAATTTCTTAGCAAACATTTAAAAAATTAGAGAATAAACATTTTGTTGCTAAATTGATAAAATTGGTAAATTGAAACATATTGGGGGATTCATAATACGCTTCGTATTTGGTGTATAAGGACACAACGCGTATTTGCAGGTATGGAAATTAACAGTTGTTGACACATTTAAAATATATTTCGTTCATTTCTTCTCAAATTCCACATAGATTTCTTTCGAAAAGTATTCCTATATATGTATATATAATTTAATATTTAAATATAAACAATCGAAACAATTAATTATTTAAATATTTTTAAATGTTTGCAACATTGAAATTAAAATAGAAAACAAAATTAATAATAAACGTGGTATTTTGACCCTAACCCAGCAAAATAAGAGCTGAAGAAGAAGTAGTAAAAACACCACATCTACTGAGCCGGATGTGGTGCAAATTCAGGTGAATCATTAATGATTTTAACATTGTCGTGTCATTGGGCGGATGGAGTGAATATATAACTTCTTTAATAGCATTTTAAACAGTGCATGGATGCTATTTTTCAATAGTTCATGGAAGGTCTTTTTCAAATATATATTAACATTTTTATTAATAAAAATGTGCAGCATACTTTAGGGATGTTTCTTTAAATATAAAAAAAAATCTTTTGGTGCCAGCGAGTATTGAACACACAAATCTGAGTTACGATCTGCTGTATTAAAGTAGACCGCTATACCATTTGCACCAAAGTTACTTATGCAATACAACAAACTTAAAACGAACTTAAGTTGAAAATATTAATATATTTTTATGAAAACAAGAAAAATATGCTACATACAAAATGATTTTTAAAACATTTTTATTATGTAATTTCGTATCACTGAGATATAAATTATTTTTAAAATATTTTTAAGTTTTGATGAGGTTAAAAAAATATTAAGAAATAATAAAAATGCTCATTTAACAATTTTGAAGTCATTGTATATTTTGAAATATTTTTTTTAATAATTAATTTCACGAGAAGTGTCTTTAATAATATAAAATATACTAGACAATGAAAAAAAAAAATATTGGAGAAGTAGTTTAACTACAGGTAGGGAAAAGTGGCCTGCAATGAAACGAGCGTGCCTTGGAACGTAAGATCTTTTAATGTTTCCGTATTTTTTTTCTAAAAAGTTGGAGAAAGAGGTTGGTAAAAACTCTTTAGGTAAATTAAAGTGATATATTTAAATTCAGTAAAAGTTATTAATTAATTAATTTACTAATTAATTATTATTATTAAGAAACTAGCTTTCAAAATTTGGCTGCGATAATTCTCAAATAGATTTTTGAAGCCAAAATCAAATTTTTTACCTAATTTTTTTGAATATTGCACACGTTTCAAGGCACACCTAAAAAGTATATTTTGAAACAAATATGAAAAATTCGATAAACTAATTTTTAGCAGTGAAATACATCTTTGCATTTTCGTATCAATATAACAATAAAAAATATAAAACCTTACGTTTTTTTTTATATTTTTAAATAAGTTTTACAAAAAGTTCCATCGCAAAGACAAAAATAGATTTTTATCAAATAATTATTTGTCCACTCTGGATAACAATGTTTCTAAAAAAAAATTCTTTATGATTAAAGTCAAAATGTTAATTATTTGGTTGTTTTTAAATTACTTAATTCTCTTAAAATACTCAGAAAAAACTAAATTAAATAAAAAATACTAAAAAATAAATTAGAATTAAAAAAAATAAAAAAAAAAAATTAAAAAAGAAATTATCTCCCCGGCCCGGAATTGAACTCGCAACCTTCTGATTGCAAATCCAACCACTTACCACCTCAACCTCCATATAAAAAAAAATATATATGAACTTATAAAAAGTACTTCTTATGATGTTATTAATTTAGATACCAATTAATTTATATGGTGATGCAAATGCTGTTTAAAATAACTTTAATTTAACATTTTTGGCAGTTGTTAACAATAACTTCTATTAAAGTGAAAAATGTGCGTATGCTAATGCTTTGGAAGTTAAGTTAAAGAGGTTCTTAAAGCAGTACTTCCAGTTTATTTTGCTGGGTAATGTTGTGAAAATACGATGTCGTATATATTGTATACGATATTACATGAACCTGGTTATTTTTAATGAAAAACTCGCAAGGTAATTCCTGTATGGCTTACACCACGATATGGATGAAACTTAAATATTTAATAGAGAATTCAAATCCAATGTTGACCTTGTATTTTTTCCAATTACTGGGGAATAAAAACGAGTAAATGGCAATTTCTGTCGAAAGTTTTTGAAAAAAATTAAGTTTGACATACATATTGTAAAGGGTGTTTTTTATACAGGTATAAAACTTCAAGTTGGCAACACTTTTTTAACTGGCTGCCATTTTGTCAGCTGTCAGCTGATTTATGTTTAGTTTGGTTTGTCATTTCAACATGAAGAATCTGACGCCTGAACAACGCCTGCAAATTGTGCAAATATATTTCAAAATTAATTCGATTAACTATGGAACGTTTTTATCCTCTAAATGATAATATGCTTCCATAGGTACATCGTACAGTGCGTGCAGAAGAAGTCATTGCTGCTGTAGAGCGTATCGCAGAGGAAGACCCCAACCAGTATATCCGTGAATGGAGAGCGCTATAGAGCCATGATTAATTTTATGTCAATTTAAAAAAATCATCTTTTATTTATTCCATTTCAAAGTTCTAAACCTCTATAAAAAGCACCATTTATATCAAATGACACCATTTTTAAAATACTATTCCCAAGTTCTCAAAACTCAATTCCATTAAACTGCGCAAAAATCCTATGGAAAAAACTGCGAAAGTTTAAAAATCGAAAAATTTTGGTTTCACTTGTTTGGATCTGAAAGTTAAAAACCATGAGCAAAAAAATAAAATCAAGAAAAAAAAACTTTTGTAAGTTTCTAGCAATTTTTTTTTAGTTTTTCGACTTTTAAATGCCCATCAATTCTTTTGTTGAAGTCGTTTCAACGTGAACCTTTTGCCACGTCATTCCTCTCTATTCATAAAATCTTGAGAAATAAGAGACATCTAATATCGGCTTCAACAGGTTCGAAAATGTTTGAAGTAGGTCATATATGTACTTAGTAGAAGTGAAAAAATTATGTGTCTAAAAATAGATCATTACTTTATATTTAAAATAGTTATAGAAGTAAGTACTTATAGGTAATGCATACGTTTTTGTATTCAAATAATGGGAAGATTAACTAGTGTTTAGTCGGCTCTTATTATCTGTGTTAAAGTACTGCAGAGATTAAGGTGGTGTCATTACTGGTAGTGAGAAAAGTAAAGACAAGCCATTACCGTTTCTACGCTGGGATGTCACTTCAAATCTAAATGACTTTTGATTGCATCAAATCTTGAGACCCATGTATTTAATTTAAGGTATTGACTTTGATTTTATCGTTTTTAGGTCAGAAGTTATAACAAAAATTAAAATGTCAAAATATTAACGTGTCCATTCATTATTTTAGGAAAATTTGAAGTCCATAATGAGTGGATTGAATTTTGACTTTTTATCTACTCAAATTGTATATGCGCCGCAATAGTTCTTTTGTTAGCAAAATTTTCTCGTTTAGTTTCTAAACTTGGAACACTGTCAGTTCGATTGTTTGCTCATTTTTAGAAATCGTAGAGACGTCAATGATGTTAGTGAAACTAAATGATGGTCAACGCATAATAAATCGTTCGCATCATAAATTATAGAACATAAATATGTACGTTCGAAAATTCGCACACACATGTGCACATTAGGGTTATAACTTTTTATTTGACGAAATTTCTTCATCTCATCACGCTATGGGCAATGTTGTACTATATTGACATTTCTTTGTTTCAGTGTTTCACGAGTTCAACCATGGAGAGGTACACAATTGAGCAGCGCGTTAAGATTGTAGAAGCCTTTTACGAAAATGGGCGTTCAAATCAAAATGTATTTCGTGGTCAGCATAATCGACCAAATGTGTGCACAATCGGGAGAATTGTGTTCCAATTTCAGCAAACCGGGTCTGGAGGAAATGTGAAAACACCTGTGCATCATCGTGCGTCATCGGGCCATGCTTCTTCGAAATGTGGTCGGCCAAGCAGTTACCGTGAATGGTGTTCGCTATCGCGAGATGATAACTTACTACGTGTGGCCAGAGATTGAGGATATGGACCTGGACGATATGTGATTCCAACAGAATGGTGCCACTTGCCACACAGCCAACGAAACAATGGCTCGTTATATGTTACAATGGCCGTGTTATCTCACGTCATGGCAGTGTTAATTGGCCGCCACGATCATGTGATTTGACACCGTTGGACTTTTTTATTTGGGGATATTTAAAAGATAACGTGTACGTCAATAAGCCAAGAACAATTCAAGAGCTAAAGTATGAGATAATTCGGCACATTAACAACATTGAAAATCAATTATGTCTCAGAGTCATTGAAAATATGGACAATCGGATAGAGGTATGCCAACGAAGCCGTGGCGAGCATTAGGCCGATATTTTGTTTCACACATAATTCTATGACAATTATGTCATAGAATTATGTGTTCTATTATAATAAAAATATGAAGAAAATTCTCTGAAAACGTTTTGCTTTATTAACAGTTAACATCGTGCGCTTTGGCTGGGCCACCCTTTATATATTACTGTCTCATAGCACACAGAGAGAATTAATTGGACGAGTTTTACTGAAATGGTTTCACTAAACTAATGAAGTTTTCTTAACAATGCGAATGAAAACTTCATGAAAAAGCTTCATAGTTCTAATGAAACAATTTTAATGAAATTTTTTCATTAGGCGTTAGAAGTTTTAATAAATAGTTTGACATTTTTTATTACATTTTATGAAAATCTGCGTTAATTTAATGAAAAGTTTCAAAGGACGAGTTGCAGTGACAATTCATACAACTAATGCAAAAATTCATTGACATCATGCAGATAATCTCAGTGCAGCTATCACTTGACACCGACATTGAATTCACTTAAAAATTCTGCGAAATAGCACCATAATATCTCGATTTTTTTCGCTACCTCAATCCAAATGGTGAGATTATTTTTATATTAATGAAATTATAAGAAAATACTAAATAATTTACAATTAAATGTTATTTTTATACACTAATATCCTTCATGATATTAATGAAACAATTTCATAGAATTTGTGTCGTAAATTTAATGAAGAATTTCATTATATCCAAGAAATTTCATTAATATTAAGAAATTTTTCATAAACTTTTTTTTCATAAAATTAGTTTTATAAAAAAGTCATTAGATTTTATAAATTATCTCTTCATAAATTTAATGAAATTTTTTTAAAGCTATTAAATTATTTAAAAGACTTAATTTTTTCATAAACTTTTATAATTTCATTAGTTTTCAAACTTTAGTTTTAAGATTTAATTCTCAAGTGATCAACATAATTTATAAAGTGCCTTATTATTACAATGTAGCCTATTTTTTTATTTTGGACTTCAATGATATTGTTTAAAAATATGTTATGAAGCGGTTCATTGGCTTACAAGGGAGGTATGCCGATCCGAACTCGCAGATTTTAATGAACTTTGAATATGTTGTAAAGTAGCAGAGAAAGAGACACGTTTTTTTTGCTGCCCAATCTCACGTTTAAGCGTTGAAAAGTAGGGTTAAAAATGCATTTGATTTTGTATGAAAACATGTCTTTAGTTTACGAAAACTAGATTTACTTGTAAGCAGGATTAAAGAACTCAAGAAAACAACAATTTTGATACCCATATTGCATATATAGTGGAGCCTGATTATTTAATTATTTGCAGTATAGGGCAAAAAGACACTTAGGGAAAATTTGCATATAAACCGAACGGTTTCAAAAATATCGGAAAAAGCTCAGACAGCCCCCTCGATAAAATTAAATAGGCATTGGTATGAATTATTTTTAGCTTAATATATGACACGCAAAGTTTCAAGTTCAAGAGTCTTTACCTAAAGAATTAACGGTCATTTAAAAGTCGATTAAAAAAGGACTTGAAACTCATTCATTTCATTTTTTTCTCATAGTTTTTAACTTTCAGATCCAAACCATTACAAAATAGAGTCACTAGACCTGGAAGATTTATTCACTAAAAAAAAAATTCCATATCGCTGTTTGGTGAAAAGATTTATGGTGGTTTACAAGTAAGTGAAACCAAAATTTTCCGAATTTTAAACTTTTGCAGTGTTTCTTATGCGGTTTTTGCAGCGTGTAATGGAATTGAATTTTGAAAAGATAATTTCTTAAATACAATTAAAATTTTCTGAAATACAATTGACAATTTCTGAAATCCAATTGATAATTTCTGAAATACTATTGTTAATTAATAAATCTTAAATAAAATTTATATTTTCTAAAGTACTATTGTTAAATCGAAAATAAAATTTATAATTTCTGAAAAACAATTGATATAACTGAAAGAAAATTGATATTTCTAAACTGCTACACACAGAGAAAAATGTAGCTATTTGCCAACTGAAATTCGGTAACTACAACTCAAATTCGGTTATTAAGAATGTCAGTCTGTTGTTAAAACTGAACATTAGTTTTCACAACAAATTTCGGTTAATTCAACTGAATTTTAGTTGCAACACGCAACATATTCGGTAATCTAATATTAATATCGTGGGCAAACTGAATTAAAATACACTTTTCAATTCGGTTGCCACTTTATTTTTCTGTGTGTATTATTAAATCTAAAATGCATCTAAAATTTTCTCAAATTCAATTGATACTTTTTGAAAAACGCTTAAATTATTTATTGATTGATTTTTATTATTTTATTTGTAATGCAAATGATTTATTTTAAAATGAATGCAAAAATTGACTTTTTGGTATCAATAGTATCTGTACTTTTTGTATACAACGTCGAAAAGAAGAGTCGCATTACCGTTCAATGGTATTATCATTTCGACGTTGAAAGAAGGTTGAAATTCAGTTGTTTTGCCAACGTATACACAACCGATTACAACGTTTTGCCAACGTTCAGTCGATTGTATTTTTCTGACTGGGATGGTTTATTTTATTCACATATCGAGGTCTTATATTCAATATTCTCTATCTCAAAAAACAGAACTTTATAGAAGGGCATAAAAACTGTCTATTTCGCTTATTAAAACGGTTTTTAAAACTCGATGTTCTACAATAAAATATTTTATTAAGGCGGAATTACACTCTTAAAATCTTGAAAACTCTTCCATTTATTATTGGAGTGGACCAGAATATAAGAGTGTTGTTTCATTGAGACCTTTATATGGTGTGAAATGAAGAGAAAGATCAATGTGTTCAATATTAAAATATACTTTATATTTGACGCTACCATCTGGAAGATTTAAAAGTGATCTTAAAAGAGATACCGCAAAATCGTTGTTTACACGGCCTTTGGCCTAATTGAGGCATTCGCGATCGAGTGAAATCGTTCGAAAATGCTTTTTTTAATGAGTAACTAAAAAAATACAAATAATGAAAACACCAAGTTCTACATTTATTTTCAATCCACGGTCGTTTTAGTTCGACCGTGGATTGAAAATAAATGTAGAACTTTTTCCTTGACCGAAAAAATTTCGTTGAAATGTGTTATTAATGATTTTACCAGTTTATTTGAATTCTTGAGTAACTCTTACAAAATATGGTAATCAATGTATGATTGATTTTTAAATATAATCTCTATTTTTGCGTGAGCACCCAGCAAAAAATTTCCAAAAAGTTAAGCGGGATTCTTTCGATTCTTTTAACAGGGCGTGAGACTAAAATAATTGATTCTTTAGAATTGATTATATTTTTTTTACCGAAGAACCATTTACTTTATATTTTTAAGAACTACATACATTTTTTAATAAAGAAATAGTTCCATTGTAAAACTACGAAGTACTTACACAAAAAAAATAAATAAATAGTTCCCTAGAAAAAATAAGAAGTACTTACATTTAAAAAAAAGAAGTAGTTCCATAAGTAAATTCAACTATTACTCACACGTGATTCTCCAAGGTCACTCAAATATAACGATCAAAACTCATACGGAAATAAAATCCTAAAAAGTGAAACATCGAATTGTTAAGATAACATGGGTTTGTTATAATTTTGGAGCTATAAAACGAAAATATAAATTTTTCAAAAATAAGAACAATTCAAAATTGGAAAACAAAAATATGACTCACGCACAATCACCCTCGAATTTTTTTTTTACATTCACTCACGATAACGTCAGTAATTTCAACTTCCACTCACAATTTTCTGCTCACGTGCGCTTCCCTAATTTATACCTAACCGAAGTTTAACAAAATTTAGGCAACATGCTATTTCTGTTTTTAGTATTATTTTCTTGCAAATAAAAATTTGTTTAAAAAAATATATGAGATAAATTCTTTAAAATTGTATAACTTCTTTTTTCAAAATTAGGAACTACTTCCAATAACGTCCTTTTATTAAGAAAAAGTATATGATTACTTCTTGAGTACAAAAAGTTATACATATAAGTTAATAACATTGTTATTTTCTTTTAAGTAAATAATTACTTTGTTATTGAGTTCATGCTTTCTGGTTTAAATTTAAAGAATTGATTACAATACTACTTGCTTTTTTGACTGTATCGTTTGCAATGAGTTTGGTATTGCAGTTACTAAATCACCTTCTTTTTGGAATGTGTAATTTTTTCCTGGGCACTGTCGCACTCATTTTTCGTATTTCCTTTTTCTGAGAACTTCTGTTCAATAACTTTATTATTTTCTGCAGCAAAATCGGATAGAGCATTACAAAAATAACGGTTTCGATTTGATAACCACAACCATCAGATACGTAAGAAAATATTAAAGTTTTAAACCCAAAAACCAAAAACCAAAATGGAAAATTTCCGATTATCCAAGAATGTTCTTCAAATTACCTTAAAGAAACAATACTCAAATCAAAGGTAATCTTATGTTCATTTTATATTTATAAACACAGAAAGTTATTTTTTTGAAAAAAAATTAATTGATTAATTAAATATTTGTACATCACAAAATTTTTGGAAATAATTTTGCCATTCCTACTTATTGGTCCAATTGCAATTAAATTTAGAACAGGCATAAGAGACATAATATCGAGCTTAAGTTTTGATTTTGAACCTTCCGAAAACCCCGGGGCGGCAATATAACTACCCAAACTAGGGAACTTTTTGCATATAAAATTTTGAGTGCTCGCCATTTTTTGGTTTCTAATCCGATTTTCAAAAGCATTAACATATTTTTAATCTAAGAAATAAATTATACCGCATTAGAAAGCTGTAAAAAATGGTATATTGTGAAATAAATGGTTTTGCCACCAGATTATCAAAAATCCAGCTCCGTTAGGTTTTTTCCGGTGGTTAGCACAAACATCAGGAAATTACATATGTATTATAGAGCGACTCAAGTTGTATGGAAGCGAAATTCGTGCAAGGTGTACCCCCTTGATCTAGAAACTAAATCCGCTATCGTATTAGAGTTACCACAAAATTGCATTTATGTATATTTCAGAGCACCGTGTAAAATGCATCTAATTTGCAAAAATCTAAATTATTTACATACAAAGATGATGTACTTGGCAAAAGAAAAAATTTTATACCCATATTGCCCTATTTAAAACGAAGAGTTACCACCCCATTGCATTTTTGTCAAAACGCGAACTAGCACGAGTTTCAAAAAAAGCTGAGACCCGTATTTAATTAAATCGACTAAAGATTAAAATATGTTAATTTGGCATTTTTATTACAAACAACCCCGAACAAAAAATTCAAAAACCGTTTTTTTTTACAGAATATCCTTAAAAAAAGGACATGGGTGATCGTCCTTGGACAAATTGTATAAACAGTTGGACGCGCCTTAAAAAAACCTTTCTTATGATACCCATATTGTAGATGTTGGCAAGGAAACAGATTCTCAAATTAACAAAACATGCAAAAATAGACCCATTTTCAAAATGGTCCAGCTCACGAGAGGTCAAAGCTGGAGCCGAAATATTTTAAATGTCATCTTAAAGAAGTCCAAGGTTCATTTTTAGGAGGGTACATCGAGCACTTTTTTTGGTGAGTCGCTCTAATGAATTACAGTTAGTCACGAAAATTTGATTTTGGGATTTTAATAAAAAATGGCGTAATTTTTTTAAAAAATTTTGAACTCCTTTCACATATGCACGGTGGTCAAAACGCTAATTTAGGATCCCTTTTACTACAGAGCAAAAAGAGATGTATTTATATGAAATTTTAACTTAATATTCGACTCCACGCCAAAAATTATTCTAAAAAAACATTTTCACAGTTTTTGAAGCACACCGTTTAAGCTATAAAGTGGACTTAAATCTCTCTTTCTCCAAAAACTTTTAAAAATAATATTTTTAATCCCAAACAATAACAAGTTTATTACCATCTGAGAATAATGGTACAACAATTTTCGATATATCGCGAATCGCTAAAAGTTATTAAGGTATCAATTTTGTAAAAAATAATAAAAATATTTTTTTTTAACACACACAATGAAAAAGTAGTTTAAGCTACGAAAAATGCTACAAACATTTTCGATATATCGCGGATAGTTAAAAAGTTATTAATCAATAAAATATTGCATTTTAGTGAAGACAACATTTTGAACACTAAATAACTTTTTACTTTGTTACCCATATATCGAACATTTTTCCACAATTTTTTTTTCAGATAAAAATGCTTTTTGAGTGAGTGTCACAAAAAAATACATTTTAAGTTTTTTGAAAAAATTTCATTTGTTCCGTCTACTTTATTCCTAGATTGTGCGCTTTAAAAACGAGAAAGAAAGTTTTTTTAAAATAATATTTGGTGAAGAATCGAAGGGTGAATTCAAAATTCAGCTCTTTTTTCTCTGCAGGAAATGCGACCCTAAATCAGATTTTGTGACCGCCGCTCGTATGTGGAAGGAGTTCAAATTTAAAACATAATAAATATTAATACCATTTTTTATTGAGGGAAAAACATTTAAAAAAGTGATGATATCACATAATCAAAGAAATTTTATACTTTTCTGACGAACTCTAGTATGTATATAGATTTTTTCGAAATAGTAAATTTTTAATTTTTGTCTAAAAAAATAGATTTGTCCGCGTAATTTCGACCCATATGACCAAAACGATTTAAACTCAGTATTCAAAAGATATGTTGTACATTAAAGTATATTTTGCAATTTGAATGACCAAAGTAGTTTGATATTAATTCGAGATATAGTCAAAGTAGTCAAATTACTCAAAAATTTTAATTTAAAAATAAAAAATATTTCAAAAACTATTCAATAAGAGATTTTTTTTTTAACTCAATTTTCGGTAAAAAAAAGTCCCAAATACATAATAAAAAAAATAGTCACATGCTTATCGCATAACATTTTATAAAATTTTAAAACTAGTGTAATTAACAAAAATATTTTTCAACTTGACAGATTACATTTTTTGGCTTAAAACTTGACAAAACCTAAAATAACTTGACAATCAATTTCATTCCAGACCCTTCATCAACAGTTCCCAAAAGTGGGTCCGTATTCCAGGGGGTCCGCAAAGGGTTTCGTAAGTTGGCAACACTTGTTTACCCGGCGGCCATTTTGTCAGCTGTCAAGTGATGTTTAGTTTGGTTTGGCATTTCAACATGAATAGATTGACGTGCAAATTGTGCAAATTTATTTTGAAAATCATGGTTCTGTTCGAAATACCTTTCGCGCACTACATCCATTTTACGGTCAACATAATCGTCCATCGGAGCAACTAATTCGATTACCGAAAACTAAAACTGCCGTAGTGATGATAATCGGCAAGTGTATGTTGAGACACCGTTACATTCAGTAAAACTGACTGCTTGGTGTGCTTTATGGGCTGGTGGAATCATTGATCCGTACTTCTTTTAAAACGATGCTCGTCAGAACGTTACAGTCAATGGTGACTGCTATAGAGCCATGATTACTGACTTTTTCGTTCATCAATTGAGCAACCATGATGTGCAGGAGCTGTGTTTTCAACGGCGCAGCATGTAACACAGCTCGTGCAACAATTGATTTATTGAAGTCGCTAGTCTACGCCGATGATCCCGAAACGATTGGCCACTTGGAGGACAACATTCGCCGCGTTATTGCCACTATACGGCCACAAATGTTGGAAAAAGTCATCGAAAATTTGGCATCCAGATTAGACTACATCAGAGTCAGCCGTGGCGGTCAGATGCCAGAAGTTATATTTAAATTATAATGCGAGAAGATTATCTTTCGAATAAAGTAAATTTCATGTCAATATAAAAAATTCATCTTTGTTTAATTAAATTTCAAAGTTATATACCTCTATAAAAAACACCCTTTACCTGTATTGTTTTTGTATCAGGCACAATATGTTGGAGTTATTACGACACTAAATTTGAAAACTTCTCAAGACGTAAGATATCGTAAACACATCATGGTTAACTGAATCTATATATTTATATTCGTTTTTAAGTATATTTATTTTAAAAATTGTTATTTTTTGTTAAATAAATTATCAATTTTTATAAAAATATTATTTGCAATATAATGGAGCATTTTTATTTACAAAAATAAATAGTTTATTGAACCGGGAAAACGTTGCAGTATTAAAAAATTAAAAAACTTCGGCTTGTTTACAAATATAATACTTCCAACATTTACCTAAGCGTTTTGGCGAAATTGTCGTTAATTTTATGTAGTTGTTAATTTTATGTAGTTGAAACTTTGTAAACTATTAATCTAAGTTCTGTAAGTGATACACCTTTTTTTCTGCGTGTATAATGATTTTTCCAATGGCCAATATCTTAATGAACATATTTAAACAAAACTATAAACTTTTATTACATTATCAAATTTATTATATTTTTAAAAAATGTGTACAAAGGTAGTGAAAGGGTTAAATGAATAAAAAAAATTATGATGTGAGCAAGAAAAAAAAAGATCGAAAAATAAACTTTTGGTTTTAATTTTTTTTAAATTTAAAAGTAAAACATTGAATAAATAAAATTTTGTTTTTTGGACTTAAATGGTCAGACATTGGTCACTTACAATAGGTCATTTCAATAATTGTGCACTGTAACTGATTGTTTTTATAATTGATTCTATTAACAATTTTAAAAGCCCATTTATACGAAAAAGTTTGTGACTCTAGTTATGATTGTATTCCATAGTGTTTGTTGTGGCAAAAGTCACATAAAATTTTATTTATTTGAAATTTCGTTTAAAATATAGAAAAAGTGAAGACCTTCTACAGACTTCATCACTGCATGACAGATAAAATGTTTATTTGATTGAATTTTATTGTTGTTTTGTATACAAAAGTTGTGACTTTCAGCCTTAAAAGTGTTATGACAGTCACAGTGTAAAATCATATTAATATTTTTTTTTGATACAAGACATTAGTTCTTTAAAAACTTTAATTTTAATTTGTTTTTTTAATTCAAAAACTTTTAAAAAAAAATTCTAAGGCTCAATTAGTAAAACTGTTTTGAAATTGTTTTAATTGTTCAAAAACTATACAAATTTTCTTTACACTTTTGTGTTCCTGGTGATTCTTTCAAGAAGTCTCGTACAGTAAACCTCGTTTAAGATGAACTCGTTTAAGAGAAAATCTCGGTTATTACGAACTAATTTGAAAATCCTGACGTTTTGGCGACAACTTCAAGTAACATCTGTTAATACGAACTTGTTTAAGATGAAACCTCGGTTAAGATAAACTGTTTTTAAAAGTGTCACAAAGAAATTTTTACATAATTTTTCATTTTAATGCAATATTTCCAAAATTTTCTTAGAATTTGTAATGGCCACGGGAAATTTTGCTGAAATATTACGAGGAATTTCCTTATTTTGAACCTTAAGGTATTATTTGCTAAATTTAGCAACACATGTCTGCTGAACTGTAGTGCAATGAAAATAGTAGAAATGATTAGTAGGCTCTACTAAATTTTAGTAAAATTGTTGTAAAATGCAATTTTAAAATCGATTTGCTAAAATCAGCAAAAAAAGTAACAAATTTTAATGAAATTAGTACAATGAAATTAGTATACAAAATTAGAACATTTTTGGTCTTCGATGTTCAGTAACGTCATGATGCTTGTTAGGAAAAGACCCTAGCCACGTGCTTGATTACTAAGAAGACAAAATTGAAGTAAAATTGATAATTAGCAGGTTTTTTGTTAAAGCTCTGCCTATTCTGGAGGCTCTAGCTTTTCTAAAACTTCAGGTTCTAATGAGATCTTTAGCCTGATCGAAATACTAGTATCAACCTAGCTAATATGTTAGATTTGCTTTATTTTTGTAAATATACGGAGGTTGGAAGCTCGTTATAAATTAAAAATAACATGCAAATAATGTCGATGTATATAAAAACAAAAAATAATAAAACTGATGGGAACCGCTGCTCTGATGTACGGCATCATATAGTCGGTCGTGACAGACATTCAATTTAACATGTTTTTTTTTATTTATTAATCTATGTGTAATATCTGTACTCTACTAGAATTTTTAATTGAATGTTTTGTTGTCTAATAACAATCAAGTCAGTGTAGAAGAGACGTTGACATCAAATCTGTTCAGTTCATATTCATTCAGTTTTTCTGAATGTCTATATTTGTATTCGTAGAGTGACCAATTTTTGTTCAATACAAATGAAAAAATATGTACTTTTATAAAAAAGTATCATGAATTATAAAATAAAAAATTCGAATTATGACAAAATGTATGTAACTTACAACTTTATTTTTAAACGTTAATTAAATTCGACAAAACTCTCAATAAATGCTATGTATGGTCTGTCAATTCAAACGTACACTGAGAGAATTCCTTGGACCTGTTTCACTAAATTAAAGAAGTTTTCTTCACAACATGAATGAAAAATTTCTTAAACTTTATGAAAAAGCTTTATAGCTTTAATGAAACAATTTTTAATGAAACTTTTTCATAAGTCGTATGAAATTTTTACTAACTTAAATGAAATTTTTCATTAAATTTTATGAAAAACTGAATAATTTAATAAAAAGTTTCAATGGACGTGTTTCAGTGACATTTCATAGATATAATGCAAAAATTCATTGATAACAGGCGGACAGTTCTCTTAGTGTACGTTCTAATGTAATGTTTGTAAATACAAAAGTATGGTTTTTATTATTTTTTTCTGTTCAATTGAATACTGATGATACTGCCTGCCATAAAGACTAGTTAACAACACGTTGTTTAATATACAAAAAAAAAAAAAACAAAAAAACACAATTTTAATTAAAATATTCACAATAGAAGTAAGAAAAATAATTACCTATACCAGAAAACAGAGCTTCGAAAGAATGAATTCAATTTAAGCTCGATTCACAGAAAAATTTAATTCAGAACTACAAAAAACTAAAACTAAAAATCTCTTTCATTAGCTTCATTGCAAAGCTTGAAATGGTATCAAATGACTTCTTAACTTCAATGATTCAAATGATATGATCGACTTCATTACGGACGTCCCGGTATCGGACTTTTTTTATCTGAAAGGGACATTTCACTTTAAAATGGCGTTGTCATTGGAGATGAAGTATTTCCCCATTTCAGACACCTTGTGATATGTCCCAGGGCAAACCCAGAAGGACATGTCACCATGAACTAAAGGAGCTAACCTTAATAGATGTGATGCAGAACTAGTCGTAGATTATACTTTTTGTGACATGTCACCCAACTAACCTAAAAGGAAAAATTTAAAAAAATAATTTTTACCATAAGCACTCCGATTATTTGCAAAATTTCCGACAAATAAATAAATTGAGGTTTATTTTTCTAAAAATTTCCTGAAAACTTAAGCCAATTTTTAAATAGTTTTCTTTCTGACAAAATTTCACATTTTTTCGCTTTGCCCTCAAATTTCCATTTCTGTGTTCTTTTCTAAAAATAAGGTGAGCACTCTGAGAGGGTACCTTCTTTCTTTCTAGAAATATTGCCATAAAAAAGTCAAAAAGTGCAATTTTAGCGCCCTCAAAATTCTTCCGAACAACTTTGTAAATAATAACTTTGGCTTCTGATGCAGAAGGTCCCCCAGTTCAAAACGTCATTGAACCACTATATTTTTTTTATTATAATATAGGATTTTTTTGTTTTGTTTTATGTTATAATATTTTATTTTTTTATATTTATTTAGAATATTGTTGTACCTAAAGTCCAAAAATCTAATATGATATTGCCATATAAGAATTTATTTGTTGCTTTTCAAAAAGTTTGATCATTTTCATAATAGACAATACAATTGTTTCATTGGCATCACCCAAATCTTCAGTTGTCTGTAATAGAAAAAGATAATTGGCTTAACTCAAACCGAGGCATTATATACAACAGACAAAATAACCTCTATGAGAATATTTTTGTCTACCTTAGTATACAAATTGCCTGATCTGGTAACCTTAATTATAAAATCAAACTATTTGAAAAATCAATTTTTTTATTTTTAATACAAAATTAAAACATTTTTGAATATTATTTTTTATTTTTTCTGTTTGCAAGTATTTAATAAATTTTAAACCTAAAATTTGTTAAAAAAAAAAAAAACAAAATTATGATAAAAATTATTAAATAAACAAAAAACAAAAATATGAAGCTAACACCAAAGTTTTTAAATAATTCAAAAAATTTGTTATTAAAAAAAAATTCCATAACAATATAGTATAAACGCACATGTTAAATAAATGCAATGTGTGATCAAAATGTGTTTAATTCTGATTGTAAAAATGAAGCATTTTAATTGGACGCGGGTGAAATGTTTGACATGTTTGAACTTTAAAATGCAACACTTTTTTCCAGAAAACGCCATTAGATATGAACCATGCGTAATTTTATTGCAAATTAATTAAAATTGCATAAAAAATAAAAATAATTCTTTAATTTTTCTTTATTTGCTATTCTTCTTTGTTTATCGTTATATGTAATTATAGTTATGAAACACCAACAAAAAATTATTTTACAATTTTTCTCTTAAATCAATTATGTAATCTCTTAAATTTTACACAAAAAGAGATCAGCTGCCACACTCTTAAAAACAGTTATAAGATTTAAAAAAAATATTTCTAATATTGCAAAAAATAGCAAACATCATTTGTAATTATAGTTATGCAACGCAGTGTATCTAAGAAATTGTCATATTAACCATTAAACAAACTTGCACAAAGAGCGATTGAATTTTAATAGCGAACTAGTTCATTCAAAGCAATTGCAATTATATAGCAAAAATCATTTGTAATTATAGTTATGCAACGCAGTGTATAAAGGCTGGAGACGAAAAAAATTTACAATTTTCAAATGCGGATTGTGCAAAAGCTATAGTCGTCGCTAGGGATGAAATATAAATTTTCCTAAATTCTCTGAAGTACAATATTGATTACACTATAAACCTTTTAAGCCTTAAGATATTATTGTTTTTCTGTCAGCAAAAAACATAAAAATGGAGAAAATTTTAAATTGGACAGTTTTTTGGTTGAAATAGAAAATTTTTAACACAATTATAGAACTAGGAAGGTAAATCAATGGATTACAAAAATGTGTTATAACTAAATTATACTTGGGGTACATGGTATGTTTATAAAAAAAAATGAGAGTTAAATACAAAAGTAGTTGGCTGGTTGTGAGGGACCTTTTTCATGCCAAAATTTAACGTATTAAATTCAGTTTTAACCAACAATTTCATGAACAATTTTCTGATATAATATCATATATATCAAAAAAAACCTGCTGAAACTGACTTTAGATGCCTCTTATTTCTCAAGGTTTTATGAATTGAGATAAACTATGGACAGAAAGTCATTGTTTTAACGTGAGTACCGGCCTCGAAGGCATAAGCGCACGGTTCTCTTAACACCGGGTGAAATATGGCGTCCACCACCGCCCCCTTAACAAGACACTGAGCATCAGGTAGGGTTCCAGTTTTTGAGTTTGAATATTGGCAATTACTCATCCCACTGGAGAGGTCGAGGCCCATCTAAAACCTCTGCTTTGATCTCTGGGTCACAGCACCCGGTTGAGAGTGCAACTCCACACTGAACACCGAAGTGCTCTTCCTGCATTTAGGCTAACCACAGCCACCACGAAATTCCCCGAAGGGCCGTTCCCAATAGCCATTACCGTAAAGGACAATAGAGGAATCATGCAAATATGAAATACATTTCGAACACAAAGCAATGACGCTGTATAGCTAATTACCAGTTATTATTATGAGACCAACGATTGCCATTATCTGCATAACCTAGTTAATATCACAAGCATACCGAGACTTCTTGCCAATCCGAATTCAATTCGAACACAAAGCAATGACGCTGTAAAGCTAATTACCAACCATTATCATGACAGACAACCCAAACTCGCCCAACGAACTGTCATATCTGCATAACATATAAACTATGGACAGTAGGCCGGGTCGATTTGTATGGAGGCAAAAAAAATCGCTCAACGTTCAAGGAAAATCGTGTTCTAGGGATCAAAATAAGAAACTTTGATGAAGGAACCATACCTCTAAAACGAATTCTGATGTCCTGACTTTTGACCCGTAGGATCAAATTTTGAAAAATCCCACTTTGGCGCATTTAGAGTGCCCCAGTCGAATCCAACCCAATCGAATATAATTTATACATTTATCTGCTAGAGCGTCTTCCGGAGAAGAAATAGAGACTCCTAATAGAGACTCCTTGGAAAGACTCCTAATACTTTCTGAAATATCTGTATCCCGAGATTTGTACATTTTGCTATAAAAACACGGCTAAAAAGGCCCTCTTTCAACTTAAATTTTAACCCCTTAACGGTCACCTAGAATGATGATTTATGCATTAATCTGCTAGCGCGTCTCCTGGAGAAGAAGTAGCTCCCATAATCTTGGAGAGATTTCTCCTACTTTTTGAAATATCAAAGTGGGCTTTTTCAAAATTTGATCCTACGGTTCAAAATTCGGGACATCAGAATTCGTTTTAGAGGTATGGTTCCTTCGGCAAAGTTTCTTATTTTGATACCTAGAATACGATTTTCCTTGAACGTTGAGCGATTTTTAAATCGACCCGCCCTAATGGACAGCGTTAGGTTGACTATATTAAGCTATGGCATTTAAAGTTTCATGTTGGAACGTCGTCACCAAAAATATTGATTTTTATGTCTCATGGAGTTGGTCAGGAAGTGCGACTGAAGATTGTATATATCAATTGGTCATAATTTTGAAGTGTTCTTTAAAAAGACAATAAAACCGAAACATAATTAGAAATTGAACTTATTCTGGAAGTTGCTTTTTATATTGCTTATTTTGGAACTGTTGTTAAGAAAATATTTACATACAAACATTTTTATTAATGTCGGACGAATTCTGTTTTTGCCTAAATTGGAGATATGGTCTCTTCAAAGGGCTAATTGAGCCACAACAATATTTTCGACGAAAAAATGTTCAATTAAAAAAGTTTATAAAATCTTTTATTAAAAATGCTTAAACTAACTTATAATCTAGCAGAAATTCGTCGCTTTTCTGTACTTAAAACAAATAATGGAATAGAGTTATGTACGATAATGTGAAAATTTACCAAAATATCATCCATGCCTTTCTGAAACACCAAATATGAAAAATATGTATAACAAATTGGGAAGATTATTTATTCATAAGTTGTCTGAATTTTCTAAAAAAATATCAAAAGCCAGTTATTTTTAAATTAAACTAATCCGAAAATTTTAAACTATTAGTGTCCTTTGCATGGAGTCTTACCGCAAAATGCTAAAATTTTCCACATTTCAAATTGTTAAAAAAAATGATATGGGTAAAAACTTTAGAGTATTGCTCTTAATTTATGACATCATATTTGTTTCTATTGTTATTTGTGCTACATTAAAAAAAGTCAGTAAAGTCAGAAAAAAATGTTGTTGCGTCAGCAAAATTTTAGTCAGGAGGGTGCTTGCAAAAAAATTGCTAATGTCAGCAAAAAAATTGTAAATTCAGCAAAAGTTTTGCGGTTTAGTTGATTAAATTTAGTTGATTAAAAATTAAAAAAATCCTTACTAAAAATAAATAAAATGTTTGCTGAATATTAATTAGTAGGCTGAAAAAAACTCAAAAAAATTGTAGAAAAATTATACTTTGGTTAATTTATTTGCTGAAAATTTTAGTTTTTCTTTAAAAACAAATTGACAATACTTTAGAAAATATAAAAATATTCATACATTGACGGCATTTAATTTAAATTAACATAAACAAAAACAAAACTATATTTCAACTACTTACTAAATTCATGGTTGTCTAAATGATGACAATTTGGACTGAAGCTAAATAATTCTAGAAACAAAACAAAACAAGTGGAAGCATTAAAGTCCGATGTGCCGAATTTGGTATAAAAAGGATTAAATTCGGCTGTGACGAATTTTTGGATACCCTCCATCTCGGTGTTTTCATAAACCAGGGAAAGTGCAAACAATATTAATATCTATATTCTTTGTAAAAATAACAAAAATAATGTTGTTTTTATAAGTAAAACAAAATATGACTGATTGATTAATGTATTTGGGATGTTACAAAAGAAAAATGTTTAATTAAAGTTTACTAAAATGAATCTGAAATTCTGCATGCTTATAACAGTGGGTATTCAAAGGTATTCTGATTATCGTGTAGTGAAAAATATATATATATTTATAGTTTCTTATGATGTTAAAAAAACTGTTGTAAAATTCGCCTGTTGTTTGTCTCTTTGCCCATATAAAAATGAAAGAAAGTTACTAAAATATATTTTTGGATCGTTAGAAGAGATGCAATGAATACAAACGCATAAAAACAGTTTCGAATAATCAGAATTTTAGATAAATTAAGGGAACAAAAATACGCTTGCGGAGACATACATAATGAAATAATTATGAAATGCCAGTTTACATTACAACACATGTGTTTATAAGTAAAACGGAAAGTGTGATGAAACTAAGTTTGTCAAAAATTATAAAAGAAAATCTTTCGAGTGTTTAGGGTGTTTTCGAAACACAAAAAATTAAAGAAACTGGTATTTCAAATTATTGTTTTTCAGCTCAGTTGTTTGTAAAATTCTCGTTTACGACTCCTAGAATAAGAACCCTAAGAAATTTTCCCAAAATTCGATTGGTTTTTACACATCAATACTTTAATTTAGAATTTTTTTGTATGTATCAAATAAAAATTAGGGCTTTTAAGGAAAACAAATGCATATAATCAAAAGATTTTAAGATGAAGTATGCACCTTATATGTCTTAAATAAAAAATTCTGAAAGTGAATGTCCTTTAAATTTAATGGGGTTTTTAATAAATGTAATTAGAGTGTAAGAGTTTCCTTGCAAATTTATTAAAGGTTGAGAATGAGAATAAGTAAAAATAGTGTACGAAAAAAAGTTATGAATTTACATTGTTGAATTCGGGGAGTTTATTCCTGGATATTTTTTGATCTGATAACGATTAATGTGTTATGGCAACTCCGGTTAATGCAGTCAAATAAATAAAGAATTTTAACTAAACTATTTTGTTCTACCTTTTTCTAATTGGTGATTTTTTGATTTGTTGGGGTTAACAAAAAAGGTGTATGGCAAGCCTGGTATCTGGAAAACAAAAGAATGCTTTATAAATTAGCTTAACAATTTTTCGAGGGCTTCTCACATTTGCACTCATAACCAGTGTTGCCAGGTTTGCAGAGCATAAAATGTCAAATTTTCTAAAAAAAAAACGGCAAAATCGTCATCATATTTTGAAAAATCGTCAAAATAAAATATATTTGCTAGAAGAGGGATAAAGTTTTAATAAAAAATAAAATACAATAATGTTATCACATTTCAAATGTTAACGTGTTATCGTTGTAATATAACACGATTTTTGACACTTCTCTTTGGTTTAAACTTCGAAAATCATTATATTTTACAACGATATTCATATTTATAAAATGTTGAAACTGTGTGCCCCAGTAGGCTAGTTGGTAGCGTGCTGGCTTTCAGTAGCACAACTTTTTAAATCTTAAATTCTTTTACAAAATTTGGAAATTCTTTAACAATAAGTCTGTTCGATTACTTTACCTGTAAAGTTCAGTAAAAACTACTCAGTAACAAAATTACAAAAAGTAAGACAAATTTACAAAAAAGTAAACGAACAGAAAATTTGTAGGAATTATTAAATTGGATAAAACAGCTTGTTTTAAATATTAAAAAAAAAATCAACTGGTCATTATGGAAAAGGAAAAAGTTAATTGAAATTATCGACCAAAAATAATTTAAATGTTTTTTAACTTCTTCCATAGTTAATTATTTAATATTTTTCACTTTCAATCCATAAAAAATTAAAATTTAATTTTTGTTTTTGTTTACTAAAAATACAAGCATATTTTTTTAGTCATATGTTTTTTTTCATCTTACAAATTCTTACTGGCAAAAATGTATCCATTAAAAATTTGTAAGTTCTTTGGCATCAAACTGTCACTTTACTATCCCTTTTACCAGTTTTTACTGAGTATTTGTCTAAAGGAAAACCTTTCAGTAAACACTTGTACAAATTTTTGTGTTATAGAACAAACTTAATGGTATATTTTTTATTTATTAAATTTTGGCACTTTATTTATATTATTAGGCCTGTTTTTTAAGCACCGGATTTATTTTTGGATTTATTTTGTTTCATTTAAAGTTGTATATATATCATCTTTCAACATGAAACATATTCGGGCTAGAGATCTGTTTGTTTCGCAAAAAAAGTCCATGGCTTGTGTTTTAACATGAACATTTTTTTTATTTTTATTTAAATCTAACTCCAATAAAATTTTATAAAAATTTAAAAAAATGTTCTAACAATATACACACAGAAACTAAATTAAGCTAAACCCGTAATGAATTTATAAAAAAATAAATGCGGTTTGGATTAAGTTTTATTCAATTCTAGAATTTGCATTTTTGCAAAATTGTATTTCACATCATATTAGCATATAAAAGCTAGCTATCGATCAAAAAACAATGTTTTTGCTTTCAATTTTTAACGAAATAATATAAATTTAATAATCGAGCCGGCGATTTTATGAGAATGATAAATAATTAGATCTTGCTGACATATTAAATTATTGTCAAAAAATCGTCATTTTGGAAGCAAAAGTCGTCAAATAGTCATTTAGTTATTTTGGGTATTAAATATCATCAAAATGACGACAAATCGTCAAACCTGGCAACTCTGCATGCGATTGCTACTAATTCATACGTACATACCTATATATATATATTCCCGTCGTTCCTATAAGGAGCATAGGGCCGTACATACATACTGTATTACAAAACAAAACAAAAAAACAACAACAATATTTTGTGGGTTTTTTTGTTTTTAAGTGTTGATCATGACCATGGATGGTAACCGATTCTATGTGGTTATTGGTCGTAGTAACGCTATTTACTTTTATTTCGGTAACGGTATTTTAGGGGAAACTATACTTCAGTTTTTTCGGTAACGGGATTTTAGCGTTAACGGTATTTTAGCGTTATCGGTATTTTATTTATTTCGCTAACGGTATTTTAGCGGTAACGATATTTTAGATATTTCGTTAACTTTATTTTAGGGAAAAGATTTTTCAATTATTTTGGTAACGGCATTTTAAGGATAACGTTAATTTAGTTATTCAGGTAATATTAATGCACACCACAATTTTTAACCGCATTATGCCCTAGTTTAAATGACTGTCTAGTTTATGATCATACTTTAGGAAAATATATCTATTTACAGAAGTTTTTTTGTTCAGATCTTGTTAGATTATTTCGGTAACGGTATTTTAAGGTAACGGTATTTTACGGATAACGGTATTTCAAGAATATCGGTAATGGTATTTAAGCGATAACGATAGTCCGTTGAAAGGTGTTAGAATCGGGGACGGTACTTCAGCGATATTGACA
>CM037851.1:151477752-151506041 GCA_021234595.1 Delia radicum | reverse complement strand
CGATTATTGGGGTTTTCTTTAAATTTATGAAATAACCACTACATATAATTATACACTAAATATTTTACAAATAATTATAAAATTAATAACTTGTTTAGTTTCAGATCATTTTTAATAATAATTAGCAAATTTGCTTAAGCAATTTTAATTATATTTTGGTTTATGTTTTTTTTTTTTTCTTCTTTATACACTTTTTATTAAATTTTTTCAATATTTTATCACTTTTGCACTATTTTCTCACTGAGCTCATCTTTGTCACTAAACTGAAAACAAACTAAATTATTAGATCTTAGTGACAAAGAAGATCAAGGAATAATTTTGACAAGAGTGCAAAAGAAAGTGGATAAAGTTAGAGGGAATTGCAACTTTAATGTAAACAAAGTTATTTTTTTATATTCACAAAAAAATTTACAAGAAAAAGAACTAACGAGTAAAATTTTATGACTGACCTTTTTTTTTTTTATGAATCAAAAAAAAATATAAACGTAGTAAAGAAAAAAAAATATAGTAAATAAACGTAAATAGTAATTTTGATAGTAAAAAAAACAGAGTTGGGACTAGGGTATTAGTAGGAGTTTTAATTAAATTAGTTATTAAACGTACTAAATAATATTATAATATAGGCAAAATTGGAACTAGATTATTATTATTAAATTTTAACTAGCTTAGTTATATATTTAAGTATATATATAATAAATGTTAAAAATAATTTTTAGTGGATAATAATAACTAAGTTAGCATTAATAAGAATTAGTAATACAGTATTTTGGTAGTTAATAATGTATTAATTGTTATTAATAATCAAAATTGTTAAACAATTTAATATAATTTCTAGCACAGTAATAGGGCTAGAAATTTATGGGAGATCCCAGTTGGGAATCCCTTGCAATAATCAGCCTAAAATTGTAGCAGTTAGAGATGAACAATTATTTTGGGTATATATTTTAGTTGAAAATTTGAGCGGAATGAATATCGTGTCTCGATTTTGGCACGATACTTCGTGTAGTTTACTATTTCGCCGGGCAAATATTTATTAATCCTATATAAAATTAAATATTTATTTTAGAGACTGAATAATAAAAATTTTATAGAGTATGCTCACCCTTAAAGTAGATGTAATTAAACTTGGAGCCACATAAAATGTGCCTCCAGGGAAAGGTTTTAATACCAAGTTAAAATATGTCCCACTGAATCGATTTCTGGTATAAGGGATTGGAAAAATTTCATCATTAATTCCTCATGCAATCCTTAGACTTTTTTTTATTTTCACGTACCTCAATTACACAGGAAACCACGAATAACATAAAAATCAGTAACACTTAGAAAACTTTTTAGGTTTTATTCACTTTTTAAGACTTTTTAGAAAAAAAATTAACTAGACGACTTACTTCTTCTTTGTTTGAAGGTTCGTATAAAAGTGCCGGAAATACTAATGAGAAGTAAAAATTGCATGTGGACATTTGAGAGAAAAAAAACATGAATGAAACAAACGATTATGAATGAAAATGAAGAAGTCGTGGTTACACGACAAGTCAGGGTTTGGTGTTATACAAATCGTTTGAAATCGAACCGTTTATTAAATCGGTTTTAGTCGATTCACACCGGCACAAAAAGGAATTAAGTTACAACAGGAAAAATTATTGTCATTGAAAAAAAAAATTATACTAACTTTTAGTAACATTTTTGTTGAAACTAAATTTCAGCAACTGTTAATTGAATTGCTTTATTACAAAAAAAAATACTTTTCAACAAACTGGTAAATAATGTGTTTTTTTCCTTTGGTGTATTTATTGACCACACAACCCAGTACAAAGCTCACCAGCAGATGTCGAATGATATGTGACATTTAGGGTGTTTTTTACTAATATTGCAACTCCTGATTTGGCATAAGAATATTCTTTGTTGTGTTGAAAGATCCTGTAGTTTGGTAAATTAAATAGTTTTTTATTTTTTGTATGATATGAGTTTCTTGTAGAATAATTATGTTTGGTTGATGTTTATGTACTAGTAATTCTAAAGCAAATTTATTATTAAGAAAACCCTGAATATTCCATTGGATAATAGATATATTAAGACCAATATTCATGATTTTATTACTAAAAAAAAAAGTTAAATAATTATTTTTTGCATGTTTTTTCTTTTCAGCTATAGTTTGATTTATTTGGCTTTTAATATCTGTGTAAATTGCGCGGGAGTATGGGGATAAGTCGGCTCCCGGAGAATCCGGATCGATTAAATGACTTCCTCTTTTAGGTGTAATCGGATTTGATTCAGGTTCATTGTCAATTTCCATTTCGTTGTTTGTACTTTTATGTTGATGTTTTGTATTTTGTGATGTAGTTGGTTTTGATAGTATTTTTTCTGGTTTGGTGCTTGTTGTTGGTAACGGTTTTGGTGTTTCTTTTTTTGAAGTTTGTTTTTCAGTTTTTTTGGTTAAAGTTGTAGTATTGTTGTTTTCTGTTTTTTGAGTTGAAGTTGTAGTATTGTTTTGAATGTTTTTTGTTTCTTTGATGGTATTTTGTTCTTTATTGGTTTGACTTGTGTTGTTTTTTTTTCGTTTGATTCATTTGCAATATTAGCAAAAGTTGGTTTAGAGTTATTTTTGTGTATAATTTGTGTGCTTCGGGGTTGGAGTTGTATGTTTTCCAAGCTTCTCTTATGGAGCAACGTTTGTCAATTTTAATTTTTATTACTGCCTTGTGTTTAAGAAATGTTGGGCATGCCGCATCATATGAAGTGTGTGTTTCTACACTGCAATTTACGCAATATTTTCTTTCGCATAGTTCGTGTTTGGACATCTCACCACATTCTTTACATAGTTCGCTATTTTGGCATCGTTTTTTTGTATGGCCTAATTTTGGCAGTTCTTACAACGCATAGGATTTGGAATGTATTCATTAACTCTTACTCTTTCCCATCCAATTTTTATGTATTCAGGACGTCTTATTAAATCAAATGTTACTATGGCAGCTCCAGTTGGTTCAAGTGTTTCTTCATCTACTTTTTTTCATAATTCTTTTAATTTCCACAACTTTTTGACACTTAAGGCCTTCTGTCAGCTCTTCTTCTGTAAGATTTTTAATTTTATGGGAGAAAATTTTTCCTTGCACATAATTTAGAGCTTTATGGTACGTAATTGTTACAGGTATTGTGTCGACATAGATGGATTTTATGAATTTTTCGGCTGCTTTTAAATTGTTAGTTTTGATTAAAAGATCACCTGATTTAAGTTCTACAACATCTGTGTAATCTTTCGATATATAATTCAATCCCTTTTCTATTTGGAATACATTGTGTGATGAGATTGGTTTGGTTGTTTCCTCCTTGCCTATTACGTTTCGTGGGGATACCACCACATACCTTGGAATATGGTCATCACACTGTTTGAATTCCGGTAGAGCAATGTTAAAGTCATCACCCCGAAAACGTTTATTTACGTTGGATATGTCTTCATTGGAACCTAGTGCCCTGAACCGATTATGGTTCGTGGGATGAGAACCATTCATCTTTGGGTGGTTCGACCCGCAGAAATTAAAGAATTTCAATAAAACTTTCAATAAAAATTATATATTTTTAAACGTAATGTGAGAAGAAAAAAAAAAGACACGTTTTTTTGTTTCTTATGTTTGTGAAAAAAAAAATAAGAGAAATCCGTTATACAATATTAGCACAACAAGAGAACGACTATACACGGCGATTGCCTAAGCAAGACTGCCGTTACGATGTTATTTCGTTAATTTGCGTGCTTCACGTGAATCACTCGCAATTGAGAGTAAAACCTGAATTTACTTTAGTCAGCGTGAGTGAGTGTGAGTAGAAAAAAATTGTGCGTGATTGGAATTTTTGCTTCCGAGTGTGAGTCAAAATTCACTCACGTGTCCATCTCTACTTTATTGGACAACCAGGCTCTGTTGAACTTTAATTAAAAACTAAATTGAACAAAAAAAAACCACTTAGACGTGCTAACTTATCTCCAGCAAACCGAAGTTTAGAGCTTAACCATAGTTGTGAATGCCAAATTTATATGGAAATATCTGTGGTTAAAGTTAAACTTTGGTTATATTTAGGTAAGTAGCTCGCCCTTGAATGCATAAATTTTGATAGACCAACTTGATGTAAAATTTATATGAAAATATGTGGAATAGTACAGTAACAATAAACTTAATTTAGAGAAACAAATTAACATAAACGGTATAACATTTTACGTTGCATACGATGTTGTAATTCACCACGTCTTATCATGGTATGAATGACTTTAAGAATTGTGCGTTCTTCATACTTTTGCCGCAAGAATCCTAAAATGACACAAGCAATTGTTTTTTATTTGTAAATATTTAAACAAAAGCCGAACAATTCATTCGATGGACATACCTGTACAATATTTTGTTCCGAAACCTGTGATCCAATGGCAAAACGTCGTTTCAATTGTTTTTCAATGCGATTCAAGGTTTCTTGATCTTCTTCGGTTGTGAAACCTTCGGCACCCGCTAAACTTCCAGTTGTAGCTGCATCTAGTGTTTGAAACTTGGAACAGTCTAAGAGATTCATTAACATGATCGTCATTGACAAAGGGTAACAAATGCATCTTTGCCAATGATTCTGAAATACGTATAATGGCCTCTAGCTGACGTACCGTAATGGGGATGCTAAGACGTTTATCGGCCGCCTTTTCTTGTTGGCCCGCGCCACTGCGCATGAGTACATAGCGACTTTTTAATTTTTCGCCAGCTTCCTCGCTCAAACGCGGCCCACAACGCGTACGACAGTAGTGAATATATTTTTTGAATAGTGGTAAAGATATTTCGCCTTCGGGCTGATCTGAGGGCGCCTGATCTATTTGATGATAGATGCACATTTATAATATGTTTGGCCATTGTTATGTCTCGCAATTCATCGTGTACATCCTTGACGATAAATATCATGTCGAAACGTGATAAAATTGTTGGCATAAAGTCGATGTTTTCCTCACCTTTGGTATCGTCCCAGCGACCAAATATTGAGTTAGCTGCTGCCAATACAGAACAACGTGAATTTAATGTTGTTGTAATACCAGCTTTAGCAATTGATATTGTTTGTTGTTCCATGGCTTCGTGGATTGCGACACGATCATCTTCGCGCATTTTATCAAATTCGTCAATACAAACGACACCGCCATCTGCCAAGACCATTGCACCGCCTTCCATAACGAAATTGCGCTGAAAAAGAATACAATTAAAAATAAAACAAGTGGGAAGCATTAAAGTCCGATGTGCCGAATTTGGTATTAAAAAAGATTAAATTCGGCTGTGACGAATTTTTGGATACCCTCCATCTCGGTGTTTTCATAAACCAGGGAAAGTGCAAACAATATTAATATCTATATTCTTTGTAAAAATAACAAAAATAATGTTGTTTTTATAAGTAAAACAAAATATGACTGATTGATTAATGTCTTGGGATGTTTCAGAAGAAAAAAAATGTTTAATTAAAGTTTACTAAAATGAATCTGAAATTCTGCAGTGGGTATTCAAAGGTTATTCTGATTACCTAAGATTATATATATTTGTATAGTTCCTTATGATGTTAAAAAAACTGTTGTAAAATTCGCCTGTTGTTTGTCTCTTTGCCTATATAATAATGAAAGAAAGTTACTAAAATATATTTTTGGATCGTTAGAAGAGATGCAATGAATACAAACGCATAAAAACAGTTTCGAATAATCAGAATTTTAGATAAATTTAAGGAAACAAAAATACACTTGCGGAGACATACATAATGAAATAATTATGAAATGCCAGTTTACATTACAACACATGTGTTTATACTATACATCACATAAGTAAAACGGAAAGTGTGATGAAACTAAGTTTGTCAAAAATTATAAAAGAAAATCTTTCGAGTGTTTTCGAGATACAAAAAATTAAAGAAACTGGTATTTCAAATTATTGTTTTTTCAGCTCAGTTGCTTGTGCAATTCTCGTTTACGACTCCTAGAATAAGAACCCTAAGAAATTTTCCCAAAATTCGATTGGTTTTTACACATCAATACTTTAATTTAGATTATTTTTGTATGTATCAAATAAAAATTAGGGCTTTTAAGGAAAACAAATGCATATAATCAAAAGATTTTAAGATGAAGTATGCACCTTATATGTCTTAAATAAAAAGTTCTGAAAGTGAATGTCCTTTAAATTGAATGGGGTTTTTAATAAATGTAATTAGAATGTAAGAGTTTCCTTGCAAATTTATTAAAGGTTGAGAATGAGAATAAGTAAAAATAGTGTACGAAAAAAAGTTATGAATTTACATTGTTGGATTCGGGGATTTTGTTCCTGGATATTTTTTTGATCTGATAACGATATTTTTTTGATCTGATAACGATTAATGTGTCTGGCAACTCCGGTTAATGCAGTCAAATAAAGAATTTTAACTAAACTATTTTTTTCTACCTTTTTTCTAATTGGTGATTTTTTGATTTGTTTGGGGGTTAACAAAAAAAGGTATATGGCAAGCCTGGTATAAGGAAAACAAAGCATACTTTATAAATTAGCTTAACAATTTTTCGAGGGCTTCTCGCATTTGCACTTATAACCAGTGTTGCCAGGTTTGCAAAGCATAAAAACGACAAACTTTCTAGAAAAAATCGTCAAAATCGTCATCATATTTTGAAAAATCGTCAAAATAAAATATATTTGTTAGAAGAGGGATAAAGTTTTAATAAAAAATAAAATACAATAATGTTATTCACATTTCAAATGTTAACGTGTTATCGTTGTAATATAACACGATTTTTGACACTTCTCTTTGGTTTAAACTTCGAAAATCATTATATTTTACAACGATATTCATATTTATAAATGTTGAAACAGTGTGCCCCAGTAGGCTAGTTGGTAGCGTGCTGGCTTATCAGTGCGGGGGGTCGTGGGTTCGATTCCCACCAGAGGCACTGATCTGTTTTCGCTACAACGCGCCGAAGGACATAGTAGTTAGTGCTCGGTTAGGGTAATAGTATATAACTTGTAATTATATGATTATTAATTAATAAAATAACAAAAATATAATGTTGAAAGATCAAATAAATACAACTTTAAATCAAACTAATTTTACCACTTGAACTGTTAAACACTTATATCTGCATAATTCTGTGAACAACATTTCAGTGGCACAACTTTTTAAATATTAAATTCTTTTACAAAATTTGGAAATTCTTTAACAATAAGTCTGTTCGATTACTTTTCCTGTAAAGTTCAGTAAAAACTACTCAGTAACAAAATTACAAATAGTAAGACAAATTTAAAAAAAAGTAAACGAACAGAAAATTTGTAGGAATTATTAAATTAGATAAAATAGCTTGTTTTAAATATTAAAAAAAAATCAACTGGTCATTATGGAAAAGGAAAAAGTTAATTTAAATTATCGACCAAAAATAATTTAAATGTTTTTTAACTTCTTCCATAGTTAATTATTTAATCATTTTTCACTTTCAATCCATAAACAATTAAAATTTAATTTAATTTTTGTTTACTAAAAATACAAGCATATTTTTTTATTTTTTAGTCATATGTTTTTTTCATCTTACAAATTCTTTCTGGCAAAAATGTATCCAGTAAAAACTTGTAAGTTCTTTGGCATCAAACTGTCACTTTACTCTCTCTTTTTACCAGTTTTTTACTGCGTATTTGTCTAAACGAACACCTTCCAGTAAAAACTTGTACAAATTTTGTGTTATCGAACAAACTTAATGTTATATTTTTAATTATTAAATTTTGGCACTTTATTTATATTATTAGGCCTGTTTTTAAGCACCGGATTTATTTTTGGATGTATTTGTTTCATTTAAAGTTGTATATATATCATCTTTCAACATGAAATATATTCGGGCTAGAGATCTGTTTGTTTCGCAAAAAAAGTCCATGCCTTGTGTTTTAACATGAAAATTTTTTTATTTTATTTAAATCTAACTCCAATTAAATTTTATAAAAATTTAAAGAAATGTTTTAAACATATAAACACAGAAACTTAATTAAGCTAAACCCGTAATGAATTTATAAAAAAATAAATGCGGTTTGGATTAAGTTTTATTCAATTCTAGGATTTGCATTTTTGCAAAATTGTATTTCACATCATATTAGCATATAAAAGCTAGCTATCGATCAAAAAACAATGTTTTTTGCTTTCAATTTTAACGAAATAATATAAATTTAATAATCGAGCCGGCGATTTTATGAGAATGATAAATAAGTAGATCTTGCTGACATATTAAATTATTGTCAAAAAATCGTCATTTTGGAAGCAAAAGTCGTCAAATAGTCATTTAGTTATTTTGGGTATTAAATATCATCAAAATGACGACAAATCGTCAAACCTGGCAACTCTGCATGCGATTGCTACTAATTCATACGTACATACATATATATATATATTCCCGTCGTTCCTATAAGGAGCATAGGGCCGTACATACATACTGTATTACAAAACAAAACAAAAAAACAACAACAATATTTTGTGTTTTTTTTTTGTTTTTAAGTGTTGATCATGACCATGGATGGTAACCGATTCTATGTGGTTATTGGTCGTAGTAACGCTATTTTCTTTATTTCGGTAACGGTATTTTAGGGGAACTATACTTCAGTTATTTCGGTAACGGGATTTTAGCGTTAACGGTATTTTAGCGTTAACGGTATTTTATTTATTTCGCTAACGGTATTTTAGCGGTAACGATATTTTAGATATTTCGGTAACTTTATTTTAGGGAAAAAGATTTTTCAATTATTTTGGTAACGGCATTTTAAGGATAACGTTATTTTAGTTATACAGGTAATGTTAATGCACACCACAATTTTTAACCGCATAATGCCCGAGTTTAAATGACTGTCTAGTTTATGATCACACTTTGGGAAAATATATCTATTTACAGAAGTTTTTTGTTCAGATCTTGTTAGATTATTTCGGTAACGGTATTTTAAGGTAACGGTATTTTACGGATAACGGTATTTCAAGAATATCGGTAACGGTATTTAAGCGATAACGATAGTCAGTTGAAAGGTGTTAGAATCGTGGACGGTAATTCAGCGATATTGACAGCCATCCCTGCTTGCGTATATTCTTGTGTATAAGCATTGAATGTACGTATGTATGTATGTATGATGAAATAAAAAAAAAAAAATTTTAGAGGTCTTCCCACATTTTCACTCATAACTTTTGAACGCGGTTAACCGATTTTGATCATTTTCACTAGAAAACTGCTCATGATATCAACAAACAATTTGACTGAAAATTAGCAGTACCTCTTCTGTATTGGAGGAGTATTTTGTGTTTCCACAGACAGACGGACGGACAGACGGACAGACGGACATGGCTATATCGACTTCTCTGCTGATCAAGAATATATATAGTTTATGGGGTCCCAGAATTTTTTTAAAAGAATTACAAACATTTGACAAAGTGAATATACCCTCCTGCACTATGGGATGGAGGGTATAATAATCAAAAAATTGCTGAATTTTTGCTTTAACTTCATACAAATTTAAAACATTCCGATTGATCCCTGTTCACATTATCTCACAAGTGTATTATACATGTCTGAAATGTGTTGTATAGAAAAATTATAATAGTGTGAACACAATTCGTTGCACATATGTCAAAGAGTGTTAACACTTTTTTTAATTAGCTTAATTTTTTCAAAATTATCGCATAAAGTTCACAGTAGTTCACATACTATGAAACGTTACATTAGACGAAAATTGATGAAACATTTCATAGATATGATGAAGTTTTTAATTTGAGTGCAGAACCAGCTACATGCATAGGAACCCTGTTTTGTATAATAGCTGCAAGGGTGGTTTCGTTTCCTTAAGCAAAACAACTGTTCTGACCTAAATAGTCATACACTCAAGGAAAAAGCTTCATCATATTTATGAAGTTTTCATAAATATGATGTAGCTTCATTGATATTCATCCGATGTAAATATGATGAAGTTCTGTCATAAAAGAGCTAATTGATGATAGGCTTCTTTATATTTATGAAATGTTTCATAAATATGATGAAGTTTCATAACTTTCTATGAAGTGCTTCATAAATTTCATTTTGAATTGTCAGGTTTGAGATAATAATTAAATGTTACTATTACAAATAGAAACCACTAATTGTTAATAAAAGTAAGAGATGAAAAAATTCTTGTGGGGATCAGCGCTAGAGGGAATGCCGCACTTTCGACCTAAGCGACTAGGTCATCTTCATCAAAAAGAGTTTATGAAACTTTTCATAAATAAGATGACGCCTGTATTATGAAAAATGTTCATAATTTTATATAGCTTTTTATATAATCCCATACTTAAAGGAAAAGCTTCATCATATCTATGACATGTTTCATAGATTTTCGTCCACTATAATGTTTCATAGAATTTATGAACATTTCATAAAAAATCAAATCAATTTAATCATATTTATGAAATGTTTCAATATGTATATGAAGTACAATTTGTGTTAGTAACGATTTCATTATTTTTGTGCAGAAAATACCATGATATGGTCATTATAATTCTTGTTGTCTATGAAATGTTTCATAAATATTGATAAAATTGTTAGATTGGACAAACATTTATGAAACTTATTCCTGGTTTTTCTCTGTATTTTGGTAAAATTCAATATCAAATGAAATTATCTGCAAGTTAAGTTAAAATTTTATTACATATGGCTTTACATATAACAATATTAAATTTACAACGAAATCATTTTCAAGTTATTTCTTTTATAAGTATAATTTCAAATAACAAATGGTTTCATTTTATAAGACTGATTTTGAAACACAAAATATTTTCTTGATAATTTTCATTTAAACAAATGTTGGTCTTTAAAAGTGTTGATTTTTAGAAATTTTAATATTTACCTTAAATACTTTTAAGCATAACTTTAAGTCACAAAAGCATACCTACTATCGCCTAAAATTATATAAAATCAGATATATTTTTATTCAATTGTGTATAATTTAATGTTATGGATATATACGAATTTCGGATAAAATTGTATCAAATTATATCTAATTTCATACAATTAGATACATGTAGTAACCATTTTTCGGATCAATTTTTATGTGTTTGTGTATAGGAACTTATCAAATGAGATAATTAGACTACATATTAAAATTTTTACCCAGGTAATTAAAATTAAGAATACCTCAAATAATATGCAACTGATGTTGTAGAATTTTAAATAATTTTCCGTAGTATTTGAGATTTAAAAAATTTTATTCCAAATGATATTTTCGATATTTGAAATGAAAAATAAAAATTTAAATTTATGGTTTCTAAATTTCACTATTTTTCCTTTAAACGGAAGAATTCATTTTCACAAAGTTTATGAAAAATGTTTATGAAATGACATTTTTCATTAATTTTTATGAAACTCTTCATCATATTTATGAAGTTTTCATATTTGATGTTAAAGGATTTATGAAATAATTTCATCAATATTATGGAAGTTTTTACCCTGAATGTAGGAAGTTGAACAGTAACCACGTTGCATCTACAACGTAATTCCTCGGTGTTATCAGCGACGTCATCCTCGATGTCCTCAGCTTCGTCAACCTAGACGTCATCTGTGGCATCATCATCGTCGTCGTTGTATGTTACACAGCCGTCATCTACCCAACAGTAACAACAACACCTGCAATACGCATCATGAGCTCTGGCACTTAAACTTGGTGGACGATCGTAGGGGATCAGCTATGTCGGAACAGATAGATGATGACACGTTTTGTGCCCTGAATGAAGATGCCACAAGAAATTGTCTGAACATGCGACATTTCGGCAGACATTACCATAGTAAGCGCGAATATGATAAATAAGGCGACATGGCGATCAGTGATTGCACAAGCGTCAGGTCAGATCACCTTTCCAGAATTATCAAGCTTGATCGACCCAACGATGTTGTTCTCTCTGATCGTCGTACCTATATGAATCAGAAAAAGGCAGACTGTGTCGGCTTCAGAAAATACACAAACTACTAGTTCATTGGACTACCCACCCTTCCGATGTTCCGAAAAATCGTCACAGCAGCGGCGGCCGCAAGCTTTATTCCTGAAGGTAGAACACCGGTTATAACACAAAATTTCCAAGCAGATACAGCGGAACTAGCGAAATTTTTAGGGCCAACAACAGGC
Organism: Delia radicum; assembly: GCA_021234595.1. Lineage (NCBI taxonomy): Eukaryota > Metazoa > Arthropoda > Insecta > Diptera > Anthomyiidae > Delia > Delia radicum. The sequence goes on along the minus strand of CM037851.1, from coordinate 151,493,901 downwards.
GATCACAGAATCGGCCATATAAATCTGGAGTTCAGCAAATTGGTCAACGAATTTAATAGGAACAAGTGAGTAGGTCACCTAAAAAACTGTAACTTGAGTTCAGGAGCAGGCAAGCTATGGTCAACAGTCAATCTCCTCTCGCATCCCATGAAGCTAGATGATAGCGCGCAGTCCATTTTAGAGCACCCCGAGAGATATAAGGCGAAAAGAAGTATTGTTAGGAAGGTTCACAATATTCCAGCCGATGGCGTACCACCAGCTTTTTCGATATGCAAAGTTTCAGAAGCCGTCAAAATGCAAAACAATTTAAAGCGTTAGGTCCTGGCGGAATATCGATGCTGATGCTTAACACCTAGATGTGCAGGGAGTCAAGTTCTCCTCAATTTGTCTCTAATCAGCATACATGTCAACTCCTTGCTAACTTTTACTTATGGGTGTAAGTTTTTAAGAAAATAACAAAAAAAAAACGTGAAAAGATAGACACTTTAATTTTAACTAATTTTTAAAGTTAGTTTGTATTGTTTAATATATTATCTGCCTACGTTTTGCACATATGACACATATTAATTATTTATATTGAAAAAAAAAAATCATTTATAACAAGGTGAAGCATTAAAGTCCGATGTGCCGAATTGATATAAAAAAGATTAAATTCGGCTGGTGCCAAATTTTTGGATACCCTCCATCTCAGTGTTTGTATTTGGGGTGAAGAATAAAACGTATCAATTCAAGTTTCGTCGTTAAAAGCGAACTGCACTGTATATAAATACAGATAAAGATTTACACAATTCACCATATATGGTTTCTGCCTTTGCTATAAAAAAAATCGTCGACATTCATGGCGCTGAAATCGCTATATTTTATTTCTATGATATTAAATATATATTTGTATTGGGAGTTAAATCCAATTGATATTGTTTTACGAATCCAATTGCAATTGTTGGAAGAGTCCAATTGGGAAAATGGGCAATAGCGCCATCTATTAAGTTCTTTTTTTTTAAAGAGAATCAACACTCAGGAAATTCTTCCTATTAATTAATGTGTTGCTTTCTTTGGAAAGGGGATAGTGGAGATGAAAGGTGGATGAAAGACGAAGGGCTTCAAACATGGCAATAATGTTATTGCGCGATATGACAAATCTTAGAACAGTTGTTGCTCGCCACCTAATGTAGAGTTGCCCGAATTTATTGAAGCTTTTTTGTTTCAAAGCCCTGATTTATTATTTTACTTCGGTGGGTTTAAGTGCTATTGGAACACCGAAGGTGGGCGCATCGATACAAATAAGTGATAGAAACTCATACATATTATATTTTTCTAAATTGATGCTGTCGTCACCGGCAATCGAACCCGGGGCCATCTGTGTAACAGTGCAACGCGATAACTATCACACCACAACGCCCACTAACCTCTTAAATTGTGAAGGGAAGTTTATATAAAAAAAATAATAGAAAATGAAATGAAGAAATATAGAGTATGGCCTCGAACTTGAATAATTTCATTTTCAGAAAAAAAATATTGTTAGGAAAAAAACTTTGATTTTGTAAATGAAACGAATTTAGTAGAAAAAAACCTAGCACTATATTAACGAGGGTTATGTGGACAAAAATAAACTCAGCTTATTGCAATAATTAAATGCAGTTTGCTTATAACAATTGAATAGGGGAAAAGCACAAATCGATGTCTCAAAGTAATCAATATTTGTAAAAAATAATATTATCCGTACATGAAATATTTACATATAATGTAGCACTGAAATAATTATTTTTCTATAAAACAAAACCCGTGATTTTAGTAGAAAAAGCCACAAATAGGCTTTTTTTTTTTTTTTTTAGTATTCAAAAATATTACATAAATTATAATTACATATGATGAAAGGATTGTATTTTATACAATTTGCACATTTTTTTCTAAATACATTGTAATTTCTTTCAAGTTTCATATTTCGTAATTTATTAAATAGTTTAAAACCCTTGTAAAAAAGAGATCTTTGCATGTGTGTTGTTGTGACTCTTTGGATTCGAAAATCTTCAGTATTTCTTAACCCATACGGTTGTACTTCTCCAACATATTTAATTTGATCGCATAGATATTCTGGGGCATCACCTTGTTTCATTTTTTTAATAAAGTTTAAAGTGTTGAATTTTAGCCGTTGATTAATATTCATCCATTTTTAATTCTCCATGCATTTCGTTAATGTGTGCATATCGATTGCGTTTAAGTATAACCCTCATTGCTTTGTTTTGTAGTTTTTGCATTCTTTCTACCTGACTATCATTACAGCACGTATATATTATCGTCGATCCATATTAAAAATGTGGTGTAATTATAGTGTTATAGATATTTATTGCAGTTGTTTTTGATATTTTATTTCTTATTCTTTTAAAAAATCCTATTTTTTTTTTGCCGATTTTTTACATGTATAGTCTATATCATATAGACTATATGTTCTTTAAATTTTAATTCTTTATCTATTATAAATCCGAGATATTTTATATATTCAACCTTTTCTATTAGAGACCACTTCTCTTTTACAAACACCACTATAAACGCAACTTCGTTTGAATCAATACAAATTGATTTACATGTAAAGAACAAAACTCTTTCTATTGTTGCAATTTACCGCCCCCCGTCAGAAAGTAAGGAGAAATTTATTGAAGAAATTGATGAGAAACTAAACAGCATAAACAAAAAACAACAAATAATTCTAATTGGAGACATAAACATCGATATTTTAAACCAAACCATATTAACAACAAAGTACTTAAACACTTTGCTTTCTAATGGGATGCAATGTGTAATAAAAGATGTAACAAGAGAAGATTTAAATAAAAACTCAAGAACCTGTATAGATCATCTGTTTATTAGAAATAACATATCAACACACACACATGCTGCAATAATAAAAACAAATATATCTGACCACTTTTCTTTATTTTGCTGTCTAGAGGAAGACGATTTCCAGGGATCGCCAAACTTTGTAGAAGGCCCAACATTAAACAAATTATTCATAAATCAACAAGTATCTCAAACAGATTGGAACAATATTATTCAACAAATTTAAATGTCAATGAATTGTTTAATAAAATACAAAACACTTTTTTTAATATATATGAAAAATCAAAAGAAATAAAAAACCGTAAAGAAAAAGATCACCTAATCCGTGGCTAAGTGATGAGTTAATAAAATGTTGCAATGATAGGGATAAACTTTATAAAAAATGGTTTAACAATAAAAATAATAAAGAATATGAAATTCAATATAAACATTTTAGAAATTCTTTAAATAAAAAATTAAAAAATGCAAAAAACAATTATTATAGAATGAAATTTATAGAAAACCGTAACAATATGAAGGTTACATGGGAAATAATCAATGAAATAATCGGTAAAAAGTCAAACAATATTGATGATATAATAATAAAAAACTTTAAAAACGTAAATATAGAAGATATTCTAAAAAACTTTTCAATTAACTTTAATGCAAATGTGCAAAATATAATACACAAATGTGACAATAAAACAATAAATCATATACAAACTCCAATACCAAATACTATATATATGGCTTACACAAGTGAGGAGGAAATATTTAATATTTTAAGAAGCCTCAATACTAAGAAAAGCGCAGGTGTTGACGGAATAAGACCCATAGATTTAAAAACAAATGCTAATGTATTAACCCTAATATTTACAACTCTTATAAATTCAAGCTTACGTGAATCAATTATGCCCAATGACCTGAAAACATCTTTAGTAAGGCCAATTTATAAATCAGGACTCAAATCTGACTATAATAATTATAGGCCAATTTCAATCCTTTCATCCGTTGAAAAAATCATAGAGGAAATTGTTGTAAGAAGATTAACAAGCTTTTTAGAAAAATACAAAATTATAAACAAGAGCCAATTTGGATTTCAAAAAGGCAAAAATATAAACAAGCTATTAGGAAATTTTTCTAATTTTTTAAATAAAAGCCTGAGTGAGAAAAAACACTGCCTTGCTTTGTTTATTGACTTCAGCAAAGCATTTGATACCTTGCAACACGATAAATTAATCGAAATATTAGAAAGAAATGGGATAAGAGGAACATGTTTGGAATGGTTTAAGAACTACCTTAATTGCAGATATTACCGCGTTAAAATTAAAAATATTCTCGGTGAAGAAATGTCATCCAATCAAGGAGTACCTCAAGGCTCAAAGCTGGGGCCAATATTGTATCTAATTTATGCAAATGATATGATAAACATGCTTAACAATTGCACTGCATTCGCTTATGCAGACGACACCGCAATCATTGTAGCAGATAAAAATATAAATACAGCAACAGAGTTAATGCAAAATCAACTAAACACTATAGCAAAGTGGTGCCACGATAATGGCTTAGTAATAAATGCTACAAAGACAAAATTAATGTATATTAAACCGCCTCATTTCCAAAATACAAATATTACATTAAAATATCATGATACAAAGTGTTTACATAAATCAATTAACAACGTAATCAATAACAACGATGCATGTACGACTTATATAGAAAACGTAACAATATATAAATATCTTGGAGTTTATGTTGACCATCATTTGAAATGGAAAGCACACATTGAAAATATCCAAAATAAACTTCGAAGATCCGCATATATGCTTTATCATTTAAGCACCTGTTCAACTATTAGCGTATTGAGACAGGTATATTTTTCATTGGCCGAGTCATATCTTAGACATGGAATTACAGCATGGGGAAGCGCAACGTACTGCAGAACACTACAACTTACACAAAATCGGCTCATAAGAATATTAGAAAAAATCAACGCTTTTCATCAAACAACCAAAATGCCACAAATAACAACAACAATAATACTACAACTATAACAACAAACAACAACAATTTAAACCGTAATATGTACGATAACAACAGCACAAATAATCAAATCAACAACCAATCTTACAACTCAAACAATGCGAGTCATATCGGCAACCCCATCAACAGCAATACACCGAACAACGTTGCAACAAGACAGCGAATACTTAATGTGCAAAGTTTGTATTACTCCACACTTATCAACGAATTCTCAAACGACTCAAGATTTTTGGAGGTGATTGATCATGAGCATAACACAAGACGTAGAGCAGAGGGAAGGTTTAAAGTTAAAAGATTTAAAAACAAATATGGTGAAAGCGCACTACAAGCAGCGTTACCAACAATAATGAACATTCTTCCAGTAGAATAATTAATACAACAAACAAATCAAAAAGAAAAAAACTTATTAAAGAATATTTAATTAAATCGCAATGAATTTTTAATTTATATTTTAATATTTATCCTTTTTTCCTACAGACAAGCTAATTGGCTTCGTAGGTATTAGCGTTAATTATTATTAAAAAATTTTGAAATTGTTAATGAATTAGCTAAATTATTGAAAAAATAAAGTTTTTCCTTAAAAAAAAAAAAAAAAAATTATTTTATCATTAATTTAAAATATTGCTTCAGAACTCATGTTTATTTCAATTATTTTTGTTTTATTTTCGTTTAGTTTTAATATATCCATTTTTAACCGTGTATTGATTTTATTGATGTCATGGTACATATTTTCTCTACAACCTTCATCATCGTCTCCTTCCGTGTATATTAACGTATCATCTGCGTATAGCACCATTTGACTTTTGTCTAATACCTTTGGCATATCGTTTATATATATAATAAATAAAAGAGCTCCCAAAATTGAACCTTGTGGTACTCCGAAATCATTTTCAATTTTATTTGATATAACATTATTAACTTTAGTTATTTGTGTTCTATTGTTCAAATATGATTCAAACCAATTTAATTCTGTACCTTGTATTCCATACATATACAGTTTTTTCACCATTATTTGTCTGTCGATTGTTTCAAATGCTCGTTTAAAATCTAGAAATATTGCCATCACTTTTTTCTATATTTTTCCATTTATTTATCACATAATTTACAGTCGTTTCACATGAGTATTTTTTACGAAATCCTGATTGATACTTTGACAATATAGTATTATTCTCAATATATTTTTCTAATTGTTCTTTCACAACTTTTTCCAAAATTTTTTCACATGTTTTTAATGTATTTATTGGCCGGTATTCTTCGCATTTATTTGTTTTTGGTACTTTTTCAATTGGTGTTATTGTAGTTTCTTTCCAGTTTTCAGGAAATACACCTGTCTCTAATGATTTATTGATGATTTTTAATATTTTTTTTTTTTTTTTTTTTTTATTTATTAGTTATCATAACTTATAAAAAGATTAGGATAACTTATTTATAGCAATGGCTACTAAGGCCTTCAGCTAGATAGGTTACAGAATGTTAATGTATAATATTTAAACTAAATAATAGTTACAGAATTTATGTACTTAGGTTATATACAAAAGTATACGAACAACTAAATGATAAACGATTTGAATTGTTTTCTTTTTTTTTATGTCTTTGTATATTTTGGTTGTTTTTAAAAATTTTAGGATAATATTGATGTTAGTTACAGAGGGGTTTGACAGGTATTGTATTGGATTTGATTGAAAGATTTGATATCTCGTAGCTGAGAATTTTGTGCAATATGATAAAATATGTTTGATGGAGATCGTATTATTATTACAATACGGACATTGGTCTGACGAGTTAGTTTCCATTAGGTGTTTCTTTGTGATTAAAGTGTGACCTAATCTAAGTCTGAAGAATTTAGAATAACTTTGAGTATTAATAGATTTATTGATGTTAAAGTTTAGATAGTCTTTAATATTTATTTTCTTCTGATTAATTTCTCTATACCAATCTGATGTTTTTAACCATAGATTTGATTGTTGGATCAGTGATTTGCGTATATAGCTGAGTATGTCATTTGTGTTTATGTTATTAGTCAGGTAAAGGGGAGATTTGAGAGCTGTTTTTGCTGTAGAATCCGCGAACTCATTGCCCGGAATTAGGCAGTGTCCCAGGAACCCATATTATTAAGATTTTGGGATAATTGTTTATTAAGAAGTTTCTTATATTTGTGGCATAGTAGTCATTGTTGTGGATGTTCTTTATCGCATGGATGGCTGAGAGAGAGTCCGTGCAGATAATATGGTTACTTGTTAAATTTTTTATTAGTTTGATTGCTTCAAATATTGCTATTATTTCTGCAGAAAAGACTGTGGAATAAGAAGGTAGTATGGAAGCTTTTATAATGGTATTTTCAGTCGTAATGCTGTAGGAGAGGTTGTCATCATTTTTGAACCATCTGTATATAACAACCGGTAGTTTTAAGTCCATTAATAATTTCCTGAAATCCTTTTCTATAAATATTCGGCGGAGTACAGTTTTTTAGGGTATTGGCTTAAAGAGGTGATAAAACCGTTAGAAGGCAGATGCCAAGGTGGTCGAGATGAATCAATAGTTTTGTTGTATGGTGTTATTGGGAGATTATTGTCTCTACCAAATTGACAAATGCGGCTTAAAGTGGATTGGATTTGTTTGAGTTTGTTTTTTTTGAAAGTTGTTGTGATATTTTGTGAATAGGCGAGTCTGAACTGTTAAGAACAGTACGTAAAAGTTTTAAAGTGTAAATATCTCTACTTGTTTCAAGTGGTATAAAACCCGCTTCGAAAAGCATATTGTGGATTGGTGTGGTTCGAAACGCTTTAAGGGATATTCTGAGGTCAGAATTAATAACAGGTTTTGATCTTCTGAAAAGTTGATTTAGGTGCCCAACCGTACAGATAAATACCATAATGGATTTTTGATAATAGCAAGGCTTTAATGCAGATATTACTGTACGTGTGTTGCAGTTTAAATTTTTTTGTTAGAAAGGCATTTTATTATACCAAGTCTACGGGTTAAATCGTTTGTAATGTAAAGAACATGGTCATTCCAATTATATTTCGAATTTACTATTAGACCTAAGATTTTTAAAGAAGGAGTATTTCTATTATAAATGTGCCGGAGGATACGTTCGGTTGACAGGATCTTTTCCTGCAAATGTGTAAGTGTTACATTTCGATAAGGATAATTCTGCACTGAGTAATTACACCAGTTTTTTATATGGTTTATCAAAGATTCAATGTTTATGGTTTGATTTTTTTCCTTTGAAAGGTTTTTTTATAATATAAAAATCATCAGCGTAAGCACAAAATTTGTATTCTTTAAGTGATAATAAATATTTGCTTAGCTTGTTGTAGGAAATAAGGAATAAAATTACCGAGAGTGGAGACCCTTGTGGAATCCCATTGTGTAGTGGATATAATTTAGAATATTGATTGCCGAGCTTTATTCTGATTTGTCTATTTGATAAAAGTTTTTGATATACCGAATAATATTGGGTCCTAATCGCCATTCGATTAATTGTTGTATTATAGTATGCCTACCTATCTTATCAAAAGCTTTTGAAAAGTCTAGTGATATAATTGAGGCATGGTTTTTGTGTGAAAGAGAATTAGTGATTATGTGATCAATGAATAGGTGGGCATCCGTTACGGATTTACCTTTCCTAAACCCTAGCTGGTGTGAGCAAAGAATATTGTTCGTAGTAACATACCACCAAAGGCGGTTTGCTATTATTTTGTCTAGTAGTTTCGAGGTACAAAGATTTAATGAGATGGGTCTGTAAGATTTTATTTGAGTCTTGTCTAAGTTCGGTTTAGGAATGGGAGCGATCGTACTAGTCTTATAAAAATGAGGAATGTAGCTGATAGAATTAGATTGTAAAGATGAATAAGTCTGTGTTTGGTTTTATCGTTAAGGTTTTTATCATAGGGTATGAAATTCTATCAATACAGGAGATTTACCTTTTACTTTGTCTAGCGCAAATTCAAGCTCTGCGAAGGTAATATTTTCCTCAATTGCAATAGCTTTTTCGGTGAGATTATATACAGTAACATTATCAAATAAAGAATATTTATTTGATCTAAATTCATTTGAGAAATTACGGTCGTGTGATTCTGAGGACAAGTATTTTCCGAATTCTTCATGCTAATATTGTTTCTCCTGTTACGTTCCAGTTAGCAATAATTATTCTATTGGAAATTTTATCACAGTCTGTTTTATTTTTCATTTGTATAATTATATTATTAAGTTCTAAAATGTTTGTTGCACGGAATTTAAATATATGGTTTATCACAGTTAATTGGTTTTCATATGCTCATTTTCAATTGAGTCTCTTATTAATTTAATACTATCTACAAAAGTAATTATTGAATTGACTAGCGATTTCTATATTATCCTTATATTCTACTTGGCTAAATATCAGTTTTATCACGTTATGTTTTTTTTTTAATTACTAGATCCTTGATCTCTCTCCACATTGTTTTTGATCACCTGCATTGTTAATTTTATTATTAATGTATTTATTTTTTTCGTTTTCGATTTTTACTTTATGTAAATTTCTTATTGTTTTATAATTGGTCCATGCCTGATTCGTGTTTTCAATTTTGCTGTTTGATATTTTATTATTTTATCCTTCTTTATTAAACGCAATTCATTATTAAACCACCGATTACATTATTTTTTTCTTGTATTATTCTCTTATTAGTAAATTTTTGTATAGTCTCTTTTAAACAATTGTCAAATAAAATTACATTTTCATTAATGTTTTATCATCATCATATATCATATTTTTACTTAACTCTGTGTTATATGTTTCTTTGTTGTATTTAAAAATGTCCAATTCTTTATTGTCTATGTTGGTATGATCATTATTTTCATTCTTAATTAAAATATTTATCAACTTATGATCAGCTATTTTATTTGTTAGTACTGTTGTTTACCGATATATTATATTTATTTGTTATTACAAAGTCAATTATGGTACTGGAACTGTTTTGCTACTCTTGTATATTCACTAACTAATTGCCTAAGACTATTATCATTTAGTATGCATTCCATTTGATTTTTTATGTTGAATTTTTAGACCAGTCCATATTAAAATCTCCTGTTATTAAAATATCAGTTATTAATACAGATTTCATTAAGAACTTCTTCAAAAATTTTACAAAAACTCGGACTCTCCATAACTAGGCGATCTGTATACTGCTGCAATTATCATTTGGTTGTCTTGACATGTGGCTTTACATACTAAAATCCAGTATTTAACACCATCTATTTTTTTCAATAATTTTAGTAAGATTTCATATCTTTTTTAAAATAAATACATCACTTGGTTGGATCACATTGTTTTTTATATCGTGTATTAAAAAGCATTGTGTCTATTAACCTGGCAATATGTCTGCTATAAGCAGCGCCATATAACTGTACATCTTAGAACACAAAAAAAAAAAATATAGACAATCCCGTTTTTAATCTTTAAAATTTTAAAAACTCGCGATTTTTTGCACGTTTTTGATTTTTAAAAACTTGAAAAAAATTTAATACTACCCAGGTGAAAAAGGCATCGTATATGAACATATATGATCATATATGGGACTGTATATGATCATATATGGGTATTGCTGGTCATATATGTTCATATATGGTTCGATATATGACCATATATGATCTCATATATTTCCATATATGTTCGGATCGAAATTTGAGGGTATATGGTCGTATATGATAATATATGTTCATATATGCACATATATGATCCATATATGCCCATATATGATCATATATGACCATATACCCTCAAATATCGGATCCGAACATATATGGTCATATATGAGACCATATATGGTCATATATTGAACTATATATGGACATATATGGGCAGCTATTTCCATCATATGATCATATACAAGCCCATATATGAATCATATATGTTCATATACGAATCAATTTTTACATGGGTAGTGAACTTTGATGACGACCGGCTACTGGCTAAAAATAAAAATTCTTCTGAAAGCTGCGATTATCTACTTTTAAGACCTCTTGCTGGTTTGTTGAGACCTTTTAGACCCACTTGCTGTTTTGTTGGGTTGGCATTCCTTGGTCTGGGTCCTATGGAACCCAGAGTCGTTCCAGTGCGAAGAATCGAGTGTCAGGGGAACGTTTAATTTCGGTGTGCTTCGTTTAATTTGCTGTTATCTGTAAAAATATTCATGCTCAAAATTACGTAGAATAACGTTAACCCTAAATAACATTAACCCTAAAATAACCTAACGAAATAACTTAAAATAACGTTACCCTTAAAATATCAAAGATATAACTTAAAATATCGTTTACCTTAAAATAACCCTACGAAATATTCACAACATACCGTTATCCAATACCGATTTATAATTTTGTTATTTATAAAATATTGTATCTAGTGTTATAGAAATTCAAATTAATAAATACCAAATACAACCCAATAACCGAATGAAACGGTTGCCAACCCTGGAAAATATGTATTACAAATACAGGTTCTGCAAAAACTTGGAAATCGTTAAGCAGTGTTAACGCACATCCCAAAATCACAACCTTATTGATATAGGTTACTTACCGTTGCTGGATCTTTAATTACGGATGCTGTCAAACCAGCAGCACTGGAACCTTTACAGACGTATAAACACCAATGGGTGGCAACTTTCTCTACGAACTTCAATAACTGCGATTTTGCGGTACCAGGGTCACCCACAACAATACATTGATATCACCACGGACGACAGAGACCATCGGGAAGACGTTTTGCGAGAGCCGTCCAAATAGCAAACAAGTGATGGCCTTTTTAATGCTCTTCGGATCCGAAAATACTGGGTGCCAGTGATTTCGACAATCGATCATAAATATCGGACGAAGCCGCCATACGACTGAATATTCTTCCTCCTAATTGTAATATTGCTGTAACGTGAAATGGCCACCAAGCCCCTCTGTATCGACGGTTATGCCAACGACTCGCCAAATATGGTGATCGAACACCAACTACAGCCTTTCGCGCCCATCTTGTCGCGAGGGTTTGCCAACCTTGCGTATGGAATAGATGCCCTGTATGAGAACACGATTGCCAGGCACTACACGTTCGCACAACGAACGTTCGCAAAACAATTGCAAGGTGTCTGGGTATTTCGCCTTGGGGCACATAGGCTGGCAGTTCTTGCAATTTAAGCATTTGAAAATCAACACATTTACACTTGTCTGGCATTATAAAGAAGGGATCCAGGGGACATTTTGGACGACCAGCCTGATCTGTATTACATTTACGTGGCAGAGCGTATCCCTCCAGACCAGGATTAACTTTAAGATTTGATATTATAGTATGACACGAACGACACATGATAGACATACGTGTGGCTTTTGCTTTTATGCCCGAAGCCGAAACTATAATACCGGCAATTTTCACCAACTTGGACACACAGTCCGATTTCAATTCACGTATATTCGAAGGATTGGCATTAGACATTAATAAAATCTGAATATCGTGCATATGTTCTTCGTGCTCCGGACGTGGAGCTGTTATTTCGTCCGCCACTTCGCGAGCGGCCTCTTCGAATATTTGCAAGTGCTCGGTTGGTTGTTTCGTCAGTTTATCAGCCAAGGCCTCATCAAAACCAGACAAATCTTCCATTTCCACTTCGAGGAAATATCGGCCATTCAGATAGTTTCGCTTTAGAGTGTCACTAGAATCAGTTATAACAATAATTTCAGGTCATAGGCGATCTTACCATAAGTTCTTACCGGTATTTATAATAGAATTGTCTTCATTAAATGTACGCAAGAAATCTTTGTACTTCTTTTTTACAGATTGCATATTAATTTGATTTCCATCTTGCTGTTGTCCATCGCCCAACAAATTATCAGAAAAGAAAACTCCAGCTTCATCAAAACCTTCCATAATTTAAAATTAGTATTATTCGACTTATTGAAATGGTTAAAGCTACAAATGCAACCGTCAAGTATGCGTTGTTTGTAAAATTGCCAGAATATCTACAGCATTTTGTGTATGGGTTATACACACTTTCCCGCCGAAACCCACAGTTGCAGAATATGTATTAGACGAGTTGTATTTCATAATTGGTTGTTGAAAAAGGTTAGCATTGCTTTCGTAAATTTTGCACTGAAAAAATGCATCAAACCTAAATGTACCCTAAATGTAAATCAAGCGATTTGCACATACACAAAAAATCGCTTCAAAGTCATTATACGCATTTAGGATAATAAAGCTTTTCCACACAAATTTATTCAAAATTAAGTAGAACTAGTAAGAACTTGGTAAAATGTTTACTAGTTTCCACAGAATTTTTGAGAATAATAGGGAGATTAGATTGAGAAATTAAACTACGTAATTAATATGAAGTTTATAGTGAATTTACATTATAACTAAAATCTGGTTTAACAGGATTAACGTAATTTAAAACCAGATTTTCCATACAAATTCATAACTAGATGGTCGGACAATCTCTATTAAAATGATGTTCGAAGTTAGGTTGTACCGATACAACACCTTGTGGAAAGAAAATGTAAACAAATAAAAAAAATTTACTTTATTTAGGAAAAACTTAATAAAACCAGTGTTAAACCAAATAAAATGCCATTTTTTATTGAATTATAAATTCAATTAATCATCCAGTTAATTATTTTAGTTTTCGGTGAAGACAATTTGTGCAAAAATCATTGATATGGTGACCAGAAGAACAAAAACAAATATCGTCCTTCCAAAAAGTCATCCCATATAAAAAAAAAAACACTTTTTTCAGCTAAATTAACATTGTTTCTTTCATAATCGCTGCAAATTTTGCCATCCGCCAGTGAACTAAGTTTTAGAAAAAAATTCAGTTTGAGGTTATTTTTATTTATTTAGTTTTGTTTACAAAATGTTCTTATTGTCAAGTCTAGTTTGCCTGCCAAATTCTACAATGTAAACGAGGCCGATTTGTAACTGGATTTAACCCGATTTAAACCAGATTTCGTGGAAGTGTAAATTCATCATTTGACTGCAAATTAATCTACTTACTTAACGTTAATCCACATTTTAGTCTTAATTGTTTACATATGCAATTTTTGATTAACTTATTATTATTATTTTTCTTTTATTATTCTATTAGTATTTACAATCCTTTTAATGAAATAAATTGCTTTTGTTTAATATATCACTATTAAGGAGCATTTTAACTAATAAATATTTTAAATAAAGTTTGTAAATCCACTTAGGAAAATATATTGTATAAAATATAATGGCATTTAATTACAAAAACTTGGTAATTCTTCTTCCTTTTTATTAATAACTATTAAGCAGAGAATCGTAATAAAATTATCCATTTTATTCATAAAAATTCATATCAAAAAATGCTGTTATTTTTGTTATTAAAAATTATTTATTTATTTATTATTTATTTATTATCCATATGTAATACAAAGCCATTAAAGCCAAAAAAAACGTATTACATAGCATACAATCCTGAGTATAGTACTTAACCTAATCTATACAAATAACCTATGTAAATATAATCATGCATAAATAACTGCACCCATCAATTAACTTATTGGCTCCCCAGCCGTAACAAATAATAAAAAGTACTATTAAAAAGAGATTCAGTTAAGCAATTATAATCCGGTAATTATCACAACTCATATCAAACAATAAGAATCATAGAAGCAAGTCCCAAGATAATTTACAGCTACTATACAGAAAACATAAAAGCTATCGCAATAAACTTGAGAAATGCTCATAAGCTTAAGGCGAAACACATTATTGGATTAGGAAAGATACGCAATTCATGCGGTAAACATTCCAGCAGAGAGAAAACCTTACAATAAAACACCTCTCCAAAACAGAACACCTGATTCTATATAAAAAAATTAGATATGTTAAAAATTACATCTACTAATTAATTAACCTTCACATAATCACTAAGAATAAATATTCGCCATCCAATTTAACCTTTGCAATGACTTAGAACTAGAAAAAAAATAAAATTAAATAAGTGTTACAATGCAGATGTTTAATAAATAACTAAAATAAACTTACTTATTTTTACAGATTTTTGTTCTGGTTACTTTAACCACATATTTAATTTAATTAAAATATTTGATGTATTTACATCAAAATAATGGTTAATTAATATTTTATAAAACTTTACTTCATTGAGATAAAATTGTTGTAAGAAGTTTTTTTTCGTTCTCAAAAAAACCTTTTCTAGCTTTCTATGTAAAGGGTGTCCCAAGAAGAACGCATTTTTAAAATCTGGCAACATTCGAAGTGTCATTGTTTGACATTGAACAATTGTTATTGTCTGCTAGTAGAAGGTACGAGGTTAGTAAAATGGAGCGCTACACGAATGAACAACGCATTCTCATTGTGAAATTGTTTTTTTACCAACATGACACATGAAAATGCTGATTTGCCGATAAAATCATCTTCAGTGACGAGGCCCATTTTCATCTTGATGGCTTCGTCCATAGGCAGAATTGTCGCATTTGGGGTGAGGAAATCCTCGAGTGATTCACGAGAAGCAAATGCATCCTCAACGTGTCATGTGTGGTGTGGTTTTTGGACTGGAGGAATCATTGGACTTTTTTTTATGAAAATGAGGCAGGTCAAGCGCAAACAGTCAATGGTGTTCGGTATCGTGAAATGATAACCAGTTTTTTCTTGCCTAGAATTGAAAGAAATGAATGTGGAGGGCATGTGGTTCCAACAAGACGGCGCCACATGTCATACAGCCAGAGAAACAATTCAATTGCTGCATCAGTCATTTCCCGGTCGTGTTATTCGCGTTTTGGAGATCAGAATTGGCCGCCTAGATCGTGCGATTTAACACCATTAGATTTTTTTCTTTGGGGTTTTTTGAAGTCGATGGTTTACGCGAATAAGCCGACGACGACTCAAGCCTTAAAGAGAAAATTGGACGCTGCATTAATGAAATACCGCAGCATTCATGCAAAAACGGTCATTGAAAATTTCATTAAAAGATCGTGCGTGCATGCCAGCAAAGCCGCGGCGGCCATCTGCACGATATATTGTTCCATACATAACCTCATTCTGTCTACTTTACGATTATAATAAAGTTTCACGATTTTTTTTAAATATCTGTGTTTTATTTAAAATTTAAAAATTGCACTCTTCTTGGGACACCCTTTACAAGAAATGGTCTATTATCAGTTATGTTCGTAATATTTATTTTGTTACATTTTACCAAGTAATGCTAGATTAAAACATGCACACAAAATGTTAGAGGTATGGTATAAGTTTGACATCTTGTAAAGATTTATCATAATAGGAACAGTTGCATGAATAAATAA
>CM037851.1:151412323-151477652 GCA_021234595.1 Delia radicum | reverse complement strand
CCGGACAGGAAGTCTACCGAAGGAAACATGGTTTTAAGCAGTTTTGAAAAGAACAGAACGCAAAATTTTGTAAAAAATTCCTAAGTGTAGAGTGGTCCGACCTGTTGGAAACAATAGCTACGAACTAGAAACTTTGCAGGGAAAATCAATCGGAATATATCACGTTAAAGATATTAAAGCTTAGAATTTTTTTTTGTTGTCAACGTTTGATAATGAAGCTAAGATATAATTTTTTTTTAATAACTGTGATTTATTTTTTTTGAATGAAATAATGAAGACGGTTATTTTACGAAAGTGATTTCTAAACTGTGCAATATATTGTATTTGCGATCCGACCTAATATCTGTGATATATTTTTTTTTTGTACCTGATAGTTTTTAGATGGTTATACGATGATATTATTTAATACATACCGTAGGATTAGGAAATGATAATTTTAAATCCGTTAGAAGGAGATGTGATTACCGGAAAACTCTGTGATATTTTTATTTTTACTGCTACTGTGATGTCCCGTTTTTTTTAGGTGTAATTTAAAACTCTGTGATAGCGACAAAGATCCACTTACATTTTAATGTTGAGTAGGATCCTGATGATAAGAGCATAATATAATTTTGTGAAAATTTCTGAAATAAAAAGTAATGTTTCACAAAGTAAAAGTTTTGCTTAACAGGGTTGAGTAAAATGATACTTCCCGTAATAAATTGATAATTTTAGTGATCTATTTCTGAGAATCTCAGAGTCTTTTAGGATTAAAAGTACCCTAGAGATTCAGACCAAAATTTTAAGAACCCGAATTCCAAAGTAGGATGAGTATAGCGGCGTGACCCGAATTATGATCTGAAAATAAATAGGAAAATTTAAATATTGATAAATAAAAAAATGTATTTTTAGGTATAAATGACAAGCAAACTTGATTATTTTAGAAAAAAGAAAAAATTTTATAAGCTAAAAATTAAATTGATTCATGAAGTGAGTCTCTTAAATATCTGAGAATAGAAATGGTTTAAAATTTGTTTTCTGGTATAAGTTGTACGATAAATTTTAAATGATTTTGATTTTATGGAAATATTTTGGATAAATTAATTTTGAAGTAACTTTTGAATGAACGACCGGGATAAGTCCAATGAAAAATTTAAATTTTATAAAGCAACAGATAATGAAAATGACTATAAATTATTAATTTATAATGAATTTATAATAAACTATAAATTTGCCTCAATGGGCGTTCGACTAAAATTTAGCACTATAGGTGCACTAATTGGTTTGAAAACCGATTCCAAGAAATTAAAAATATAGATCTTAAAGCAAGTGGGTTGCCACTATGCTTCTTCTTACCGAGAAGAATGCAGAAGTCGGCGGGTGTTCCAACATGGTCCAGAAGATAGATCTACCTAGAGTTAGTGATTGGTATTACAAGTATTTACACGAGCAGTTGATTTCGGTTTCCTAAGAAAAATATGAAGGAGTAACAGTAGGAAAATTTATTTTTATACATCACAGAGAAAGGATTTTAATTTTCACTTACCCAATATTCCAACTGGTATGAAGAAAATAGATTCTATAATAGCCCGGCCTGTCAGTAGAGCGTTGAGACTCTTTTTCAGGGTGTGGTGTTCCCCACGTTGGGCTAGTTGTGCATATTTAACGCCACCTTACCCGCACACCGTTCCCTTCCACTGCGTGTAGACACCGGAGTTTTGTTGCGGGGTGTTTTCAACATATTTAAAAAAAAATATATAAAACATTGGCGGCGGCCACATATCGGCGGCGGCACGGAAAAAATTTTTTCGTGGCGACGACCTGGGAATTAATGGTGTGGGAGGGGGTATACTCATTCCCCGAGTCCCACCTTTGTCATTTTCAGTTTTAACATTATGGTCCACCTTGCTTATGCGGATGGCCGGACCGCAGTGGAACCATATTAGGCATGATTGGGAAACGTATGCGCATGAGGCTGGTCAAACCCCGGTTTCCCAAAGACACTTGATAAACGCTGAAAATAGATAAATGCTGAAAATAGAAAAAGGAGAAAAATTAGTAAAAATGTTATAATTGGAACGATACAATAATTAACCATCGCCCCACTCCATGGCCACCAGAATCCTCTAGTTCAAGAATAAATTGTATATCTGAAAAGAAATAAATTAAATAATTTTATTAAATCTGCTGTAAAACAATATTGTAAAAGAAAGAAGAAATACTTACCATGTGTTCCGTAGAAGATTTTTTTTTCATATGAAAGTTATGTGAGAATGTGTCAGTATTAGTGACATTTTTTTTTTCTTGTGTTTTACTTGTTTTGATTTTTTTTGTTTCTTATAAGAAGAACATTAGTATTTGTAACTTGCTTGACAAGGTAGGGTTTATTGTTATTGTTTTGCGTAAAAAGGGTAATGTAAAGAAGTTGTACAATAAGATAGTACTACGAGTAGTTGTAAATTTCATTCAACATTAACTATTTTTACGTTACGTTTAAAAAAATAATTTTTAAAAGTTTAATGTTGAATGGATTAAAAATTAGATGTTATTTTTCATGTGAGCCTGGTATTGTTAGGGATACATTTGGCGGTTTTCTCAAGATAGGACGTAGGGAAAGAGGATGAACGAAGGATGTAAGATGAAAATAAGGTTAGGGAATAATTTCTAGAAAAAACAAACAATTTTGTTCTAGAAAACATAAACAAGTTTCTAGAAAAGAAATAAACAATTTTTACCAAAAAAGATGGAGGTTTTGGAGGGAATTTTTAAATAAATACATAATGGCTGTATACATAAATACTGCAAAATATATTTATTTATTGGAAAGACTCCGTAACAAAATAAAGTTTGTAGGTATTCAAGTAGAAAAATGATCATTAGTTAGCGCAAACTGAAAGTGTTCGGTCGAGCCAAATAGAAACGGCAAAATTAAATGTTAGTGTGTACTTAATTTGAAACTGTGAAGTGAGAAATATTTTAACTATATATAAAAGTTAAAAAGAAAAATAAAGCTAAAGCTAAAGACAACCTATTAAAATAGTCAATCTATTTTAAATATCCAAAGTTTTGGAGGAGGAAAATCACTTATAATTTTAACGGAAAAAGCTGTGATTTGAACGTGAGTAAATTTGATAGTGTTAGAGAGTGAGTGCAATTGGTAATTTTTAATTTGTTGTCATAGCTGGCCACATCACCAAGGATCTAAATAAGTCCTGTGGAGGAGGATAGTGCCGTCGACAAAAGCAAAGCTGCCGATATTCCTCCAGGCAAAGCGGGTGAGGCCAGGTAACAGTTTTTTATTTTTTTATTTTAATATATACGGTGTAAAAAAAAAAAAAGAAAAAGAACAGGATCAGTTAAGAAAAAAAGTTTTTGGCAGAAAACCAGTATATAAAGGTTACATATATAGCTAACTAAAATTAATTTAAAAAAAAGAAAAATCAGCTAGAAAAGTTATTTTTTTGTTTGTATTTATTAAATTCTTAAAAAAAAAGAGAACCAATACTTACGGGAAAATCAAATTCAAATTATTTAAAATTAAACATTAAAACAAATATATTAGGAAAATTTGTGAGGAAGTTTTATATTTATTGCGTTAGTGTTAGTTTATTTATTTTTAGTGTATTTTAATGTATAATTAACTTAGTAAAATTTTTAGTGTAAATTTAATTCTTTTTTTCTTAAACGTGCATTATTTTTAAATTTCATTTTTTATTATTTTTTTGTTGCACGTAAATCCCTTTAATTACTGAATTAAAGCCCGTCCGGTAAAAATTTAATCTCAAATGCAGGACATCTAAAAAAAAAGAAAGATAAAAGAAAATATAAAAAAAATTTTTAATAGTAAATTTTAATAGGAAATTTTTAAATTTAAAAAAATATATATATCTCTCTAAAATCAGCGTAGGGTTCATCTCGTCAGAATTTATATTTTACTTAATTTAATTCGGTATTTATAGCTTTTATAACAACAGCCTTAGGGAGCTCCTTCAGGAACGTTGATATAAATCGGTAGCCTTGTGGAAAAAAGTAATGAGTGACCCCTAGAAGAGAAAATAAAGAGATAAATATTTTTAGAAAAAATTGGTAAAAATTTAGTAAAAATTAGAAAGATTAAATAAAATAATGAAAAGTAGTTAAAATAGCGTTTGAGATAAAATTAAATATAAGTAATAAAGCAAGTTTAAATTTTTAGTATATTGTCTTTAAAATATTTTTTATAATAATAATATTTTACTAAGGTTAGTTTTTTTATGTATTACAACGGTTTTGTTTAAATATTTTAAAATTTTATTAATTTATTATGATTATTATAATTGTTATTACATAGGAATTCATTATTTATATTATTTAATGGTTAATTTTATTGTAATAAAGAATAATTTATATATGATTTGAAAAGAATTCAAAAAGATATGTTGGCTTAAATTGAAGCAGGGTAAAAGGCAATGATGGTAAGTTGAGGGAGGAATGGTCGAGTGGTGTTCGGGATCGTAAAAATTAATTGTTTTGTGGAATACTATTTACGGTCAAGGAAGGGAGGGCCATCAGAGACTTCCATCTGTCTCTTACTTTAAATGTGGTATGTTTTATGGTGTTTAGATGAACAGTGAATATTTAGTGTTTTTGACTTACCTTTTTTGTTTATGTTCGGACTCGAAACTGATGAGAGGGTTGGGACCTCCTGAGAGAGTTGCTATAGAGCTTGCCGGAAACCTCATCAGCCAGACGGTTCGTGACATATTTTGATGTAAATACATCAAATATTTTAATTAAATTAAATATGTGGTTAAAGTAACCAGAACAAAAATCTGTTAAAAATAAGTAAGTTTATTTTAGTTATTTATTAAACATCTGCATTGTAACGCTTATTTAATTT
This sequence comes from Delia radicum, assembly GCA_021234595.1. Lineage (NCBI taxonomy): Eukaryota > Metazoa > Arthropoda > Insecta > Diptera > Anthomyiidae > Delia > Delia radicum. The sequence continues at coordinate 151,472,794 of CM037851.1, read as the reverse complement.
TATTTTTTTCTAGTTCTAAGTCATTGCAAAGGTTAAATTGGATGGCGAATATTTATTCTTAGTGATTATGTGAAGGTTTTAATTAATTAGTAGATGTAATATTTAGCATATCTAATGTTTTTTATATAGAATCAGGTGTTCTGTTTTGGAGAGGTGTTTTATTGTAAGGTTTTCTCGCTGCTGGAATGTTTACCGCATGAATTGCGTATCTTTTCCTAATCATATAATGTGTTTCGCCTTAAGCTTATGAAGCATTTCTCAAGTTTATTGCGATAGCTTTTTATGTTTTCTGTATAGTAGCTGTTAAATTATCTTGGGACTTGCTTCTATGATTCTTATTGTTTGATATGAGTTGTGATAATTACCGGATTATAATTGCTTAACTGAATCTCTTTTTAATAGTACTTTTTATTATTTGTTACGGCTGGGGAGCCAATAAGTTAAATTGATGGGTGCAGTTATTTATGCATGATTTATATTTACATAAGTTATTTGTATAGATTAGGTTAAGTACTATACTCAGGATTGTATTGCTATGTAATAATGGCTTTGTATTACAATATGGATTAATAAATAAATACATAAATAAATAAATAATTTTTAATAACAAAAATAACAGCATTTTTGATATGAATTTTATGAATAAAATGGATAATTTTATTACGATTCTCTGCTTAATAGTTATTAATAAAAAAGGAAGAATTACCAAGTTTTTGTAATTAAATGCCATTATATTTTTATACAATATATTTTCCTAAGTGGATTTACAAACTTTATTTAAAATATTTATTAGTTAAAATGCTCCTTAATAGTGATATATTAAACAAAAGCAATTTATTTCATTAAAAGGATTGTAAATACTAATAAAGAATAATAAAAGAAAAATAATAATAATAAGTTAATCAAAAATTGCATATGTAAACGATTAAGATTAAAATGTGGATTAACGTTAAGTAAGTAGATTAATTTCGCAGTCAAATAATGAATTTACACTTCCACGAAATCTGGTTTAAAATCGAGTTAAATCCAGTTACAAATCGGCCTCGTTTACATTATAGAATTTGGCAGGCAAACTAGACTTGACAATAACAACATTTTGTAAACAAAACTAAATAAATAAAAATAACCTCAAACTGAAATTTTTTCTAAAAACTTAGTTCACTGGCGGATGGCAAAATTTGCAGCGATTATGAAAGAAACAATGTTAATTTAGCTGAAAAAAGTGTTTTTTTTTTTTATATGGGATGACTTTTTGGTCACCATATCATTGATTTTTGCACAAATTGTCTTCACCGAAAACTAAAATAATTAACTGGATGATTAATTGAATTTATAATACAATAAAAAATGGCATTTTATTTGGTTTAACACTGGTTTTATTAAGTTTTCCTAAATAAAGTAAATTTTTTTTATTTGTTTACTTTTCTTTCCACAAGGTGTTGTATCGGTACAACCTAACTTCGAACATCATTTTAATAGAGATTGTCCGACCATCTAGTTATGAATTTGTATGGAAAATCTGGTTTTAAATTACGTTTCATATCCAGATTGTCTCAAAAATCCTGTTAAACCAGATTTTAGTTATAATGTAAATTCACTATAAACTTCCTATTAATTACGTAGTTTAATTTCTCAATCTAATCTCCCTATTATTCTCAAAAATTCTGTGGAAACTAGTAAACATTTTACCAAGTTTTTACTTGTTTCTACTTAATTTTGAATAAATTTTGTGGAAAAGCTTTATTATCCTAAATGCGTATAATGACTTTGAAGCGATTTTTTGTGTATGTGCAAATCGCTTGATTTACATTTAGGGTACATTTAGGTTTGATGCATTTTTTCAGTGCAAAATTTTACAAAAGCAATGGTAACCTTTTTCAACAACCAATTATGAAATACAACTCGTCTAATACATATTCTGCAACTGTGGGTTTCGGCGGGAAAGTGTGTATAACCCATACACAAAATCTTGTAGATATTCTGGCAATTTTACAAAACAACGCATACTTGACGGTTGCATTTGTAGCTTTAACCATTTCAATAAGTCGAATAATACTAATTTTAAATTATGGAAGGTTTTGATGAAGCTGGAGTTTTCTTTTCTGATAATTTGTTGGGCGATGGACAACAGCAAGATGGAAATCAAATTAATATGCAATCTGTAAAAAAGAAGTACAAAGATTTCTTGCGTACATTTAATGAAGACAATTTCTATTATAAATACCGGTAAGAACTTATGGTAAGATCGCCTATGACCTGAAATTATTGTTATAACTGATTCTAGTGACACTCTAAAGCGAAACTATCTGAATGGCCGATATTTCCTCGAAGTGGAAATGGAAGATTTGTCTGGTTTTGATGAGGCCTTGGCTGATAAGCTGACGAAACAACCAACCGAGCACTTGCAAATATTCGAAGAGGCCGCTCGCGAAGTGGCGGACGAAATAACAGCTCCACGTCCGGAGCACGAAGAACATATGCACGATATTCAGATTTTATTAATGTCTAATGCCAATCCTTCGAATATACGTGAATTGAAATCGGACTGTGTGTCCAAGTTGGTGAAAATTGCCGGTATTATAGTTTCGGCTTCGGGCATAAAAGCAAAAGCCACACGTATGTCTATCATGTGTCGTTCGTGTCATACTATAATATCAAATCTTAAAGTTAATCCTGGTCTGGAGGGATACGCTCTGCCACGTAAATGTAATACAGATCAGGCTGGTCGTCCAAAATGTCCCCTGGATCCCTTCTTTATAATGCCAGACAAGTGTAAATGTGTTGATTTTCAAATGCTTAAATTGCAAGAACTGCCAGATTATGTGCCCCAAGGCGAAATACCCAGACACTTGCAATTGTTTTGCGAACGTTCGTTGTGCGAACGTGTAGTGCCTGGCAATCGTGTTCTCATACAGGGCATCTATTCCATACGCAAGGTTGGCAAACCCTCGCGACAAGATGGGCGCGAAAAGGCTGTAGTTGGTGTTCGATCACCATATTTGCGAGTCGTTGGCATAACCGTCGATACAGAGGGCTCTGGTGCCATTTCACGTTACAGCAATATTACCAATGAGGAGGAAGAAATATTCAGTCGTATGGCAGCTTCGACCGATATTTATGATCGATTGTCGAAATCACTGGCACCCAGTATTTTCGGATCCGAGGATATTAAAAAGGCAATCACTTGTTTGCTATTTGGCGGCTCTCGCAAACGTCTTCCCGATGGTCTCTGTCGTCGTGGTGATATCAATGTATTGTTGTTGGGTGACCCTGGTACCGCAAAATCGCAGTTATTGAAGTTCGTAGAGAAAGTTGCACCCATTGGTGTTTATACGTCTGGTAAAGGTTCCAGTGCTGCTGGTTTGACAGCATCCGTAATTAAAGATCCAGCAACGGTAAGTTAACCTATATCAATAAGGTTGTGATTTTGGGATGTGCGTTAACACTGCTTAACGATTTCCAAGTTTTTGCAGAACCTGTATTTGTAATACATATTTTCCAGGGTTGGCAACCGTTTCATTCGGTTATTCAGTTGTATTTGTATTTATTAATTTGAATTTCTAATACAACTAGATACAATATCTTATAAATAACAAAATTATAAATCGGTATTGGATAACGGTATGTTGTGAATATTTCGTTAGGGTATTTTAAGGTTAACGATATTTTAAGTTATATCTTTGATATTTTAGGGTAACGTTATTTTAAGTTATTTCGTTAGGTTATTTTAGGGTTAATGTTATTTTAGGGTTAACGTTATTCTACGTAATTTTTGAGCATGAATATTTTACAGATAACAGCAAATTAAACGAGCACACCTAAATTAAACGTTCCCCTGGCACTCGGTTCTTCGCACTGGAACGACTCTGGGTACACAGGACCCAGACCAAGGAATGCCAACCCTACAAAACAGCAAGCGGTCTAAAAGGTCTCAACAAACCAGCAAGAGGTCTTAAAAGTAGATAATCGCAGCTTTCAGAAGAATTTTTATTTTTTAGCCAGTAGCCGGTCGTCATCAAAGTTCACTACCCATGTAAAAATTGATTCGTATATGAACATATATGATCATATATGGGCTTGTATATGATCATATATGGAAATAGCTGCCCATATATGTCCATATATAGTTCAATATATGACCATATATGGTCTCATATATGACCATATATGTTCGGATCCGATATTTGAGGGTATATGGTCATATATGATCATATATGGGCATATATGGATCATCATATGGGCATATATGGATCATATATGTGCATATATGAACATATATTATCATATACGACCATATACCCTCAAATTTCGGATCCGAACATATATGGAAATATATGAGATCATATATGGTCATATATCGAACCATATATGAACATATATGACCAGCAATACCCATATATGATCATATATGACCAGCAATACCCATATATGATCATATACAATCCCATATATGATCATATATGTTCATATACTACGATGCCTTTTTCACCTGGGTAGTATTAAATTTTTTTTCAAGTTTTTTAAAAATCAAAAACGTGCAAAAAATCGCGAGTTTTTAAAATTTTAAAGATTTAAAAACGGGATTGTCTATATTTTTTTTTTTTGTGTTCTAAGATGTACAGTTATATGGCGCTGCTTATAGCAGACATATTGCCAGGTTAATAGACACAATGCTTTTTAATACACGATATAAAAACAATGTGATCCAACCAAGTGATGTATTTATTTTAAAAAGATATGGAAATCTACTAAAATTATTGAAAAAATAGATGGTGTTAAATACTGGATTTTAGTATGTAAAGCCACATGTCAAGACAACCAAATGATAATTGCAGCAGTATACAGATCGCCTAGTTATGGAGAGTCCGAGTTTTGTAAAATTTTTGAAGAAGTTCTTAAAGAAATCTGTATTAATAACTGATATTTTAATAACAGTAGATTTTAATTTTGACTGGTCTAAAAATTCAACATAAAAATCAAATGGAATGCATACTAAATGTTAATAGTCTTAGGCAATTAGTTAGTGAATATACAAGAGTAGCAAACAGTTCCAGTACCATAATTGACTTTGTAATAACAAATAAATATAATATATCGGTAAACAACAGTACTACAAATAAAATAGCTGATCATAAGTTGATAAATATTTTAATTAAGAGTGAAAATAATGATCATACCAACATAGACAATAAAGAATTGGACATTTTTAAATACAACAAAGAAACATTTAACACAGAGTTAAGTAAAAATATGATATATGATGATGATAAAAACATTAATGAAAATGTAATTTTATTTGACAATTGTTTAAAAGAGACTATACAAAAATTTACTAATAAGAGAATAATACAAGAAAAAAAACAATGTAAATCGGTGGTTTAATAATGAATTGCGTTTAATAATGAAGGATAAAATAATAAAATATCAAGTGCGCCCCGGTAGGCTAGTTGGTAGCGTGCTGGCTTATCAGTGCGGGGGTCGTGGGTTCGATTCCCACCAGAGGCACTGGTCTGTTTTCGCTACAACGAAAAAAATAAATACATTAATAATAAAATTAACAATGCAGGTGATCAAAAACAAATGTGGAGAGAGATCAACGATCTAGTAATTAAAAAAAAACCATAACGTGATAAAAACTGTGATATTTAACCAAGTAGAATATAAGGATAATATAGAAATCGCTAGTCAATTCAATAATTATTTTGTAGATAGTATTAAATTAATAAGAGACTCAATTGAAAATGAGCAATATGAAAACCAAATAACTGTGATAAACCATATATTTAAATTCCGTGCAATAAACATTTAGAACTTAAGAATATAATTATACAAATGAAAAATAAACAGACTGTGATAAAATTTCCAATAGAATAATTATTGCTAACTGGAACGTAACAGGAGAAACAATATTAAAAAATCATCAATAAATCATTAGAGACAGGTGTATTTCCTGAAAACTGGAAAGAAACTACAATAACACCAATTGAAACAGTACCAAAAACAAATAAATGCGAAGAATACCGGCCAATAAATACATTAAAAACCTGTGAAAAAATTTTAGAAAAAGTTGTGAAAGAACAATTAGAAAAATATATTGAGAATTATACTATATTGTCAAAGTATCAATCAGGATTTCGTAAAAAATACTCATGTGAAACGACTGTAAATTATGTGATAAATAAATGGAAAAATATAGAAAAAAGTGATGGCAATATTTCTAGATTTTAAACGAGCATTTGAAACAATCGACAGACAAATAATGGTGAAAAAACTATATATGTATGGAATACAAGGTACAGAATTAAATTGGTTTGAATCATATTTGAACAATAGAACACAAATAACTAAAGTTAATGTTATATCAAATAAATTGAAAATGATTTCGGAGTACCACAAGGTTCAATTTTGGGAGCTCTTTTATTTATTGTATATATAAACGATATGCCAAAGGTATTAGACAAAAGTGAAATGGTGCTATACGCAGATGATACGTTAATATACACGGAAGGAGACGATGATGAAAGTTGTAGAGAAAATATGTACCATGACATCAATAAAATCAATATTTGGTTTAAAAATGGATATATTAAAACTAAACGAAAATAAAACAAAAATAATTGAAATAAACATGAGTTCTGAAGCAATATTTAAAATTAATGATAAAATAATAGAAAAGGTTGAATATATAAAATATCTGGGATTTATAATAGATAAAGAATTAAAATTTAAAGAACATATAGTCTATATGATATAGACTATAATTACACCACAACACTATAATTACACCACATTTTTAATATGGATCGACGATAATATATACGTGCTGTAATGATAGTCAGGTAGAAAGAATGCAAAAACTACAAAACAAAGCAATGAGGGTTATACTTAAACGCAATCGATATGCACACATTAACGAAATGCTTGGAGAATTAAAATGGATGAATATTAATCAACGGCTAAAATTTAACACTTTAAACTTTATTAAAAAAATGAAACAAGATGATGCCCCAGAATATCTATGCGATCAAATTAAATATGTTGGAGAAGTAAAACCGTATGGGTTAAGAAATACTGATGATTTTCGAATCCAAAGAGTCACGACAACACACATGCAAAGATCTCTTTTTTACAAGGGTTTTAAACTATTTAATAAATTACGAAATAATATGAATCTTGAAAGAAATTACAATGTATTTAGAAAAAAATGTGCAAATTGTATAAAATACAATCCTTTCATCATATGTAATTATAATTTATGTAATATTTTTGAATACTAAAAAAAAAAAAAAAAAAAAAAAAAAAAGCCTATTTTGTGGCTTTTTTCTACTAAAATCACGGGTTTTGTTTTATAGAAAAATAATTATTTCAGTGCTACATTATATGTAAATATTTCATGTACGGATAATATTATTTTTTACAAATATTGATTACTTTGAGACATCGATTTGTGCTTTTCCCCTATTTCAATTGTTATAAGCAAACTGCATTTAATTATTGCAATAAGCTGAGTTTATTTTTGTCCACATAACCCTCGTTAATATAGTGCTAGGTTTTTTTCTACTAAATTCGTTTCATTTACAAAATCAAAGTTTTTTTCCTAACAATATTTTTTTTCTATTATTTTTTTTTATATAAACTTCCCTTCACAATTTAAGAGGTTAGTGGGCGTTGTGGTGTGATAGTTATCGCGTTGCACTGTTACACAGATGGCCCCGGGTTCGATTGCCGGTGACGACAGCATCAATTTAGAAAAATATAATATGTATGAGTTTTCTATCACTTATTTGTATCGCTGCGCCCACCTTCGGTGTTCCCATAGCACTTAAACCCACCGAAGTAAAATAATAAATCAGGGCTTTGAAACAAAAAGCTTCAATAAATTCGGCAACTCTACATTAGGTGGCGAGCAACAACTGTTCTAAGATTTGTCATATCGCGCAATAACATTATTGCCATGTTTGAAGCCCTTCGTCTTTCACCACCTTTCATCTCTCCACTATCCCCTTTCCAAAGAAAGCAACACATTAATTAATAGGAAGAATTTCCTGAGTGTTGATTCTCTTTTAAAAAAAAAAGAACTTAATAGATGGCGCTATTGCCAATTTTCCCAATTGGACTCTTCCAACAATTGCAATTGGACTCTTCCAACAATTGCAATTGGATTCTTAAAACAATATCAATTGGATTTTAACTCCCAATACAAATATATATTTAATATCATAGAAATAAAATATAGCGATTTCAGCACTATGAATGTCGACGATTTTTTTTATAGCAAAGGCAGAAACCATATATGGTGAATTGTGTAAATCTTTATCTGTATTTATATACAGTGCAGTTCGCTTTTAACGAACGAAACTTGAATTGATACGTTTTATTCTTCACCCCAAATACAAACACTGAGATGGAGGGTATCCAAAAATTTGGCACAGCCGAATTTAATCTTTTTTATATCAAATTCGGCACATCGGACTTTAATGCTTCACCTTGTTTTAAATGATTTTTTTTTTTTTCAATATAAATAATTAATATGTGTCATATGTGCAAAACGTAGGCAGATAATATATTAAACAATACAAACTAACTTTAAAAATTAGTTAAAATTAAAGTGTCTCTCTTTTCACGTTTTTTTTGTTATTTTCTTAAAAACTTACACCCATAAGTAAAAGTTAGCAAGGAGTTGACATGTATGCTGATTAGAGACAAATTGAGGAGAACTTGACTCCCTGCACATCTAGGTGTTTAAGCATCAGCATCGATATTCCGCCAGGACCTAACGCTTTAAATTGTTTTGCATTTTTGACGGCTTCTGAAACTTTGCATATCGAAAAAGCTGGTGGTACGCCATCGGCTGGAATATTGTGAACCTTCCTAACAATACTTCTTTTCGCCTTATATCTTTCGGGGTGCTCTAAAATGGACTGCGCACTTCTAAGCGTACAATAATGTATTGTGCTATCATCTAGCTTCATGGGATGCGAGAGAGATTTGACTGTTGACCATAGCTTGCCAGCTCCTGAACTCAAGTTACAGTTTTTTAGGTGACCTACTCACTTGTTCCTATTAAATTCGTTGACCAATTTGCTGAACTCCAGATTTATTTGGCCGATTCTGTGATCGCTGTTGTTGGCCCTAAAAATTTCGTGTTGTTGGCCCTAAAAATTTCGCTAGTTCCGCTGTATCTGCTTGGAAATTTTATGTTATAACCGGTGTTCTACCTTCAGGAATAAAGCTTGCGGCCGCTGCTGTGACGATTTTTCGGAACATCGGAAGGGTGGGTAGTCCAATGAACTAGTAGTTTGTGTATTTTCTGAAGCCGACACAGTCTGCCTTTTTCTGATTCATATAGGTACGACGATCAGAGAGAACAACATCGTTGGGTCGATCAAGCTTGATAATTCTGGAAAGGTGATCTGACGCTTGTGCAATCACTGATCGCCATGTCGCCTTATTTATCATATTCGCGCTTACTATGGTAATGTCTGCCGAAATGTCGCATGTTCAGACAATTCTGGTGGGGCATCTTCATTCAGGGCACAAAACGTGACATCATCTATATGTTCCGCCATGGCTGATCCCCTACGATCGTCCACGAGGTTTAAGTGCCAGAGCTCATGATACGTATTGCAGGTGTTGTTGTTACTGTTGGGTAGATGACGGCTGTGTAACATACAACGACGACGATGATGATGCCACAGATGACGTCTAGGTTGACGAAGCTGAGGACATCGAGGATGACGTCGCTGATAACACCGAGGAATTACGTTGTAGATGCAACGTGGTTACTGTTCAACTTCCTACATTCAGGGTAAAAACTTCCATAATATTGATGAAATTATTTCATAAATCCTTTAACATCAAATATGAAAACTTCATAAATATGATGAAGAGTTTCATAAAAATTAATGAAAAATGTCATTTCATAAACATTTTTCATAAACTTTGTGAAAATGAATTTTTCCGTTTAAAGGAAAAATAGTGAAATTTAGAAACCATAAATTTAAATTTTTATTTTTCATTTCAAATATAGAAAATATCATTTGGAATAAAATTTTTTAAAATCTCAAGTACTACGGAAAATTATTTAAAATTCTACAACATCAGTTGCATATTATTTGAGGTATTCTTAATTTTAATTACCCGGGTAAAAATTTTAATATGTAGTCTAATTATCTCATTTGATAAGTTCCTATACACAAACACATAAAAATTGATCCGAAAAATGGTTACTACATGTATCTAATTGTATGAAATTAGATATAATTTGATACAATTTTATCCGAAATTCGTATATATCCATAACATTAAATTATATATAATTGGATAAAAATATATATCTGATTTTATATAATTTTAGGCGATAGTAGGTATCCTTTTGTGACTTAAAGTTATGATTAAAAGTATTTAAGTTAAATATTAAAATTTCTAAAAATCTACACTTTTAAAGATTTGTTTAAATGAAAATTATCAAGAAAATATTTTGTGTTTCAAAAATCATTCTTATAAAATGAAACCATTTGTTATTTGAAATTATACTTATAAAAGAAATAACTTGAAAATGATTTCGTTGTAAATTTAATATTGTTATATGTAAAGCCATATGTAATAAAATTTTAACTTAACTTGCAGATAATTTCATTTGATATTGAATTTTACCAAAATACAGAGAAAACCAGGAATAAGTTTCATAAAAGTTTGTCCAATCTAACAATTTTATCAATATTTATGAAACATTTCATAGACAACAAGAATTATAATGACCATATCATGGTCATTTTCTACACAAAAATAATGAAATCGTTACTAACACAAATTGTACTTCATATACATATTGAAACATTTCATAAATATGATTAAATTGATTTGATTTTTTATGAAATGTTTCATAAATTCTATGATACGTTATAGTGGACGAAAATCTATGAAACATGTCATAGTTATGATGAAGCTTTTCCTTTAAGTATGGGATTATATAAAAAGCTATATAAAATTATGAACATTTTTCATAATACAGCGTCATCTTATTTATGAAAAGTTTCATAAACTCTTTTTGATGAAGATGACCTAGTCGCTTAGGTCGAAAGTGCGGCATTCCCTCTAGCGCTGATCCCCACAAGAATTTTTTCATCTCTTACTTTTATTAACAATTAGTGGTTTCTATTTGTAATAGTAACATTTAATTATGATCTCAAACCTGACAATTCAAAATGAAATTTATGAAGCACTTCATAGAAAGTTATGAAACTTCATCATATTTATGAAACATTTCATAAATATGAAGAAGCCTATCATCAATTAGCTCTTTTATGACAGAACTTCATCATATTTACATCGGATGAATATCAATGAAGCTACATCATATTTATGAAAAACTTCATAAATATGATGAAGCTTTTTCCTTGAGTGTATGACTATTTAGGTCAGAACAGTTGTTTTGCTTAAGGAAACGAAACCACCCATTGCAGCTATTATACAAAACAGGGTTCCTATGCATGTAGCTGGTTCTGCACTCAAATTAAAAACTTCATCATATCTATGAAATGTTTCATCAATTTTCGTCTAATGTAACGTTTCATAGTATGTGAACTACTGTGAACTTTATGAGATAATTTTGAAAAAATTAAGCTAATCAAAAAAGTGTTAACACTCTTTGACATATGTGCAACGAATTGTGTTCACACTATTATAATTTTCGCTATACAACACATTTCAGACATGTATAATACACTTGTGAGATAATGTGAACAGGGATCAATCGGAATGTTTAAAATTTGTATGAAGTTATAGCAAAAATTCAGCAATTTTTTGATTGTTTTATTTTGTATTCTTTTTCAGCGCAATTTCGTTATGGAAGGCGGTGCAATGGTCTTGGCAGATGGCGGTGTCGTTTGTATTGACGAATTTGATAAAATGCGCGAAGATGATCGTGTGGCAATTCACGAAGCCATGGAACAACAAACAATTTCAATTGCTAAAGCTGGTATTACGACAACATTAAATTCACGTTGTTCTGTATTGGCAGCAGCTAACTCAATATTTGGTCGCTGGGACGATACCAAAGGTGAAGAAAACATCGACTTTATGCCAACAATTTTATCACGTTTCGACATGATATTCATCGTCAAGGATGTACACGATGAATTGCGAGACATAACAATGGCCAAACATATTATAAATGTGCATCTATCATCAAATAGATCAGCGCCCTCAGATCAGCCCGAAGGCGAAATATCTTTACCACTATTCAAAAAATATATTCACTACTGTCGTACGCGTTGTGGACCTCGTTTAAGCGAGGAAGCTGGCGAAAAATTAAAAAGTCGCTATGTACTCATGCGCAGTGGCGCGGGGCAACAAGAAAAGGCGGCCGATAAACGTCTTAGCATCCCCATTACGGTACGTCAGCTAGAGGCAATTATACGTATTTCAGAATCATTGGCGAAGATGCATTTGTTACCCTTTGTCAATGACGATCATGTTAATGAATCTCTTAGACTGTTCCAAGTTTCAACTCTAGATGCAGCTACAACTGGAAGTTTAGCGGGTGCCGAAGGTTTCACAACCGAAGAAGATCAAGAGACCTTGAATCGCATTGAAAAACAATTGAAACGACGTTTTGCCATTGGATCACAGGTTTCGGAACAAAATATTGTACAGGTATGTCCATCGAATGAATTGTTCGGCTTTTGTTTAAATATTTACAAATAAAAAACAATTGCTTGTGTCATTTTAGGATTTCTTGCGGCAAAAGTATGAAGAACGCACAATTCTTAAAGTCATTCATACCATGATAAGACGTGGTGAATTACAACATCGTATGCAACGTAAAATGTTATACCGTTTATGTTAATTTGTTTCTCTAAATTAAGTTTATTGTTACTGTACTATTCCACATATTTTCATATAAATTTTACATCAATTTGGCCTATCAAGATTTATGCATTCAAGGGCGAGCTACTTATCTAAATATAACCAGAGTTTAACTTTAACCACAGATATTTCCATATAAATTTGGCATTTACAACTATGGTTAAGCCCTTAACTTCGGTTTGCTTGAGATAAGTTAGCAGGTCTAAGTGTTTTTTTTGTTCAATTTAGTTTTTAATTTAAGTTCAACAGAGCCTGGTTGTCCAATTAAGTAGAGATGGGCACGTGAGTGAATTTTGACTCACACTCACGAGCGAAAAATTCCAATCACGCACAATTTTTTTCTACTCACACTCACTCACGCTGACTTGAGTAAATTCAGGTTTCACTCTCAATTGCGAGTGATTCACGTGAAGCACGCAAATTAACGAAATAACATCGTAACGGCAAAAAATTAAATGTTAAAATTAAGATAAATTGTAAATGTTTAACTCAAAATTTGAAATTTTAACATTTATTTTGTACTTTAAAAATTCAAAAATATAAAATCGGTAAAAAAAATTAAGGAAATATTTATTACAATCAAAAAAATAAATTTAAATACTATTCACGCACACTCACTCAAACAAAAATTCGACTCACGCACACTCCCTCAAGCAAACATTTGACTCACGCACACTCACTCACGTGAGTAAAATTAGGTCTTACTCACACTCCCGCGTAATTCACGTGAATATCGCATAAATCTGCTCACATGGGCACATTTCTACAATTAAGCTATAGTATAATCCGTTTTTTTCGTACTTTTGAGTAAAGTTTGATAAAATGAGAGTAAGCACACAATTCTCTTAACAAAGTGAGAAAATTGTGGTGGAGCGCAAAAACACCCGGACAGAAAAATACGACTAAGCAGTTATAATTTGCGAACGCTGACTTCAATGTACGCAAATGCTTCCGTCTCCCTGACCATAACGCGATTACGGAGTGCATTAAGCAGGTGAATATCATGGGCTTGACCGGTGATATTGTGATTTTCACGGATAGCCAAGCGGCTATCCGGGCTTTATCTACGGACTCTGTGGGATCAATGACGATACTCAGGTGTAAAGGGGAAATTAACGATTTCTCTTCACGGGAACGCATTGAGATTATATGGGTGCCGGGACACTGGTATAGCGGGGAACGAAGTGGCTAATGATTTGGCTAGGGGAGCATCTTCCCTGGAATTAGTCACTTTGGAGAACGCTAAACCTTTTCGAGCTCTCAAGGCGGAGCTGGTGGACTGGGCTGACACCATGCATAGGACCATCTGGGCAAATGCGGGTGTTGGCAGGACTACAAATATTCTCTGGGGCAACCCGGACAAGACAAGGGAAATTCTGAATCTCAGTAGGAAGGAACTGAGTCTTTTGATGGAAATCCTCTCGGGACACTCGACACTTAGGGCCCATCTACACCGTATTGGTAGGGCGGACTCAGAAGTGTGCAGGGCCTGTGGGGAAGACGAGGAGACCTTGGAACACTATCTCTGTGAATGCCCGGCATTTGCCGGAATCCGGGTCGAAATACTATCCAGTGACCCAATATCCACATTGGGGGATCTTAGGGGCATAGGATGGAAGAAGTTGAGGAGTTTCGTCAGTGCGACGGAGTTCCTGAGATAGTAAGGTGACATAGGACATAGAACCGATTGTTTAGAGCGCACAACAAGCCGACATTCTGGCTTAAGTGTAAGTCCTCAGGGACTTGAGTCGGTTTAGGGAACTATTTCCCTTCTCCGAATCCTCTTTTCGACCTAACCTAACCTATAATTTGCGAATGCAAAACCACGCGTTGGAGAATAAAAAAAATATAAAATATTGTCAATTATTGCAGAGAACACTTGATAAAGACAAAAATAATTCGAAACCATGGTCCAAACACCAGAAGAAACGATGTTTCATGTTTCAAAAGTTTAAAGGTCAACTTTTCGTCACATAAAGTTTGCGGGCGATTATTTAAAAATGAGTAGTATTTTTTAAAATTAAAAAAATATATATATTAATGAAGAACCCCTTCTCAATACTGTTTCTAAGTGGAGAGTTTTCTGATTTATTAAGAAAAATGTTATGCCAAGTAAAAAACTTATTAGTTTTTCGGTTGGTTATTGGTATACTTTTTTTTGCAAAACGACTAAAAATTTTACACATTTTTATGCACATTTTCTTATCGTTGTCGTATATTCAAACGAAGCTATCTAATGTTTTTTTTTTAGAAAATGAGGTTTTCATGCCAAAATATTCACTGACGTACCTCCCATCTATGGTAGTACAGGTAAGGGAAAATAAGTATATGGTACAAAGTATACTTGGGACTAGTTAATTGAATGGACTAAATATTTGACGATTTAATTGGCATTGATAAATTTCATTCCCTTTAACACAATTATAATTGATTTTTATAATTGTTTGTTCCAATTGTCTACAAAAAAAAAAATTATATCTAAATTTTCATATTTTCTTCGATTTCTATAAATACAGTCGAACTTCCATAACTCGAATCATCATTATCCCAAAAAAAACTTCGACTTACGGAGACTTCGAGTTACAGAAAAAAATTTTAAAAAATAATCAATTGCAAGCATGTGTTTATAGTTTGAATTTTTTATTTAAAACAGGAAACTGAAAACTACATACCAAGTTACAATGAAGTAAAATATTTTGAAATTAGTGACTAAAAATTTATTTTTTTTTTTGTTATTTTTAGTAAGAAATTACTAACTTGTTTAAAGCCTTATAGTGCTCATCAGTTGTAGTGTCATTCGTATTTAAATATAAATTCAATGTTCGGAAAGAATTTTCTATATCATTTATGGAAGGCTGATAAATAGTTTCTGCAGATATAGGCATGTTTGACTTCTAGCTGCTGTTAACCAATCTAGGACAGCTTTGTCAATATTATAAAATAAAATAACAAAATGGTGTCATGACAACGGTCTAATAATAAACGCAACAAAAACAAAGGTAATGCACATTAAACCGCCTCATCTCACTCACAACAACATTTTCCTCAAATTTCACGATACCCAATGTCTGCACAACACAATAAACAACAACAATCTTTACAATTCCGATACGTGTACAACAATGATTGAGATGGTAAATTCATACAAATATCTTGGAGTATACGTGGACAGTAACTTTAAATGGCTCACGCATATACAAAATCTTCGGAAAAAGTTACGGAAAACAGCATACAGTCTTTACCATCTAAGTAACTGTGCTAATTTCAATGTCCTTAAACAGGCCTATTTTTCACTAACTGAGTCCTACATTCGACACGGTATAACCGCATGGGGAAGCGCTACATATTGTAAATCTCTACAATTAACACAAAACCAGGGGGGTTATTACGTAATTCGATTCGAAAAGTAAAACCTTTCGAAACGAATTTCCGTTTCGAAAGTAAAATTGTATTATCTAATTCGTTCGAATGTTTCACAGAGTTGTATTTGTGTAAAAAAGGGTAAATACAAGTGATGCCAAATTTTTATCGGCTAATACATAACTTGGCAGCATGTCTTATAATGTCAAACTTGTCAGCATTGTACTTAAATGTCAAAATTTGAAAACAAATATTTAAAGAAAACTTTATTAAAGAAAATATTTATTTAAAAAGTCGAAGCTTAAATGAATTGTGTTTTATTGTGGACAGAAGATAGTGATGAAAAAAAATGATTCTATTCCGGAAAGAGTTCAAAGGAAACTTATAAGAGATTCGAAACTATAAGAGATAATGAATCTTAATGAGACAAAGTAAGAAAAATTTAAAATTTTACCTTTAAGATTAAATATATTCCTAACAATATCTTTTTAGTTTCATAAAAAACTTTAGGCTTAGTAAAAATGCTTTTACCTATGTCTTGAGTTGTGAAAAAGATGAATTTAAACCAGCAGAAAGGTCAACTGCCATCTCACCTATGTATATTAAAATTAGCTGCCACACTTAAATTTTTGGCGCAAGGTGGATATCAGAATCAAATTGGCCAAGACCGCCTATTAGGATTTTCTTAAGCATCAATTTCTGCGTGTTTGTCTGAGGTTTGCGATGTTATTGAAAGAGTTCTTTGTCCCAAACATATTGTATTTGAAATGACAGAGGATAGGAAGAGAGAAGCTAAGAGATACTTTTTTGAAAAATGTGGAATACCAGGAGTAATTGGAGCAGTAGATGGTACGCATATTCAATTAATCAGACCTATAAGGGATGATCAATTATATTTCAAAGGGAACAAAATTTACTCGGCCCACCTCCAGTCCCTGAAATACTATTTCGGTTTTCCCGGCATTTTACCTTTATGTGGTGTTTATAATCTGGCCACACCTATAAACATATGTAAATTTGAATAATACCAATCTATAAACCGACAATTGATAAATTGAAAACGTACTTTTTAAATTTCGTAATATCATGAGTCGGAGGGCCAGCTGCATTCAAATCCAAAGACAATATTGTAAACAAATCCTTGGACTTGCTTCTAGCATTCGCTACATTTAGGTGACCTTTAGCAAAATCCACTCCTTCAAAGATTCAACATCGTGAAAAAAAACAATGTTTAGTGTAAAAACATTTGATGTTTTTTATTTTTACTTATTTATTTAACACTTTTTCTTATATTTTGTATAACAATACTTACATTTTAAATTTTTTTTCTTTTTTCGACAACAAATTAGCTCTCGAATAAAATACGAATGTTTTAACGTTTGTGAAGTTCGCTTTCGTATTACATAATTGCATTTACGAAAGAGTAATTTTTGTTTTCGAAAGGGGGATAAAAAACGGCCGGTTCGAAAAAAAGTTTCCGTGCGTTCGTAAATACATTTTCGAAAATCGTACTACAAAATACAATTCATACGAATTTACACATTTTTTCTTTCGAATCGAATTACATAATAACCCCCCAGATATTAAAAATACTACTTAAAAGTCAAAACCACAACAATATCATAAATTATGAGCTTATTTATAATGACACTCCCACAAACATAAACAACACCAACTCTGCAAACAACAATGCTCCGAACGACATCAATTCGTTAAACAACAATATGAACAATAACGGCACACCAAATTCAATTTCTACCAATATATGCAACAACAACATGCTCAACAACATTAACAGTACGCTAAACAACAACAATATTATCACCAACACGAATTCGACCAACAACAAAAATCTCGCCACAGAGTTACTGGTATTGAACATAAGAAGCATATATCATACAACTCTCATCAACGAATTCTTCAACGATCCTCGTTTCCTAAAAGTTATCGACCATGCCCATAACACTCGACTTCGATCCGATGGAAGGTTCAAAGTGGAGCGTCATCGCAACAATTACGGCAAAAACACCTTAGCCGTAGTATTGCCCAACATTTTTAACAAATTGCCCTTAGATATCTTAAACATAACCAATCCTAATAAAAGAAAAAAAATTGCTGAAAGAACATTTCATAGCTTCGCAATGAAAAGAGAAGCCAATCAAAATGTGATTTTTTGAATTTTAAATCTAAATTTATAATAATGAGATAATAGCTTGTTTATTAAAAATCAAAAATCAGTAAATAATGAAATATATTTTTATATCTATTTTTAAAGACAGTTTTTTACATCCTACAGACAAGCCTAATGGCTTCGTGGGATTAGAATTTAATTTAAAATGTATATAGAATTTTACAAATAAAATGAATTTATTAAAAAAAAAAAAAAAAAAAAAAAATTATTTTTGAATATTGGGGTCTTAACTCGTTTACTATGTAGACGAAATCCAGATCCAAAAGAGTTGATAATTGATTCTCTATTTTTAAAAATCGTTGAGACTAGTCGGGATACCATATTTATAAGCTGCATCCTTTTTCTTTAATCCACCTTCGACATCTTTTATAAGTTTGTATTTTTCTTCAATTGAACAATATTTTAAAACACGTTTAGTTGCCATGATAATAGAATAATATGCGATTTTAACATTTATCATCTAAGGCGAATGACATTTATGCAAAGTACTGATACTAACGCAAACAAAAAGAAGCACATGTACAAAAAGGGATTTCCCCGAAAAAAGTAAGCAAAATATACAAACCAGCTAAACAAGCAAAAGAAAGCAAAATAAACTAACCAAATCAATAAACCAGTAAACCAAGCAAAAAAATTCGAGTTATAGAATTCGTATGTATGTATTTCGTTCGAGTTATTTAGAACTTTGAGTTGTGGAAGTTCGAGTTACAGAAGAAGAATTGTATGTTATTCATTCTCTTAACGCTACTGCCAACCTAATTAGTTCGAGTTAGAGAAAATTCGAGTTAGAGAAGTTCGAGTTATGGAAGTTCGACTGTATTTACTTCGATTTCTATAAATATTTACTTCGATTTCTATAAAGTATATTTTATTTATTTTTATCCATTAAACATAAAAAATAACAATAATTTCATTTTAAAGAACTTAAAAAAATCCATGAAAGTGCACTGGAATGAACGAGCTAATGATAACTTTCCTTAAATTAATGTTTAGCTAAAAAATAGTAAAAAATAGCATGAAAAATAAGATTAAATCACTTCATTTTATGGCTCAGTTTTAAAACAAGGATGGCAATCGAAACGAATAACGGTTACGGTTTTCGTACCGATATATTCTGTTTATACAAGCCAAAATATTGCTCACTACAGCAACTAGTAAAAACACCTAAAGCAATTAAAATCACAATTTTTTAAATCATTGTAAAATTAAATTTATATGAAAAAATAATTTAATTTAAATAATATTAAATATTTATTTAATAATATAAGAGGTTATTTGGTTGTACAAGGTGGCGCAAAAATAACCTTCCGATGTTTTTTGGCTGTAATTTAAAAAAAAAATGAAAAACTTTGATTCTTCTTGTGGATTATTTTTATTTGGTATTTTAATTTTGTTTACATCAAGTCGAGAATATGATGTCATGTAAATGGCCGCCGCCACAGTTGATTGTCATTTGAGCCCTTTTTATGGCATTTTCCATCACTTTGGCCAAAACTTCCGGCGATAGGTCCTCAAATTCTTGACGGATATTGTCTTTAAGAGCTGCAAGAGTCTGAGGCTTGTTGACATAAACCCGCGACTTCAAAAAGCCCCACAAAAAGAAGTCTGGAGCGGTCAAATCAGGCGATCTTGCTGGCCAGTGCAAATCGCCAAAACGGGAGATTAGGCGCCCGGGAAATGCATCCTTCAGCATATCGGTTGTGGCACGTGCAGTGTGTGCCGTTGCACCGTCCTGTTTTCCAATCCCAATTCATCAAGTTGCGGCAAAAAGAACTCGTTGATCATTGCTCTGTAGCGCTCACCAGTCACAGTAACCGTTTGGCCCGCGAAGTCTTCGAAGAAAAAAAGGTCCGATGACTCCTCCAGCGAAAACAGCACACCATACAGTGACTTTGAGCGGGTGTAATGGCTCTTCGTGGGTTACACGCAGATTTTCAGTGCCCGCTAAGATGGAAATGGGCCTCATCACTCATGATTATTTTTGATGAAAAATCATCTTCCTCTTGGTGGTGATTAAGGATGGCTTGAGCGCATGTTACACGCGATTGGCGGTCAGCAGCTAACAGCTGATGCACCGTCTGGACTTTGTACGGAAACATCTTCAAATCTTGTACCAAAATTCGCTGTAAAGACCGTGGACTGATACCCATTTGCGTGGTACGTCGTCTGGTCGATGTCGGCGGCGCTTCCATGACATCCTCGGCTACAGCAGCAATATTCTCTGCAGAACGGCTACTCCGGGGTCTGCCACGCCTGGCAGCATCTCGTGTTGTGCCAGTCTCTTCGAGGCGAGCGGCTAAACGTCGCAGTGTTTCACCAGTAGGCGTTGGACGGCCAGGAAATCTGCGACGAAATTCACGTTGTGCCAAAGTCACCGACCGATTATTGCTCAAATAAATAGTCACCAATATTCCGCGTTCTGGAGCAGTGTAGCGTAACTTTGTTTATTAACGTGTATTTCGCATGTGTTTACTACACAAATGTCAAAACAGAACTGACATTAGGGGCCAATCGCAAAATTTATAGCATTTTCTGATAGGAGGATTACTTTTGCGCCACCTTGTATATCTTTTTAGAGATACACTCAACTAAATAAGTTAGTAGGAAATTTAGTAAAATGTCTTGTAAATCAAGTATACTATTATTTTTAGCATATTTTTTTCTAAAATTATGTTTTCAGCTACAATTTTAGTTATACTTATTCAGCACTTAACTGTTTTGAACTAATGTTTTACTAATTTATTTTGCTAAAAATAATGTGCTGATAAGCACATTAATAGTGTGGACGACAACCAGATTGAAAAATATACGCAGAGTGAATTAGATGTGGCGGCATGTCAAGATGTAGTAGAGAAAAGGAAAATGATACCAAAAAGTACAACTCTTGTAAGACATAAAAAATCAACCATGGAAGATTTTTGTATCTATTTTTCATACATAAAACAAAATTGTGAATTAAACAATTTAAATTTTATTTTGTCACCGGCTTGCGAAAGAACCTAGTCAGAAAAAAAACAAGCTCTGGAACACCGCTGGCTAACCGATAAATTATAAATATATTACTGGCATAACCCTTGTGCGCGTTAACAACGATTTCAAAAAGCTTTTTGCCAGTATTTGTTTTACAATAACTTCAGTGGTCTTCAAAAAAAAAAAAAAAACATTGGCAAAGAATTGGCTGAGACCACTGGGCCAACGATGGCAAAACGTATTTTCCCAGTGCTATCCAATCAGAAATTACCAACGGCTCAAAAGTCTAACAACAGGTAAAGCATTTATTTATAAAATGATGATGCTTTGTTTAAAAAAGTTTGTAGTCGGAAGGTTTCAAGTTCGATCCCGGTGCAGGCATACATGTTTTTTAGTGGTTTTTTAATATTTTTCAATATAAAATTGATTTGTTTATTCCTGGAAACGCTCATCTAGGACCAACTTTTTTTTGTTTTGCCAACGTTGGCAAGTTGTTTCCAACAAACCTTATGCCAGTGCAGACATATTTGGCCAGCCAAATATTACCTAGCAGTTATCATTCACTTACGTCTTAAACTACCAATTATTATATGTCTAGTTAGCTCAGAGGTTAGAGCTGTCAGGTTTCAAATCCCAACGGGACCAACAAATTGTAAACGAACTTTTTTTTTTTTTTTTGTAAATTTTATTTTTAGACCTCATATTTTATGTGCCTGTACGACACTTTGAACAGACGTACCTTTTGCCTAATAATGTTATTATTTTGGAGGTGGAAAGTGCTTTCCTAGCTGTGATCCGTTTGTCTTTTTCTGACTAGGTTTCTAGAATTATCTAAGGTATTTGTCTGTCTTTAAAAGATGCCATCATTTAGACAACAATTGATGTAAGTAGTTGGAAGATAATTTTGTTTATGCTATAAAAAATTATTTCTATATATTTTCCGACATTACATTAATTCATGTCGTCAATGTGTAAGTATGAACATTTATATGTTTTGTAACTTAATATTTTTGAAAGAACCACAAAAAATGTTAAGGTTTTTAACAAATAAATTAACTAAAGTTAAATTTTCCTACATTTTTTTCGGTTATTTTCAGTCGAAATTTCGTTAGCTTTTAGCTTGTATTTTTAAATTTTTAATCAACTAAGTGTTAGCAAAAATTTTGCTGAATCTGCTAATTTTGTTGCTCGCTGATTTTGAGCAAAAGACTTTGCTGACATTTTGCAAAAGATTTGCATGACTAGAATTTTGCTGACTCAGCTTAATTTTTTGCTGACTTTTTACTTACTTTTTTTTAGTGAAATATACCCAGCAAAAATTGTTCTGCTAAAGAATGATTCTAGTTGAGCATTTTCATCGATGAATTTAACATTGGCTTGTCATAGGAAAAAATCTGTTCATATATAATACTGTAAAACATTATAGACGATAAAATGTCTTTAAATTAAGGATACACAATTTTCCTTAATATAAGAAAAATTTCTTTAAAATGCAAACATTTTTAATACAAAAAAAAATCCTATTTCTAAGTTCAAGGCAAAATTTTCTTTTCTTCAAATAGGGATATTTTTTCTTTAATTTAATCTTCTGAATTTGTACTTAAATTGTTTAAACCAGGGTACGTATTTGCTGTTCCTTTTCATTTCATCTCCACGTACAATGTTATATGTTTTCTGTTTTAGTTTTTTCATACACACGAAAGATAAAACAAAAAATGTTTTCATTCCATGTGTTTCCATTTGAAAATAAACCTTGCATCTCATTCTCATGCGTATGATATGATCGTTTTATTTACTTGTTTCTCTTTCATAGAATGAAAAGGGAATCGTAAATAATTTGGTGAGGTTTTAACATTGAAAAAAAAATAAATATTTTCTCTTCTTGAAAACGAAGGGTGAACAAAAAAAAAATGTGAATGCGTTTCACAATGTTTTTATGTTGTTGATGATACTGAATATGATACTTATTTGTTCTTTTTCACAATTCTGCAAAATTAATAAAATGGATAAAGACTTTAAAAATTGTATTATTGTTAATTGGAATTTAAAAATATGCAGTGACCAACAATACACGCTCAATATTATTGATAAATATTTTTTTGTCAATAAATTATTTCAAAATAAAATATTGTATCCTATATTGGTAGTTTATCATATAAAGAGGAATATAGACGTTAAATATTATTGATTAGTTAAGGGTTATTTACAAGCAAAATGAATTGGTGTTCCCTATATTGGAAGTTAATCAATTAAATTAAAAAATTAAAAATTATTTTTAATTTGCTATTTCATTAATGACACGTTTCCAATGTTTACTCTAATAAAACCGGGTTAATTTTGCTAGTTTACCTGTTTGATTTTAAAATTTCTTGAACCAAAGTCAAAATAACGCTAAAATACCGAAACGAAGATGTATAACGTTATTTTGTTGATTAAAAAAAATGTAATGGGAAGTTTTTTTAAAAAAGCCCTGTTATATCAGAAGGCATATGCCACCATTGGAATCGTAATTTCAAAACTATCATATCGGCATTGATGTGGGCGTGGTAAATTCCCGGTCAAAAAATTTATATCTCAAATATAATATCATATCTCTTTTGATGTAGACCGTGTTAAACACTAACAACATTTTAAATAAAAAACTAGGTAATATTAAAAAAAATCACATATTTATTGTACTTCAATGAATTAAAAAGTTATTATCACAAACAAATAAAAAATAAGTATATAATACTATGCAGATACTTCAATTTAGAAAAACATCAATTGCCATTGAGAAAAGAACAATGCATATTGCGAAAAACATTTATAAAAACTATATATTTATTATAACTCAATGAGTTCAAAATTATTATCACAAAAAAAAATATATAAAAAAAACTACGCAGACACTGTTATTTAGAAAAACATCAATTGCCATGAATTTCAATTTATGGAATCTTTACACCATTTCCCTTTGTTATTTAAAGTATTTAAGTATCATTTAAAATTAAAAAAAAAATACCATTTAAAATTAAAAAAAAAAAAAAACATTAACAGAAAATAGCAATTACAAATCAAAAACAAAATCCGTTATAAAAAACACAATTAAAATTCAAAATATACAAAATATACAAAATGAAAAACAAAAATGCCAATTCGAAAATACCAAGTGAATTCAAGATAAATAAAACTAGACTAATATTTTAAATTATCCTTGCTATTTTTTTAATTATCTTTAAATGTTTTGAATTGCATTTTTTATTTTTTGAATAACATTTGATATTGTTTGAAATTTAATTGGCATTTTTGAATTTTAATTGCATTTTTGTTAGAGATTATTTTATAATTGTAATTGCTACTGTTTGAATTTCAAATTATATTTTTATACCCTCCATCCCATAGTGCAGGAGGGTATATTCACTTTGTCAAATGTTTGTAATTCTTTTAAAAAAATTCTGGGACCCCATAAACTATATATATTCTTGATCAGCATGGATAGAGAAGTCGATATAGCCATGTCCGTCTGTCCGTCTGTCCGTCTGTCCGTCCGTCTGTCTGTGGAAACACAAAATACTCCTCCAATACAGAAGAGGTACTGCTAATTTTCAGTCAAATTGTTTGTTGATATCATGAGCAGTTTTCTAGTGAAAATGATCAAAATCGGTTAACGCGTTCAAAAGTTATGAGTGAAAATGTGGGAAGACCTCTAAAATTTTTTTTTTTTTATTTCATCATACATACATACGTACATTCAATGCTTATACACAAGAATATACGCAAGCAGGGATGGCTGTCAATATCGCTGAATTACCGTCCACGATTCTAACACCTTTCAACTGACTATCGTTATCGCTTAAATACCGTTACCGATATTCTTGAAATACCGTTATCCGTAAAATACCGTTACCTTAAAATACCGTTACCGAAATAATCTAACAAGATCTGAACAAAAAAACTTCTGTAAATAGATATATTTTCCCAAAGTGTGATCATAAACTAGACAGTCATTTAAACTCGGGCATAATGCGGTTAAAAATTGTGGTGTGCATTAACATTACCTGAATAATTAAAATAACGTTATCCTTAAAATGCCGTTACCAAAATAATTGAAAAATCTTTTTCCCTAAAATAAAGTTACCGAAATATCTAAAATATCGTTACCGCTAAAATACCGTTAGCGAAATAAATAAAATACCGTTAACGCTAAAATACCGTTAACGCTAAAATCCCGTTACCGAAATAACTGAAGTATAGTTTCCCCTAAAATACCGTTACCGAAATAAAAGAAAATAGCGTTACTACGACCAATAACCACATAGAATCGGTTACCATCCATGGTCATGATCAACACTTAAAAACAAAAAAAAAACTCACAAAATATTGTTGTTGTTTTTTGTTTTGTTTTGTATACAGTATGTATGTACGGCCCTATGCTCCTTATAGGAACGACGGGAATATATATATATATGTATGTACGTATGAATTAGTAGCAATCGCATGCAGAGTTGCCAGGTTTGACGATTTGTCGTCATTTTGATGATATTTAATACCCAAAATAACTAAATGACTATTTGACGACTTTTGCTTCCAAAATGACGATTTTTTGACAATAATTTAATATGTCAGCAAGATCTACTTATTTATCATTCTCATAAAATCGCCGGCTCGATTATTAAATTTATATTATTTCGTTAAAAATTGAAAGCAAAAACATTGTTTTTTGATCGATAGCTAGCTTTTATATGCTAATATGATGTGAAATACAATTTTGCAAAAATGCAAATCCTAGAATTGAATAAAACTTAATCCAAACCGCATTTATTTTTTTATAAATTCATTACGGGTTTAGCTTAATTTAGTTTCTGTGTTTAGAACATTTCTTTAAATTTTTATAAAATTTAATTGGAGTTAGATTTAAATAATAATAAAAAAATTTTCATGTTAAATCACAAGGCATGGACTTTTTTTGCGAAACAAACAGATCTCTAGCCCGAATATATTTCATGTTGAAAGATGATATATATACAACTTTAAATGAAACAAAATACATCCAAAAATAAATCCGGTGCTTAAAAAACAGGCCTAATAATATAAATAAAGTGCCAAAATTTAATAATTAAAAAATATAACATTAAGTTTGTTCGATAACACAAAAATTTGTACAAGTTTTTACTGGAAGGTGTTCGTTTAGACAAATACGCAGTAAAAACTGGTAAAAAGAGAGAGTAAAGTGACAGTTTGATGCCAAGAACTTACAAGTTTTTACTGGATACATTTTTGCCAGTAAGAATTTGTAAGATGAAAAAAACATATGACTAAAAAAATATGCTTGTATTTTTAGTAAACAAAAACAAAAATTAAATTAAATTTTAATTGTTTATGGATTGAAAGTGAAAATTATTAAATAATTAACTATGAAAGATGTTAAAAAACATTTAAATTATTTTTGGTCGATAATTTCAATTAACTTTTTCCTTTTCCATAATGACCAGTTGATTTTTTTTTTAATATTTAAAACAAGCTATTTTATCTAATTTAATAATTCCTACAAATTTTCTGTTCGTTTACTTTTTTGTAAATTTGTCTTACTATTTGTAATTTTGTTACTGAGTAGTTTTTACTGAACTTTACAGGAAAAGTAATCGAACAGACTTATTGTTAAAGAATTTCCAAATTTTGTAAAAGAATTTAATATTTAAAAAGTTGTGCCACTGAAATGTTGTTCACAGAATTATGCAGATATAAGTGATTAACAGTTCAAGTGGTAAAATTAGTTTGATTTAAAGTTCTATTTATTTGATCTTTCAACATTATATTTTTGTTATTTTATTAATTAATAATCATATAATTACAAGTTATATACTATTACCCTAACCGAGCACTAGCTACTATGGCCTTCGGCGCGTTGTAGCGAAAACAGATCAGTGCCTCTGGTGGGAATCGAACCCACGACCCCCGCACTGATAAGCCAGCACGCTACCAACTAGCCTACTGGGGCACACTGTTTCAACATTTTATAAATATGAATATCGTTGTAAAATATAATGATTTTCGAAGTTTAAACCAAAGAGAAGTGTCAAAAATCGTGTTATATTACAACGATAACACGTTAACATTTGAAATGTGAATAACATTATTGTATTTTATTTTTTATTAAAACTTTATCCCTCTTCTAACAAATATATTTTATTTTGACAATTTTTCAAAATATGATGACGATTTTGACGATTTTTTCTAGAAAGTTTGTCGTTTTTATGCTTTGCAAACCTGGCAACACTGGTTATAAGTGCAAATGCGAGAAGCCCTCGAAAAATTGTTAAGCTAATTTATAAAGTATGCTTTTGTTTTCCATATACCAGGCTTGCCATATACCTTTTTTTGTTAACCCCAACAAATCAAAAAATCACCAATTAGAAAAAAGGTAGAACAAAATAGTTTAGTTAAAATTCTTTATTTATTTGACTGCATTAACCGGAGTTGCCAGACATATTAATCGTTATCAGATCAAAAAAATATCCAGGAACAAAATCCCCGAATCCAACAATGTAAATTCATAACTTTTTTTCGTACACTATTTTTACTTATTTTCATTCTCAACCTTTAATAAATTTGCAAGGAAACTCTTACATTCTAATTACATTTATTAAAAACCCCATTAAATTTAAAGGACATTCACTTTCAGAACTTTTTTATTTAAGACATATAAGGTGCATACTTCATCTTAAAATCTTTTGATTATATGCATTTGTTTTCCTTAAAAGCCCTAATTTTTATTTGATACATACAAAAATAATCTAAATTAAAGTATTGATGTGTAAAAACCAATCGAATTTTGGGAAAATTTCTTAGGGTTCTTATTCTAGGAGTCGTAAACGAGAATTGCACAAGCAACTGAGCTGAAAAACAATAATTTGAAATACCAGTTTCTTTAATTTTTTGTATCTCGAAAACACTCGAAAGATTTTCTTTTATAATTTTTGACAAACTTAGTTTCATCACACTTTCCGTTTTACTTATGTGATGTATAGTATAAACACATGTGTTGTAATGTAAACTGGCATTTCATAATTATTTCATTATGTATGTCTCCGCAAGTGTATTTTTGTTCCCTTAAATTTATCTAAAATTCTGATTATTCGAAACTGTTTTTATGCGTTTGTATTCATTGCATCTCTTCTAACGATCCAAAAATATATTTTAGTAACTTTCTTTCATTATTATATAGGCAAAGAGACAAACAACAGGCGAATTTTACAACAGTTTTTTTAACATCATAAGGAACTATACAAATATATATATTTTGCACTACACGTTCTTCTTTAGGTAATCAGAATAACCTTTGAATACCCACTGCAGAATTTCAGATTCATTTTAGTAAACTTTAATTAAACATTTTTTTCTTCTGAAACATCCCAAAGACATTAATCAATCAGTCATATTTTGTTTTACTTATAAAAACAACATTATTTTTGTTATTTTTACAAAGAATATAGATATTAATATTGTTTGCACTTTCCCTGGTTTATGAAAACACCGAGATGGAGGGTATCCAAAAATTCGTCACAGCCGAATTTAATCTTTTTTAATACCAAATTCGGCACATCGGACTTTAATGCTTCCACTTGTTTGATTTACAATTGCTTTTTTTTGGAAAATTTTTTGATAAACAAATGGTATTTTTTTTTTCATTTACAAATGAAGTTTTTGAATTTCATTTGCTATTTTTTAATTTAAAAGAGATTCGTTTGAATTTGATTACCAAATTTGAAATTATATTTGTGTTTTTTAAAATCAAATGTAATTTAGAATTTACAATTAAAGGGCTTATTGTAAAAACTTGATATGCGACATTTTATTTTAGATTGGTTTTTTCTAGGTACTTGTAATAATTGTTGCACGATTTTTTTTAAATAATTAATTAATAATTATCTAGAAAACAGCGATAAAATATGAAACAATAAATGTGGCTTATCAAGTTTTTAATAAACCATTGAATTGTTATGTTTTGAGTAAGAAGTGGAAATAGAGTAGTTTGTGCTCAACAATTTATTATATCAACATCTGAATTAAGATCTACTTCGTTCGAAAAATCAAGTTTAATATTATTCTGATCAATTTCGGAAAAATTTAATTTGTTATTAATAAATTATTTAATGTAGTATTGTAATGTAGTATTGTTATCACTTTTCTACAATCTCCAATTTGCGAATCCAAGTTTTTAATGACGTCATAAGCCGCAAGTTGAATAGTGTGGGCTGCACATCTGACAACTGACAATACAGCCGTCAACGATGTATGGATATTTTCATCAATTGAGTCATTTTCATCACTTGTCTCATCGTCCCCCATAATTTGGTCTACCTGTAGTTCTTGTAGGATTTTGCCAACTTTTATAACGTTGGCACCGTTATCCGTTGTAGTAGAATAAATTTAATGTAATTCGATATCGTACGATTTAAGACACTTTAAAATTTCATCTTTCAAGTAAGATGCCTTATGTCTTTTTTGTAAATGGATCATTCCTAAAAAAAATAAATAAATATATTTTTTAAGGTAAAATGCATCAAATGCATAAAATGCATAAAAACGATCATATCATACGCATGAGAATGAGATGCAAGGTTTATTTTCAAATGGAAACACATGGAATGAAAACATTTTTTGTTTTATCTTTATTCTGCGTTGATACAAGAAAAACCAAAAATGAACAGTTCGTGGTTTCATATACGTACTCTGGTTTAAACATTTTCTTAAAATTTGTATACAATTAGTCAGTGGAATAAAAAGTTCCTTATTATTACGATTTTGTATACACTCAAAAAAAAGTTTGTAAAGTCAGCAAAATTATAGTCAGGAGGGTGCTTAATAAAACTAGAACTTAATAATATTATTGCTGTACACTAGTAGACTGAAAAAAAACTCAAAAAATTTGTAGAAAAATTGTACTTTACTTTTTGCACTAAAAAAAGGAAACCTATAATATTACGTAAGATGTGTGTGATTGTCCTTCGCTTTAGTCTGTCTACCTGAACAAATATTTGTTTGCAATTTGACCACACTACATTAATAGTCACTATAATCATTTAGTTTACAAATACCCATTTAATCTTTATTAAATTTAAATATTTTACTGTGAAAAGCCGGTGACAACACAAAATTTAAGTTTTTGTAATGCGAAATTTATATGTATACGACACACATTTTTGGCGTTCTTTTGTTTCATTATGTATGTAAAATAGATATATAAATCTTTCATGGTTGATTTTTTTGTATATGTCTTACAATAGTTGTACTTTTTAGTATCATTTTAATCGTCTCTACTACAGGTTGACAAGCCGCTACATCTACTTCATTCTGCGTATACCTTTTAATCTGGTTGTCGTCCACACTTTTAATGTACTTAACAGTACAATTTTTTAGCAAAATAAATTAGTAAAACATTAGTAAGACATTAGTTCAAAATAGTTAATTGCTGAATAAGTATAACTAAAATTTTAGCTGAAAACACAACTTCAGCAAAAAATTTGCTGTAAAATAGTACACTTAAAATTGTTTGTAATTTAAATTAACTAATTATAAATCACTTAAAATTCGGTCTACTTTTCACTTAAATAAAACGTTTCTTGTTATTTATTTTTAAATATTGTTACAAATAAATGTCCAAATTTTAACTACAAATCAGTAAAAATAAAAGCTATAATCTGTTATTTTAAATTATTTCAGATTTTTGTTTTGTTTTCTACAAAATGTATACACACACACACACATACTACATGTGTAAAATTTTTAAATTTTTTGCAATTTGAATTGAAATACTTTTGTATATAAACAAACAATTTAAATAAAAAAACAAACACGATTTTTTTGAATATAATTTTTTGAAAAAAAAAAAAAAAAATATAATAACTATAACGGAAATAAATAACGACAATATTCCGTGTTTGTGGTTAAATTTGTATGACACTTTAAATAAACGAAAATAATAACAGAAACTAAAAAATCGGTAAATGGTAGTAAATTATTTTTAATAAATGTATAAAAAAGTTAAAAAAATATTTAATTGAAAAATAAATGCATGTTCTTAACTTGTTTTTAAATTAACTGGAAAATTTTTTATTTACTACAAACAGTAAACTACATAATATTGAAGTTTATACTTGATTTACAAGACGTTATACTATCTTTTTTACTAAATTAGTTTTTGAGTGTAATTAAACTAATAGTGTTTTCTTTTCTGATAAAAAAATGTCGCATTTTTAAAATGTTAATTTTTTTAATTTTGCCATAACCTCGAAAAAAAATGCGTTTTTTTTTATGCCCAGAATAGAACACAAATACGAGGGCTGATCAATAAGTCCGTGACTTTTTGAATGAAACACAGTATTTTTTGCAAAAAAAAAAAAAAAATATTTTTCAACATAATCTCCTTTTAGCTCAATACACTTAGTCTAACGTTTCTCCAATTTTTGTATCCCTTCCAAAAAAAAGGATTTTTCGAGGTCCATTTCTTGGCCATATGGGGTCGTTTTTTTATTTTTTTTTAATTATCCAGCGTACCACGGTTACGTTTATGGTCAATTGAGGGCAAACGCGGCACCCATCTTGCAGATAGCTTTCTTAATCCCAACTGATCATTTAAAATCGAAACCACACTGCCATATGAAATGCCTATGGCATCAACAATCTCACGCACTTTTACTCTTCGATCGGCCAACACCACATCATGGATTTTCGGGTGTATACCCCTCAATTGACCGTCCAGAACGTTCAGCGTCATTTGTACTTGTGCGAGCACAACGAAAGTCAGTAAACCACTTTTATTTTTACCATTGAAATCGATTGTTCAGAGTCCAAATAATATTTATCAAGCTTTGCCTAAGTTTGATTGACGGTTTCTTTTCGCAAAAAATAATATTTAATGAGCACTCGAAATTTACTTTTATCCATTATTAAAACAATCCACGAGCTTGCATGTTTTGAACAGCTGTTAAACGCAAAGTAAATGACGGAACTTGGTCAAAATTTGACAATAGTCTATTAACAGGTGGTACTTGATGGAAGCAGTGTTGCATTTCATATAAATGACTAGCGGTCGATTATTTCGTTCCACCAATCGAGATGAATCCATTAAATCCTCAAAAACCTTTGTTGCACTAAAAAAATGACGTAGATGCTTCCATTTTAACAATTTTTTTAACAAATGTTAAAAAATGTTATACTTTTTTTTTTTGATTTTTTAAAACAAAACAAAAGCGTAAAATATCAGCTGCTTTTTAGGGCAATATCTCACCCTGTGATTTTTTTCGGGGCAAAAAAGGCAACTTTTGTGTTGTGGAAAATATAGCATTAAAGACATAAAATGACATAACTACTTTAATTCCTGTCCATAATATTTGGTTTACTTAAATTGAGTAAAGAATTTTATTTAAAATAATTAACTTTTTTTACACAGGTTAAAAAAAAACAATTTACAAATACAGTAAAACCCGGTTAAGACGACCTCCGAGGGACCAACAAAAATTAGTTCGTCTTAAGCGAGGTTCGTATTAAGCGTGTTTTTTTAACGATAAAAAATATGTATTTATTAAAACAAAAACAAGATTTTTACATAAATAAAAAATAAAATTAGCATTTCATGCATTCAAAATTAAAAATTCAATTAAAATTCTTCATTTAAAAAAAAAAAAATCTGTTATTTTTTTCTGAATGACTGAATTAACGATTTCATTCGTTATAAGTTTTTCTATTACCAAAATATGATTGTCAGCTTCTTCGGCACACGATTTGTTAGAATATATCACTTGACAAATTTTCAACATCGGCAGGATTAACAATTTCCAATATTTCTTCACCTGATAAAGTATGTGACGTCAAAACATTAGCATCTATATCTAGAAAGATATTATAGTGTACTAAACATTGTAATTTGTATGAAAACGAGTTTTTGGGACTGCTTAAAACAGGTCGTAATAACCGAGGGTTCGTATTAACCGAGTTCGTATTAAAAGATGAATTTTATATGAAAATTGTTGCCAAAACGTCGGGACTTTTAAATTAGTTCGTATTAACCGAGGGTTCGTTTTAACCGAGTTCGTCTTAAGCGAGTTTTACTGTATTAACAAAAAAAAAAGTTTTTTCAATTTTAGTACTATAAACGATATCATTTCAATGAGAATTTCTTTAAATGAAAACCAAAAAAATTAACAAAATATTAAAAAAATATTTCCTTCAGTGGGGACGACGTGGTTTTTCTTTAAAGTTTAAATTGTAATTGATTTTGGATAAGAATTAAATCTTTTAAGGAAAATAAAACACAATGTAGTGGAGTTGGTATCCAAACATTTAGGCAGGGATGACATGGGAGTATCCCCATTTTCAATTTGGGGATTACGAATAAAAATATTTCTGTCTTTATTATCATAAAGATCGTTTTTCAAAAGAACAGTGACTGAATAGTACAGTTTTTCTGCGTAGACAGACTGCTTTCAGGCTTAGGTTTTTTTCTATTCTGTGGTATGTCCGAAGCTGGCTTCGCCGAGTAAAACATTTATGGAAGGCAGTAAAATAAAAAAGTTATTGCTTTATTCCATTGTCCAATAAAAATTACATTTTAAACGTTAAATCAAAACAAAGTGTTATCTACACTGAACCAAATGTCGTAAGTGAAATCATAGTAACATTTTTGTTAACATTTGACAAATTTTATTGTTAAAACAGGGCCTGTGGGGAGGACGAGGAGGCCTTGGAACACTATCTCTGTAAATGCCCGGCGTTTGCCGGGATCCGGGTCGAAATACTATCCAGTGACCCAATAAACACACTAGTGTTTTTTAGTAGCATAGGATGGAAGAGGCTGAGGAATTTTGTCAGTGCGACGGAGTTCCTGTGTTAGGAATATGACATGGGACCGATTTTTAGAGAGCACACCAAGCCAACTCTCTGGCTTAGGTGTAAGTCCTCAGGGACTTGAGTCGGATTAGGGAAGCATTTCCCTTCTCCGAATCCTCTTTTCGACCTAACCTAATAAAAGACGTATATTATTAAAAATTTAAATTTATAAAATATACAATAAAGAAATATAAAATTAAAAATTAATAAAACAGTAGAATCTTGATAATTCGTTACAAACTGTCGGTCCCTTAAAAAAACTTCAATAACTCGTAATATTTCCATACATTTTGGTCCCCTCCATATTTCGTATTTTTTTGAAATACAAGAAATGCAAGACCACTTATAAATCGTTGTTGAATTGCTTAAAACCTCTTACAATTCGTAATGCACAAGCGAAATTCTTTAAAATAAAGGATGAACAAATCATTAGCTGCATAAAGTTATCGTTACTTTGAACGGTGGAATTTTTGGGCCTTCTGTTTATCAGTTTATTCATTAACGTCGCGCAAAAATGTCAAACAAGCGCACTCATACAACATTATCTATGTTAAAAAAACAACAAATCATTTCATCTATTGATAATGGAGTGAAAAAAATTGATGTGGCTAAACAATTTGAAATTTCTTAATAAAATAAGAATAATAAATAAGTAAATATTTTTTATGTTTTCCTTTTTCTTAATAAAATAAGAATAAAAAATAAGTAAATGTGTATTTATGTATAAGAAAATATGTAACGATAACTGAAATTAAAAATCCTTTAAGTTAAATAAATGTTTTTGTTCTTCTATTTCTTATTAAAACCCTTTAATTCGTTTTTTTTTTTTAATTTACCTCCTTAAATCGAAATCTCAATAAATCGTAAACCCCTCTGATTCGTAAAAAAATGCTGGTCCCTTGCGATTACGAATTATAGCGATTCTACTTGATTATGTGGAGTAGTACACTGTTGTGGTGTGTGTGAATTCCTGGATAACTGATGGAAAGAAGTCTCTGAGCCCAAATAAAATCACCATATGATTTTATTCTCAGTCGATTTATCCCAAATAGTACCAAAAGAAATAAAAGACAAAAAGTCGAAATTACTATTTGGAATATTGAATTTTATTGGACAAATAATGGAAATAGATCTTACCAGTACGAATGTTAAGTTGACAAGGAATGTTGTAATTCTTATTTTACCGGAAATAAGTATCTATGACTTTTCGGTTGATTTGACATTTATTTTAGGCTTTAATGGGGAAAAAGAGATAGAAAGTTATCTCGATAACTTTCTATCTTTCATAACATTCAGCCTTTATCTATAAAATCTATTAATTTAGGGGTAGAAGTTTTATGAGTTAATGGCCAAGTTAAATTGAGATTTTTTGGCATTAACACTACTGTAGAGCATTATTAAATTGAATAAAGTGCATTGTTAAAACAACAGAATAATTATTCAATTTGATTAAATAAATTTGTTAAAATAACGAATTTCTGTTAATACATTTCACGATATTTCGTCAAAATAACAATCAACAAATAGTTAAACATCAAAAAATACATTTACTAAACAATTTGTTAAAATGAAGGATAATTTTTGTTGGTCGTATAGTGATCACCATGGCAACCAGAAATGTGCTCTAAAAATCGGTTTTTATGCCCATAAAAAAGGAAAATTATGCTCTTAACATCACATTTTCCAGGAATGGCAGGCAATACAGTTTAAATTTTGTTATCGAGTTAAAACCCTTTCAACTGGCTGTCATTATCCCTAAAATACCGTTACGGAAATAATTGAAATATCGTTATCCGTAAAATATCCTTACCGATGTAACTAAAATATCAGTATCCTTAAAATACCGTTACCGAAATAACTAAAATACCGTTATCCATAAAAAACCCTAACCGAAAATATCTGCCAAGTTCTGAAAACAAATCGCTTTAAATAAATATATTTTGCCAAAGTTTGATCATAAACTAGCCAGTCGTTGGAACCCGATCATAATGGAGCTAAAAATATCGGTGTCCATTGAGATTACCTGAATAACTAAAATAACGTTACCTTTAAAATACCGTTACCGAAATAACTAAAAAATCGTTATCCCTAAATTAACGTTACCGAAATAACTAAAAAACCGTTACCGAAATAAGTAAAATACCGCTAACGCTAAAAAAACCGTTACCGAAATAACTGAATTATCGTTACCCCTAAACGAAATAAAAGAAAATACCGTTACCCTTACCGATACCTGCATCGAATCGGTTATCATCGATGCATTTTTCTTTAAAAACCTGTGTATACAAATTTAATTTTCATTCAGTTGGGGTAACTTCTGTGAAAATTAATTCAAATGCTGAGAAATAAGGAGATAAAGCATTAATAATACCTAAATCGGTACAGTCTAAATACAGGAAATTTAAATTTTGCAAAAATGGCTTGATTTTCCGAAATTAGTGTTGCAAACCTCAGAAAATATTAAAAAATGTTGAAAATTTTTGTAATGAAAAATAAAATGGTTCGATAACGGATAATAAAAAAAAGAACAAAAAATATGCTCAAAACTACGATTTTTTTATCAAAAATATGCTCTTAAGATCAAACTATGCAAAACTACAACCACGTGCATTTTTTCACTTATTTACTTTCGAATATCTATAATAATGCTTATAACATAAGATAGGATATAGGATTTTGAATAAAACATGCCTACTTAGCTGTAACTTTTATTTTAATTTTATCCATTTACTTACAATTAGTTGGTTATTTATAAAAACTTTTAGAAATTGTTCAATTCAGATCTTATATGTTGCACCCAAAGTCATATTTTGTAGCCAACGGAACATAGTTAGGGTAAAAGGAACACAATTTTAATACTTAATTCAATTAAAATAAAATTTATTATAAAAAAAATGTTTTAAGAAAGTAATTTCTTGACCTTGAATATGATTTATATTATAAAGGGTCCGCCATCTAACGTTTTTGTTGTTGCAACTAGTGCTTATTTCGTGAATGGTAACACTTAGCTCATGTCTGATTTGACAGATAATTAGTTTTATCCTTCCGCTGAACGAATATGGTCCGTATGTTCGTTATCTTGTGAAAAAAGTGAAAGCAACTGGCATCCTCATCGATAAACCAAAGCATGAAAAGCCAAAAACAGTGCGTACACCCGAGAATATAGCTGCTGTGGCAGAAAGTGTGCGTGAAGCGCCATCAACATCAATTCACCGTCGTTCTCAACAATTGAACATTTCGGAGACATTATTGAGACGAATTTTGCATAAAGACCTTGGTATGACGCCATACAAAGTCCAATTGGTTCAGGAGTTCCAAAAAAAAAAAAATTATTTGGCGGACCCTTTATTTGTCTCTAAGTCTTTTGTTTTAGTAATAATTTCCCATTGAATGTTTGGACCACGATTTAATATTGAAGATTGATTTAAAGTGGGTTGTTTTAAATAAATTATATAAGAATAAAGTGGTTATAATTTTGTTAGACCTTTTCGTAGCAAATGTCAATATTTTATTGCATTTTCTTGAAAAGGGCTTATAGTTTTATTGGTTTGTTTTACGAAAAAAATTGCCGAAATAAAACGTATAATGACAACAATAAGATTTGATAAATTTTTCTACGAATCAGATCCATGCTATCAATATCGAGAAGATATTTTAGATTATTACACAAGAGTTCTGTTGTACACGCAAAGAAAAAAGCATGGTTGAGGGTTTTCGACGAATCAGATCCATGCTATTAATATCAAGAAGATCTTTTAGATTTTTATACAATAGTTCTGTTGTACACGCAAAAAAAACATTGTTGAGGGAATTATTCGAAGAGCATCATACATTTTTGGATTTATGATTGCGACAGCCATGTTGCTATGGTTGTGGCAACCATACTTTTATCTGTATCATAATATGATAATTAGATTACAATATTATGGTTCCAAATAGAACCCAATATTATCATTTTATGGTTCCGTAAATTTTTATGAATTATCATAATATGAGCTCTACAGAAAAAAGATATTCATGTTTTGTAATAGTATATTTATTTAATAACTTACACATTTAAATAAACTTAGGTTCAAAATAATTTAAGTAATCAAATTGTCTTTGCGCTGAAGAAAAAGCTTTGTTAAATATTATGTCAGCAATAAAAACTATACATCTGATTACAGCATAAATCATGCACAAAAATATTGTTAAGAATACAATTTCACAATAAATTTATAATGATCAAACCATGTTTGCAGCAATCATAAAAATTATGTTATAACCATAGTTATCATAGTATGATCATGGACAAGAATTTGGTCATCATTTATTACCATATTATGATTATTGCAAACATATTATGATTATTTCGTACTACAGACTTAAAAGCACGTGCATTTTGTTTAAATTTTTCTTTCATCTTTTTTTCTGCAACAATATTTTTTTGCGTAATTACAAATAATTCAAAAATAAAGCATTTTTTTTTTATCAATTTATACATCATTTGTAACACTTTGTCCATATAATAAAAAATAACTTTATTTAAGGAGTGCGCGACAATTAAACTTTTGCCTAGACTTACAGGGTAGACTGGGTTGAGATTACAAACTTATTTTTCTTTCGTAAAACAAATCAGCATTACAATTAACACTACAACGTGTTTGTCTATTTTTAATATCTCTTTGTTTAATATTATTTAGTTTATTGTGGCTGACTGTTTCTCACAACTTCTTTTCACAAAATCTCAAATAAGAAAGAAAATAAAAGAGCTCATAAAAAACGACTGATCATCTTATAGTTGGCGCAATTATAATATGGCTGTAGTTACATAGAGGAATATAAAAATGTTTCTTTCTTTTCAGTTATCACATTGTTGTATTGTCTATAATCATAATATATACATATATTATGATTGTAGACAATACAATAATATGATAACTGAAAAGAAAGAGTAATTTTTACTACAACATGATGAAGGCAACCATATTATTAGTGCAATACGATTGATACAACAATAATTTAATTGAAACAACTATTTATGGCTGTAGGAAAGAACTATTTATGTCTGTAGGAAACATAGTTTTGTGGTCGAATTAATATTGCAACCATATTTTTTTTTTCTCTGCGTGTATAACAATTGTCAAAGTGGTACTGATAAAGTCGAAGCCGAAAGTGTTGCTGTATGAAAAATGAGGGCGCACATGTTATCAGAATCGTCAAAAAGTCTAGAAAGATGAATAATTAAAAGTATCCTTAAAAAATTCAAATATAACAATATAAATTTAATATAACTAAAAAAGTTTATTGTTAAAAATAACGACTTTTATTTTTCGGAGAATTTTAAACTAGAACATTATTACATATTTATTATTATCAGCGACCAAAACTAGCTGTTATTAAAAAAAAAATCAAAAAAAAAAATGTGGAACAAATCTTACTCTTAATTAATGCACTAACAAAGATATTGCACCAAATTATGCATTATTGCAAATATTGAATATTTTTATTTACTCACAAAATACCAGTTATTTTAAAATAATTTATAAAAGTTGTTTATTGCTTTTGTTTTTTGAAAAAATCAAGTTATAAAATTTTTAAATTGTAAAAAAAAAAATGAAAATAGATCTGCGTTGTGGTCCATACGTTGATTAAATATCTGGATTCATTTGCATGTAATCAACAGCAAAAATAAGTTAATCGCCAACTGTTCCCGATCTTTTGATTTTTATTTATAATCGTTAATTAATAATATTGTAAAAAATATCATGAAATATAGTTTATTATAATAAACAATATCTCAAAAACTGTTCTATAAAAAAAAATGTAACCTTGATTTTCGAATTCAGCGGGAGAAAATACATATCGAGGGCCTATATTCAAAACCCTCTATCTTAAAAACACAACTTTTCAGGAGAGCCAAAAAAATGTTTTTTTCGCGTATTACTTGAGTTATTAAAATTCGGTATTCTACAATATTTTTTAAAGCAACTACTGAATCTCACATATAATTGGTTTTTAAAATGCTGCATTATTGGGGACTTTATCATAGATAGAGGGTTTTGCTTCTCAAAAATATTCAATGTTTATGTATACAAATGATCAGATAGAGGGTTTTGCATTTTAATAAAAATAAATTATTTTGATTTCATTTATGCCATTTGTCAGTTTTTAAGGTGTTTATTTAAGATAACAGCTAGTAATACAACATAAGATAAAAAAATTAATAATAAACAATATGAAACAAAAAGTTATGTAAATTTATTTTCATCGGGATAAACATTAATTGCATTTATAGTAATTAAATGTGCTAAAGTCCCAAAACTTATTTAACAAATTGTGAAAAGCAATCTAATGTAGGCGTGTCCCTATCCGGATTTCATTCCTGCCTAAGGAAATCTTCAGGGGACTTTGTTATTAGAATTTCTAGAGATATTATGTGTTTATTTTTTTTTTTGCCTTTTTAAGTTTTTTTTGGAGTTTATCGTAAAAATAATGGTAATACTCTTCAAATCTTGCAAATTCTTCCACTTATTTGGCTGAATTGATAGTGGACCAGAATATAGAGGTTTTGGTTCAATATGTCCTGTGTAAGGTTGTATACGAACAGGTAGATCCATGTAATCTGTATCAAAATCTAATTTATATGTTATGTTACCCTCTGGAAGATATAAAAGAGATCTTAAATTAGACACAGTAGGATCGTTCTATACTCGTCCTGGTCTAATGGAAGAAAAACGCATAAGTTTGTCATCGTTGTAATTATTAAAGAAATCATAATTTAAATGTTCTGCGTCAAACGGCTTTTTTACGATCTCATTGTTAATTTTAACAGTCTTTCTGACTTCTCTAGTAATTAAATAAAAATAAATAAAAATAAAAAAAAATAAATTGTCCGCCATCTAACGTTTTTTTCAACTAGTGCTTATTTCGTGATTTGACAGATAACTAGTTTTATCCTTCCGCTGAACGAATATGGTCCGTATGTTCGTTATCTTGTGAAAAAAGTGAAAGAAACTGGCATCCTCATCGATAAACCAAAGCGTGAAAAGCCAAAAACAGTGCGTACACCCGAGAATATTGCTGCTGTGGCAGAAAGTGTGCGTGAAGCGCCATCAACATCAATTCACCGTCGTTCTCAACAATTGAACATTTCGGAGACATCATTGAGACGAATTTTGCATAAAGACCTTGGTATGACGCCATACAAAGTCCAATTGGCTCAGGAGTTCAAAAAAAAAAAGTTATTTGGCGGACCCTTTAATTCCTGTTATCCGCCCCTCCTCCATATCTTCATTTGATGATGCATAATGGACTGCTATACGTTGCAAGGAATTAAAAGCCACTTTATTTTTCTGTTCACACAAAATATCAAATGTTTATTATTAAAATCCAAATATTTAACTAAATTTTAAACTTACCATTATGTAAGTTTATCACGCGACAATAATATTTTAGTTATGATTTTTAATATTATATAAATTATTTTTTTTTTTACAATAATATCGTAGATGACACTTTAAAAGTAGACACTTTTTTTAAGCAAGTTGCAAGTTTAAAATTTTATTTTTATGCCATGGACATTATATTTTCCAAAAACCAAAAGGTAAAATATTTTCATTTTAATTCAATTCAGAATCGGCTTTCGCTACGATTAAAAAATATAAAATTCATGTTCAGCATGCAAATAAAAAAAAAATATTTTTGTTATGAAATTCACACCTGTTTTACTGTTTTACTGAATATTTTACCATCAAAAAGTAATTTACGTGAAAATCAAAGATAGAGGGTTTTGAATATAGGCCCTCGATATATATTATGTCCTGTGGTTCCTATTGGGAACAAAGGGCCACAAAGAAAATACATAAGGAAATCTATCTCTCATCAAATGTACATGAAATTGTAAACTTTGTAAACTAGTGTTATTATTGAAAAAATAAAAATCATATTTTGACTGTTTTTGTTTGATTTGAAATATAAAAATTGTACAGGCCCAATAAAAAAATGTCAAAAAATATTTAATAATAAAATATTAGACAAACAAAGAATTTTTTGATTAAAGTCAGAACTGTAACGCCCCTGATTATGATATTTTAGTAACAATTAACACGAACGACTATTATATATTTATAATAACTAGAATGATTAAATTTTCAATAAACATTACCAAAATATTAAAAAAATATCAAGTTTTTTTTTTGTCTCATCGCTTTACTGAAATTTTTGAATTATTATTTTCGTTAATCATTTTATTTAAGTAACAATTAATACAAATAACTCGAAAATATCAATAAAAAATCCACTTTTTTCTCTCATAGCTTCACTAAGTTTTTGAATTATTATTTTCATATACAATGAAAATGAAAATTATTCAAGTTCGTGGCCATACTCTATATTTCTTTATTAGGATATTGTCCTAACAAATAATCTATAGAGTTTTTTGCTTTCAAATTTATTACTTGACCCTTTCAGGAATGTGTTGATAGATCTATTTCGGTAATTTTCTAGGTTCCCATCATCAGAACACGTTTTGAAAGCGGTAACAATTCCATGCCAAACAGCAAACATTCATATAAACTAGTTTACTCACTACATAAGAACTAATATATGAGCTTGAAGTTAAAGATTATAACCACTGATTAAAAAATGAATTGAAAACTTGTGTGTTATGTAGAAGGTCCACCTCTGGTGGATATTCAATACACGTTTTTTGTTTTTCCTTTTTTTATTTTTTGTTTAGTTTATAAACAAAACAGGGGGTGTAAACTAGACTGTACTTGGTCTTTTATACAAGTTTGATATAGTTTTTATGAAAAATAAAAATTATGTTTTTTTCGACCTTTAATTGTGCAATGAAAATGAAAATTATTCAAGTTCGAGGCCATACTCTATATTTCTTTATATGGATATTGTCCTAACAAATAATCTATAGAATAATAATAATGAATATTCCATCGGAATTTTTCCTCTGCAGGTCTTATTTTCTCGAGAAAAAAATCCTCCTATTCTAAACAGGCGGGGAAAAGAATAATAAGGGAGAGAGAATGTAATCAGCTGTTTTGCTTTGCGTATTAATTTAATTTTAATTTATTTTATTAAACCAACCGAGCCCTTTGGGCCACATATAGTTGGAAAATCAACATTAGCAATCAACTCATTATATCACTTAAAACTATAAAACCTTAAATATCATGTTTTCTAACAATATAAAACAGTTTGTATATAGCAAATTTAACTTACAAAAATTTAAGAAAAAAGTTTAAAAGAATTGTTAAGAATATGGCATAAACGCACAAGACAAAATGTATTGCAGTTTAGAATTTTTGAATTAGAATTTTTGTTATTAGACAAACAAACAAAACTTAAATTCTAAAACTTCAAAAGCAAACTCAAATACTAAAACTTAAAAAAAAAAAATTAATTCAGGTCACATTTCATTTGTACTTAAAATTTGTATCTCAAGTCTTCTGATTGTAACAGTCTCTTATTTTTTGATGTTTTTGACCTGAAAGTAAGAATAATGCCATAATAATAATTAAAATAACAATAGTTTAATTTTTTTATAGAAAAGATAAAATACTTACATTTTTGGACAGAGCTCCCTTTAATTTTTTGGCGGAATAATTCATACAAATGCTATCACAATTCTCCCTATTATTGACATTCATAATACCTCCTTTTTTCCGGGGGAAGAATTTCCCATTTTCGAATAAGGGAAAAGTGAATAAATCCCCCGGCAGATTTTATTCAGAATAGGGGAACAAGGAATAGGGAAAAAATTCTCACGGAATTGTTATTGAGAATTGGGCTGAATTTTTATTTTTAATAAAAATTATATCAAACTTATTTTCATACACTTTTTCGCATTTTAAGGCTTTTTGTATTTCTATTTTTTTTTTTTTTTTGATTTTTCCTCAATGATACAAATTTTTTCTGTTCTGTACATTTTTTCTTTCAAGTGAATTGTCTAAAATTGAAGAAAACATCATATTTAGAAATTTTATTTTATTAATATTTTTCATATTACAGTTATAAATAAGAAAAAAAATTAATTAATTTTTTGGTACTTTTTTACCAACAGCTTTTGGTACTTTTTTTTGATAAAAATATAAATTTGTTGGTACTTTTTTTTAAAAAAAGCAACTTTTTTCGTTACTTTTTTCTGTGGAAAAGGTACTTTTTTTTGGAAAAGATACTTATTATTTGGAAAAAGGTACTTTGTTGTGAAAAAATACTATTTTGAAATTGGTACATTTTTAGAAAAAGAAAATTTTGTTATTACTTTTTTCCAATAGTTTTTGGTACTTTCTGTTTTTGGCAAAAAGGGTAAATTTTTTGATACTTTTTTTTTTGGAAAAAGGACACTTTCGGATTTTATTTTTTGAAGGAGATACATTTTTGAAATTGGTATTTTTAGAAAAATTAAATTTTTTGGTACTTTTTGCCAATAGTTTTTGGTACTTTTTTTTTGGTAAAAAGGTAAATTTTTTTGGTACTTTTTTTTTGAAAATAAACTTTTTCGGTACTTTCTCTTTAAGAAACGGATTTTTTTTTCAACACTTTTGGAAGAAGGCGCTTGTTTGGTACTTTTTTTTTGGAAGAAG
Organism: Delia radicum; assembly: GCA_021234595.1. Classification (NCBI taxonomy): domain Eukaryota; kingdom Metazoa; phylum Arthropoda; class Insecta; order Diptera; family Anthomyiidae; genus Delia; species Delia radicum. Next base: position 151,427,950 of record CM037851.1, on the reverse strand, counting down.
GTGTTTTTTTGGTATTTTTTTTTGGAAAAAAAATACTTTTTCGGTACATTTTTTTTTTGGAAAAGATACTTTTTTTTTTGGAGAAATGGACAATATATTCCGAAAAAGTAGGAGTTTTTCCACTTTTTGGCCTTATCCGTTGGAATATCCAAAAATCGTTACCTACTGGAGGTCTAAGACGGAGGAGGAACCTATGTACAACATTCCAAGTTCCTAGGTCCAGATTTCTTGTCTGGACGATGTTAAATCATTCAGTCACTTAGTCACATCACTATTATATAGATATAGATAACTTACATTTTTTATAATTTGTCGTAATTAAATAGCATCAGAAATAAAATGCGTAAGAAACTCCATCTCCATTATGCTTTTATATTCGAAGTGCCATATCTAATATATATTGCCACATTGATTTGTGTATATCAAACAAAATTCTAAGTGTTTTTTTTTTGTAATTTATCTTTTTCATTAGAAAAATATACTTGTAGCTTATTTTATTTTGCAAATTTCATCAATGTTAGATTTACATGGCATGTTTTCTATTGATGATCATCAATGTAAATTTTACTTAGCATAAACTTGAATAAATTACCAAAAAACAACTTGTGAAATTTAACAAAAACGTAGTTTACCCAAGCATTTTCGCCGTTATTTCGACACTAAGTAAATTTTGCAAGGAATGGCTTTTATAACAACATACCAGTTTTTTTCTGCGTGTATGCCAACCAAGGCGATATTTTTTATATGTAAATAATAATAAACATATTTGCTTACTACAAATTAGTTTTTACATCGGTGTCTCAATGTAAAAAGGCCCTTACTTTTTTTTAATTCTTTAGAGGAGAAGGAAAAAACTTTAAAAATCTAAATTGCATTTTTGGAATCCAAATTTTTTATTTTCTTGTTGCCAACAATGTTTAAAAATTGCACTGCAAGAAAGTTTTTCCGAATTTATTAAAATTTTCCTTTCCCTGTAAATATATAAAAATCGATGAAGGGCCTTTCTACATTAAGCCATCAAAATAGTAATTGATTGTTTTTGTAGATCATTTAAATAAATATTAAATATAAAATCAAATATGAGGTGCTAGGCAGCGCAGTCAGTATGGCCGTTATCTATTTGACATCTGACTTGAAGTATGTTTTTTATACTTTTTATTAAGTGATTGAAAAAAAAAATCAAATATTTTGACAAAACATACAGTGTATCAGGCCTGTGTCTAAAACTAGAGCTTGGCGCGTGGCTACCTTGAGTAATTCATATTACACTCGCGCTAACGAAATACTCACGAAATTTTGTAGGGAAATTTGAGAGTGTTTTCCTTAACTAAAGTCTTCATAATAGAAGTACTTAAGCATTAAAGAAAAACTTCGACTAAATCGTTATGTTTTTCACTGAAAAATCTGCCATATATCTAAAAACTGAGACATAAAATAATCGAAACGATCATAATCAACAAACTCACGAGTAAAATTTTTCTGACAAATGGAGTTCTCTCTGTTCTCAATAAAATTTGGATATGTGATAAGGTAAAAAAAATATAAGAGACACGTATATTTTTTGCCGCACTCAATCTCATGTTAAGGGTTAAAAAATGGGGTTTTCGTTTTTTCTGCTTATTTTGAATTGTTTCAGAGAAATTTTGGGCTAATTGAGCTTACGGAGACGCATTAACTGGTATGCGAAACATGTCCGATAACTTTCAAGTAATTTTGTTAATGAAAAAAAATGTGTTTCAAATGATATTAAAACTGGCGTTTTGTTAAAGAATTATAATTGGATTAAGCTAAAAAATATATATGACCTACTTCAAAGATTTTCGACACCGGCTGAAACTGACTTTATATGCCTCTTATTTCTCAAGGTTTTACGAATTTGGAGGAACCATGGATATACTTAAAAGCTATGACGTGCATAGGTTTCACGTTAAAACGTTGTCACCAACAGAATTAATGGTCATTTAAAAGTCGAAAAAAATTAAAAAAATTACGAAACTTACAAGAGCTTTTTGATTCATTTAATTTTTGTGCTCATAGTTTTAACTTTCAGATCCAAACCAATACAAAATGGACTCATTAGACATGGAATATACGTTCACTGGAAAAGTAATTTCCATATCGCTGATTGATAAAAGTTCGATGATGGTTTACAAGTGAAACCAAAATTTTCCAATTTTTAAACTTTCGCAGTTTTTTTATAGTGTTTTTGGACCGTTTAATGGAATTGAGATTTGTGAACATACTGAGCGAATTATCTTCACTTCAGTAATGAATTTCTACATAAAATGAAATTGTCACTGGAACTCCTTCATTTAAACTTTTCATTGAATCTATGAAACAGGTTTCATTAAAGTCATGTAATTTTATATAGCTTGAGTTGTTTCAAGTTGATGACCAATAACGGGATACGAACATCACAAACTTGTAAGGAATTGGCGTAAATGTTTTTAAAATTTTTGTTTTTGAGTCTGATATTCACAATTATATTTGAAATTGGCTAGCGTATTGCTTGAACTGAGTTATTTTAAAAAACAGCACCTCCTAAAATTTTTAAAAATTGTCGGAACTTTTTAAAAATTTTGCGAAATGTAAATATATTGTTTCGCATAATTTAATAAAAAAGCATAGCTTCAGATCATATTTACCCAGGCAGAAAATACACTCGGCAGAGTGTTGCCAAAGCGTCTGCGATGTTCAGTTATGCGTTGGCAGAACGTCGGATTAACAATCTTAACCGCATTGTCCTGTTACCCGATTGATAACAGTGACCAACACTTGGTTTATACAAACTTGCACCGTTGGCATAACATTGGTAATACAACAAATCGTGTGCTTTTAAAGTAGCTTAAATTAAATTAATTTAGAGAAATTTGTCTAAGAAAACACATTTAAAAAGCATATTTAAATATGTGAAATATAATAAAATAAAAATGCTTCTAATTGGTTGTAATATTTTTAAAAACAATATTAGCAAAATCAATTAGCTTGTGGTACTGGCAAAACACATGCTTTGCGAGTAAAATAGTGATTTCCTAGTACGATACTCGTATTAGTTGGACCTTTGGTAATTTTTAACACGGTGGGTTTTACAAAAATAGCAACTGTTTGCCAGTACTATTTGTTTGATGCGGTTGTCAATGTCCACCTGGATAGGTATCTAGAGTAAATCCTTACGACGGACTAAATTTATAAAGCGCAAAAAGTAAATTTTTTTTTTCATTCATAACTGCTACGGCGGCAGTTTTTTCCAAACACATTTCGCTTTGTGACAACTATAGCGCCGCATCAATTTCGCCAAAACGAGCATCAAATAAATGATTTTTATGACTTTAAATTTTACGCAGCAAACAAAATTTTCATGACCTCAAAAACCATCCTTACATAAAATTTTCAATTTTGCGAAATTAAAAGTATTTATTACGATTTCCTGCAAAGAAGTAACCCTAAACCCAATTATATATTATAAAACCAGCAAAAATTTCGTGTTTTCTAAAATATTCGCGGTTTTATTTTTATCTTTTCATATATGACAACAAATTTTTTAAATACAATGAGATCTATAACTTCTTCTTCATTTTAATTTCTTTCACTTCCAGTGGAGCCTAGGGCCTTAAGATCTATACATTGATGTTGTTTCAATTAAATCCAAGCAAAATGTTGACGAAAAGACAGTTTTTATAATGAAAGTAAATTTTTTTATTTTATTTCAGTGTCTAGTTGGTAGCGTTCTGGCTTATCAGTGCGGGGGTCGTGGGTTCGATTCCCACCAGAGGCACTGGTCTGTTTTCGCTACAACGCGCCGAAGGGCATAGTAGCTAGTGCTCGGTTAGGGTTATAGGATGTAATTTGTAATTATATGATTATTAATTAAAAAAAAAATATTTTATTTCAATTGTACTTCAAAATGTTAGTGTTTGTTGTTTAGGTTTCTTCAATCGAATCAATCAAAATACAAAATTTTCAAAACAATTAGTTGTACAATAAATCAATAAATATTAGTAATTTTCCTTTATAATTTAAAGTAACAAATTTAAAGTAGAAAAATATTTGTAACACAAATACTGTAATTTTAACCCTCACACTGGCCTAAGCTTTATACCATGTGTTCGGCACGAAAAATAAACAATATGTTCATTTACATAATTTTTTTACGTTGCCTAGTTTAAACAATATGGGCTAAAATAAGTTCAGAGCGAACTTCAAAAACTAATCAGTAAAAAAAAATAACCATGCCTTTTACCAAGATATGACTGCAGCCTAAAAATTACACGTTTGTGCTTTTACTTAACCTTCATAAGGTCTTTGGGTCAAATTTGACCCATTTTGAAATTATAATTGAATTTTTTCCAAAAGTGAGTGGTTGATCTTTTTGATATTTCATGACTTTTATTTCATTTCAAATGTCAACAAATACGTTAAGTTTTAGAAAAAAATATTGGCAAAAAAAATATCTATAAAATTTTTTACACTTAAGGTCTTTGGGTCATATTTGACCTGGAGCAAAAATTATGAATTTTTGTTACGCACAATTATGTTAAATTTTTTCAGAGCATTGGCAACACTACAATTAAATGTATATATATATTTGTCTCTTTTCATCATACTTGCTGAACATTTTATTTGTATGAACACTGGGATTTCCCGGGTAAATACGAAAGCAATGTTTTTCTTATTTGCTTATAACAATATAGTTTTCAGTCATTGTACAAACAAAGAACTAATAGGTCGCATCAAAGTTAGAAATTGTTGTTTCTGTAATTATTGTAGAAAAATGAATAAGAGTGAAATAGAAATTATGCTAAATACATTGTCGGACGAAGAAGAAATTTGTTCAGAAAATGAAGATCATCTGGAATATGTTGAGACATCTGAAAGTTCTAGTGGGGATGAAATTGATGAAGCAGCTACTGAAGGAATGACATCAAAAAGTGGTGAAATAAGATATTTCAAGGAACCTCTTGCAAATATTCATGGAAGATTCCGAACGGAGAACATTATTAGCATGACGCCAGGCTTGACCCGCTATTCTTGCTCAAGAATTACAACGGAAGAGATTTCCAGTTTTCAATTGTTTTTTCCACCTCCCGTGATGAACATTATTTTGAAGTATACTAATAATGAAGGTAAACGTGTATTTGGTGTTGATTGGATAGAAGTTGACGACAAAGAAATGTTCGCATTTATTGGTTCACTTTGTTAGCTGAAGTGTATAGATCAAACAATGAAAGTACGGAAAGTTTGTGGGATTCTGAGAAAGGAAGACCTATTTTTAGAGCAATCATGCCGTTAAAAAGATTCAAAAGTCTTTCAAGAATACTAAGATTTGACAACAAGGATACCGCGGTGAACGCCGAATTTTAGACAAGTTTGCGCCGATACGCGAGCTTTGGAATATGTGGGTTGAAATTCTGCCCAAACTTTACAATCCATCTCAAGACGTAACAATTGATGAGCAGCTAGTAGCATTCAGAGGAAGATGCCCGTTCCGGCAGTATATACCATCAAAACCAGCGAAGTATATTATAAAATTTTGGGTTCTTTGCGATTCGTCCACTAGCTATGCCTGGAATATACAACCGTATACAGGTAAGGAAATTGGAGCTATGCCTGAAATAAACCAAGGAATGCGTGTAGTTCTTGATTTGACAGCTGGTCTGAAAGGTCATAATGTGACTGCAGACAATTTTTTTACATCCTACCAATTGGGACAAAAATTGCTAGAAAAGCAAATTACTTTAGTAGGAACTATACGTAAAAACAAAATCGAATTGCCACCAGAGCTTTTGGCAACTAAAGGCAGAGCTGTATTCTCATCATTTTTTTGTTTTCATATATTCCCAAAAAAAATAAGTCTGTGAATCTTCTCAGCACTTTGCATCATAGGTCAGAAATTAGTAATCGCGAGGATAAAAAACCGCAAATCATATTAGATTATAATAAATGTAAAGGAGGGGTGGATACGCTGGATAAGGTTGTTTCATGTTATTCTTGCAAAAGGAAAACCAATCGATGGCCTCAAGTAGTATTTAGTAACATACTAGATATATCAGCATACAACGCTTTTATATTGTTCACATCAGCTAACCATGGCTGGAAAGAAAACTGTTTTGCCAAACGTCGATATTTTTTAGAAAATTTAGGTTTTCAACTTGCCACGCCCTATATAAAGCAGCGAAAAACATTACCCAGAGCCCAATTTTCGCGGGAAATTGCAAATAAACTGCGCGCAGTTACTGAGCAGAAACAACAGCCGTCATCTTCAAACAAAACCAAAGAAAGAATGTGTGAACCGGTCAAAAATTCGTGCAAAAGAAGTCGTTGCCAATTATGTCCCAAATCAGATAACAAAACACCACTTGTATGTTGCACTTGTAAGAAATTTGTATGTAAACAGCACTCTAATACAATAACTTTGTGTACCCAATGCCATAGTTAAGTATACATTCTCTAATTACTTAAATTTGCTCTTTATAATAAAAAAACTTGTGTATTCACAATAAATGTTAATATTAAATGCTACTTCAATAAAATATCAACTTGAAAATCATACTTAATTGAAAAACAATAGTTTTTATATAAAATTTTCTATTTGGGTCAAATTTGACCCGAAGATCGTTAACGTCAGTAAATTTGAAGACCTTATGAAGGTTAAGAAGATATGGCGATTTTCGTTTTTCGAAAAAAAGCGAAATTCAACAAAAAAGCAATTCGCTTCAAAATATATTGATCACACTTTAAAGATTTGCTATTACTAATAAATATAATATTTCTGCCAAATTTCATAAAAATCCGACAATACGTTTTTAAGTTAAGACAATGTCCTTCCGTGGTATGCTATTCGAATCCAAAATAAGATTTTTTTTTAAAGCTTAGGCTTCAATCTTACTTAATGTTTACTACCAATGGTTTATAGTCAACATTAATATGTTTTTAAGATCTTTGAAAATTGTGTTCATTTCACAATATGTATTTTTTGAAATTTACGAAATTTCAACTTTAACACTTTCCCGTTTTCAAACCGTGCACTGTTTACAGAAAATTTATTCACAAAATAAATTTGGTTTTCTATCCAAATAGTTTCTTATTCTAAAACACTCGTTTTAGCGTATGTATGTCCAATTTAAACAAACCCGCCTAGAGGCGGACTTGCCGGTTACAGGGTTAATGTTTTTAATTTACTTGAAATTTAAAACTACCATCATTTTTGCGCCGTTAAAGATAAATAATTAACGCGAATGGATTTAGAATGACTAAATATCGACTACCACACACACACAAAACGTTATACATGTCATAATTTTTTTTTTTTTGAACATTTTACCTCAAAGTGACGAGAACGTTTGACACTTTGAGGTGAAATGCCAATTAAGTTTAATTAAAGGGTTGTCTGAACTTTTTCCGTCATTCGCAATTGTTCGGCTTTTATGCGATTTTTTTTTATATTTTAAATACATACATGGCAACCCTTACACACTACATAGGCCATTGTTCATAATTTATGTTTCCTCGAGTACATCAACTTCAGATATGTTTCCATACAAAAATGTATTAAATTTGCCCCCCCCCCCCCCCCCCCCCCACCCTTTAACCCTTAATCATTAGGTTAGGGCGCTAAAAAAATACGCGTCTTTTTTCTTTGCCACATATCCAAATTTCATTAAAAATGGAGAGAACCCATTGGGTGCCTCCCCTTGTGAGTCACAAACATTTTCTTACTCACGTGAATAATAATGAATTTTACTCACGCGCCCATCTCTTCTAGATACTATCCCACCACTATATAAACCGTCATGCAATGCATTATCTGATTAATTCTTGTTTTGAGCCTGATTGTGAAGTATACCTCAAATAACTATATTAAAACATTATTCTGGTAGATTATATCAAAAATCATGGATTTAACCGGTAAAAATGTAGTTTTTGTAGCTGGTTTGGGTGGTATCGGTTTTGAGGCCTGCAAACAATTGATGACTAAAAATGTAGCCGTAAGTATTTGTGCACAAAAAAGGGGCGGGGGCGGAAGGAATTAATTGAAAATATTAATTTTCACATTTTATAGTACTTGGCAATTTTGGATGTTATGGAAAATCCAAAAGCTATACAAACTCTTCAGGCAATGAACACGAAAACAAAAGTCATGTATATAAAATTTGATGTCACCGATAAAATATCAATTAAAAATACAATAAATCAGATTGTTAATATTATGAAATATATCGATGTATTGGTAAATGGGGCAGGTGTTATAGCCGATCGTAGAATTGAATTTACGATCAATGTAAATTTAATTGGTTTAATCAACACAACCATGGAAGCACTACCCTATATGGATAAATCGCAAAAAGGTCGAGGCGGTTGTAATAGTAAATATTGCCTCAGTTTTAGGCTTGGAACCATGTCCACCAATTGCTGTTTATGCCGCATCTAAATTCGGTGTTGTCGGATTTACACGTTCGTTAGCGGTAAGTGTCAATGTGAAAATATTTAACATGTGAAGGTGAAGTTTACAAATTGTCCTCTTTAGGATCCCTATTATTTTAATCGTAGTGGTGTTGCAATAACTGCCATATGTCCAGGCTTAACAGAGAGTCCCATGACTGCTAATCCAACAATAAGTGATACTTTTGAATATTCCAAACCATTGACGGATCATGTATTTGCAGCTCCACGTCAACCTGCTGCTAAAGCAGGTGACCATTTAGTTAAAATCATTGAAATGGCACAAAATGGTACAATGTGGATTAGTGATAGAAGTACAATGACAAAAGTGGAACCAAAAATATTTTGGCAACCTTATTAAGAATGTGCAAAACAATCAAAAAATTGTTGTTTATTGCAATTATTGAAATTTATAAATTTGTGGTATTTTACAATATCTGGCATGTTACATTATTTCGCATTAGTGCGAAAAGCAATCGATTTCAATCGATTTAGTTAAAAATCGAAATTTAAAAAGTGAATAAAAATATAAAAAAGTGGATTGAAATTATTTTTTTAACCATTTCAGTTGAATAAGGATTATCGATTTACATCTTATAATGAAAAACAATACGAAGCATTCGGCATTGAAATTCAAAATTGGATAGTCTTGAGGTCTTAAGTATAGAAATATTTTAAAAAAATTTAAAAACTGATTTTCCGAGGTTGCCATATATTTAATTAAGAAATTCAATTTTTTTACATTTTTATAGCACTTTGTTTGAAAAATTACACCAGTCGACACGATTTTTGGGTCTGACTTCTAAATTTATAATTTTGGTTTCTTTTATGTGACTAATAAATGAAAAAATTTTTTTTTCATCAAAGTTAGCTAAGTGCTTTCTACTGCTGATCGTAAAATTTCCAAAACTGTTATATATACACGCAAAGAATAAGCTGATGTTAGAATATCGAAGTCAACTTTGTAATCTTTTTTTTTTATATAATGTTGATAGAAATTATGTAAGTCAAGTATAAATCACCGCAGTCCATACATATACAATTTGTTTTGTATAATTACAAAGTTCACTTTGTTGATGATAAGTACTATTGTACTTTAAAATATTTCACTTCGTTCGTGCTTCAATTTATACAATCTTGTAGCTTACCTAAGTTTTTTTTTTGTAACTTTCTAAAGTAAAATAGTAAAACTATCAAAGCATCAGTTAAACAAGATACCAAATGGGTTACTTGACTGGAATACAGAAGAAAAATATAAAACTAGACTGTGAACTGCTTACCAAAACAAAAATTTAAACGGGAAAGCAAAATAGGGGTAGTTTTTTTTCATACGTCATAAAGACTACAGTTTAGAAATAAAAAAAAAATTAAATTAATAATTACAATTTTTCATTAAATTACACTATTAAAAGGTGTAGAAGCTATTTGAAATTGGTATGTATTTACGTTAAAAAAATTGCAGTTGATTTTAATGAATTTTCATTTATTACTTTTAGGTTTTTCTCGAAGACGTTGCCTAGAACTGTCAGCTACCAGTAGCATTATTAAGTCTACTCCATTCCTATGGTTGGAAATGTGCTGTATTTTGTAAGTTATTATTTAGTATTCAAGTTTTTATACAAATATCATAAATAAACACATATTATAAAAAAAACCTAAATAATAAGTTTTTTATTGCAAATGTGTCAAAAAATATAAAATATAAAAATAAAACTTTATAAAACGAACAAAACTAAATTGGTCGGTTTAACATAGTTTATACCATGGCAAAATAATTTAAAGGTATACTTGTAATAAAACACATTCTCTTCATTGAAAAAAATCTAAAGTAAAAACCTAAATCAAAATGTCAAACAGCTCAAAAGAAAAGAAAAAACTAAATTAAATTTAAAATCAAATCATTTTGTTTAATATTTGCGATATTTTAGTAATTTACCTCCTTTAAATTCTGATGTGGGCTTAAATCCTTTAATCCGTGAATTTGAATTTAATAAAATTTTTTAAATACTTTGGTGATTTGTTTTTCTTTGATATTTAGGGGTGTGTAAAATAATGAAAATTATATCAACTCACCCTGGTTAGGTTACCGTTTTAGTTTTGCCGTGGTATATGCAATGTAATTTCGCAAAAAATAACACACGAAGAGTTTACAATGTTTCTAAAGTATAAATGTCCGAAGTTTTATTCTAAAACGTTTTGACGAAGTTGTTTGTATAACTTATCGAAAAACTTTTAAGTTGCATTCTATACAATAAACTTAGGTAACTTATACACTATTTTTGTTGATTTTACACTTTTTTTTGCGTGGACTTAAAAAAGCAAAAGCAAACCTTAAAAGCTAGGAATGGATGTTTTGATGTTTTTCGATGTCTAGAATCAGAATTAAAACAGAAGCCCAAACATTTTTTTTTGTCGATTAGTGTTATTTATTAATAGAAAGAAGGCTGGTGTTATAAAGGTTAAATACTGATATGGTTAGGGACGTAGGGGAAAATTTTTTTAATGAAAATTGTGGTGCTGTTCTTATTTATTTTTTTAATGCAAACATCGAATCAATAACTTTTCGACATGCACTCAAAAAATCTCTTTAAATTTGCTACTATATATTGTGTAGTTTTTTGTGTAAAATAAAATAAAAGTAAATAAAAGCATTAGATTAGATCAGAAGGCACTATGCACCGCGACCAATGTAGGTCTTTTGTGCTGCCTAAAGTTACCTACAGATTTAAGCTACCTATAAAGCCAATTATCCTATTAGGCAAAATGTTCGCGATGTCGGAAGGCGAAATGAAGCGATCACCTAGAAACCTAAGTCTCCTATCACAAAGCCTGGGACATTCGCAGAGAACATGCTCCGAGGTCTCAGACACCATCTCGCAAAACCTACACATATCCGTGTCCGATTGACCCTTCCTGTGCAGATGTTATCTGAGATTACAGTGTCCAGTTAAGTACGACGCCAGGGTCCTCAAACCCCCCTTTCAAGCGACAAAAGTCGCCTCGACCCCCTACTGGAAAAAAGAGATCAATCTTTTAGCCTGGCGCTGACCAGGAGAGTTTTCCCAGTAACAAGAGAACTCAGTTTCTCCAATAAAAGCATAAAATTCGTAAAATCGTTTTTTAAACACTTTCATATACAATATTGCACAAACAACATAATAATAGGCATTATTTGTTTATAATTAAACAGTTTGTACATAAATTTAGTTCTTATGTTGGCAAATTTAAATTTGCCCACAACGATTATGAATTTACTAACCTATATATATTTATATATATATATGTTTGTAACCACCTACCCAGCATTTTTTGAAAATTTTAATCATATTCGAGTCTTTTATGATACTTCTGCGCGACTAAAAAGCTGGAATATGCTCTCATTTTCTGATCATAAATGATACATTTGTCGGTAGAAAATGGTACCCTAGCCGCGACTCTTCTTGATGACTCATTTATGATACTGTTTTTATACCCTCCATCCCATAGTGCAGGAGGGTATATTCACTTTGTCAAATGTTTGTAATTCTTTTAAAAAAATTCTGGGACCCCATAAACTATATATATTCTTGATCAGCATGGATAGAGAAGTCGATATAGCCATGTCCGTCTGTCCGTCTGTCCGTCTGTCCGTCCGTCTGTCTGTGGAAACACAAAATACTCCTCCAATACAGAAGAGGTACTGCTAATTTTCAGTCAAATTGTTTGTTGATATCATGAGCAGTTTTCTAGTGAAAATGATCAAAATCGGTTAACGCGTTCAAAAGTTATGAGTGAAAATGTGGGAAGACCTCTAAAATTTTTTTTTTTATTTCATCATACATACATACATACGTACATTCAATGCTTATACACAAGAATATACGCAAGCAGGGTTGGCTGTCAATATCGCTGAATTACCGTCCCCGATTCTAACACCTTTCAACTGACTATCGTTATCGCTTAAATACCGTTACCGATATTCTTGAAATACCGTTATCCGTAAAATACCGTTACCTTAAAATACCGTTACCGAAATAATCTAACAAGATCTGAACAAAAAAACTTCTGTAAATAGATATATTTTCCCAAAGTATGATCATAAACTAGACAGTCATTTAAACTCGGGCATAATGCGGTTAAAAATTGTGGTGTGCATTAACATTACCTGAATAATTAAAATAACGTTATCCTTAAAATGCCGTTAGCAAAATAATTGAAAAATCTTTTTCCCTAAAATAAAGTTACCGAAATATCTAAAATATCGTTACCGCTAAAATACCGTTAGCGAAATAAATAAAATACCGTTAACGCTAAAATACCGTTAACGCTAAAACCCCGTTACCGAAATAACTGAAGTATAGTTTCCCCTAAAATACCGTTACCGAAATAAAAGAAAATAGCGTTACTACGACCAATAACCACATAGAATCGGTTACCATCCATGGTCATGATCAACACTTAAAAACAAAAAAAAACCCACAAAATATTGTTGTTGTTTTTTTGTTTTGTTTTGTAATACAGTATGTATGTACGGCCCTATGCTCCTTATAGGAACGACGGGAATATATATATATATATGTATGTACGTATGAATTAGTAGCAATCGCATGCAGAGTTGCCAGGTTTGACGATTTGTCGTCATATTGATGATATTTAATACCCAAAATAACTAAATGACTATTTGACGACTTTTGCTTCCAAAATGACGATTTTTTGACAATAATTTAATATGTCAGCAAGATCTACTTATTTATCATTCTCATAAAATCGCCGGCTCGATTATTAAATTTATATTATTTCGTTAAAAATTGAAAGCAAAAACATTGTTTTTGATCGATAGCTAGCTTTTATATGCTAATATGATGTGAAATACAATTTTGCAAAAATGCAAATCCTAGAATTGAATAAAACTTAATCCAAACCGCATTTATTTTTTTATAAATTCATTACGGGTTTAGCTTAATTTAGTTTCTGTGTTTATATGTTTAGAACATTTCTTTAAATTTTTATAAAATTTAATTGGAGTTAGATTTAAATAAAAATAAAAAAATTTTCATGTTAAAACACAAGGCATGGACTTTTTTTGCGAAACAAACAGATCTCTAGCCCGAATATATTTCATGTTGAAAGATGATATATATACAACTTTAAATGAAACAAAATACATCCAAAAATAAATCCGGTGCTTAAAAAAACAGGCCTAATAATATAAATAAAGTGCCAAAATTTAATAATTAAAAATATAACATTAAGTTTGTTCGATAACACAAAAATTTGTACAAGTTTTTACTGGAAGGTGTTCGTTTAGACAAATACGCAGTAAAAACTGGTAAATAGAGAGAGTAAAGTGACAGTTTGATGCCAAGAACTTACAAGTTTTTACTGAATACATTTTTGCCAGAAAGAATTTGTAAGATGAAAAAACATATGACTAAAAAATAAAAAAATATGCTTGTATTTTTAGTAAACAAAATTAAATTAAATTTTAATTGTTTATGGATTGAAAGTGAAAATTATTAAATAATTAACTATGGAAGAAGTTAAAAAACATTTATATTATTTTTGGTCGATAATTTCAATTAACTTTTTCCTTTTCCATAATGACCAGTTGATTTTTTTTTAAATATTTAAAACAAGCTATTTTATCTAATTTAATAATTCCTACAAATTTTCTGTTCGTTTACTTTTTTGTAAATTTGTCTTACTATTTGTAATTTTGTTACTGAGTAGTTTTTACTGAACTTTACAGGAAAAGTAATCGAACAGACTTATTGTTGAAGAATTTCCAAATTTTGTAAAAGAATTTAATATTTAAAAAGTTGTGCCACTGAAATGTTGTTCACAGAATTATGCAGATATAAGTGTTTAACAGTTCAAGTGGTAAAATTAGTTTGATTTAAAGTTGTATTTATTTGATCTTTCAACATTATAATTTTGTTATTTTATTAATTAATAATCATATAATTACAAGTTATATAATATTACCCTAACCGAGCACTAACTACTATGTCCTTCGGCGCGTTGTAGCGAAAACAGATCAGTGCCTCTGGTGGGAATCGAACCCACGACCCCCGCACTGATAAGCCAGCACGCTACCAACTAGCCTACTGGGGCACACTGTTTCAACATTTTATAAATATGAATATCGTTGTAAAATATAATGATTTTCGAAGTTTAAACCAAAGAGAAGTGTCAAAAATCGTGTTATATTACAACGATAACACGTTAAAATTTGAAATGTGAATAACATTATTGTATTTTATTTTTTATTAAAACTTTATCCCTCTTCTAACAAATATATTTTATTTTGACGATTTTTCAAAATATGATGACGATTTTGACGATTTTTTCTAGAAAGTTTGTCGTTTTTATGCTTTGCAAACCTGGCAACACTGGTTATAAGTGCAAATGCGAGAAGCCCTCGAAAAATTGTTAAGCTAATTTATAAAGTATGCTTTTGTTTTCCATATACCAGGCTTGCCGTATACCTTTTTTTGTTAACCCCAACAAATCAAAAAATCACCAATAAGAAAAAGGTAGAACAAAATAGTTTAGTTAAAATTCTTTATTTATTTGACTGCATTAACCGGAGTTGCCAGACACATTAATCGTTATCAGATCAAAAAAATATCCAGGAACAAAATCCCCGAATCCAACAATGTAAATTCATAACTTTTTTTCGTACACTATTTTTACTTATTTTCATTCTCAACCTTTAATAAATTTGCAAGCAAACTCTTACATTCTAATTACATTTATTAAAAACCCCATTCAATTTAAAGGACATTCACTTTCAGAACTTTTTTATTTAAGACATATAAGGTGCATACTTCATCTTAAAATCTTTTGATTATATGCATTTGTTTTCCTTAAAAGCCCTAATTTTTATTTGATACATACAAAAATAATCTAAATTAAAGTATTGATGTGTAAAAACCAATCGAATTTTGGGAAAATTTCTTAGGGTTCTTATTCTAGGAGTCGTAAACGAGAATTGCACAAGCAACTGAGCTGAAAAACAATAATTTGAAATACCAGTTTCTTTAATTTTTTGTATCTCGAAAACACTCGAAAGATTTTCTTTTATAATTTTTGACAAACTTGAATACCCACTGCAGAATTTCAGATTCATTTTAGTAAACTTTAATTAAACATTTTTTTTCTTCTGAAACATCCCAAAGACATTAATCAATCAGTCATATTTTGTTT
>CM037851.1:151228847-151412223 GCA_021234595.1 Delia radicum | reverse complement strand
TACAGAAGAGTACTGCTAATTTTCAGTCAAATTGTTTGTTGATATCATGAGCAGTTTTCTAGTGAAAATGATCAAAATCGGTTTAACGCGTTCAAAGTTATGAGTGAAAATGTGGGAAGACTACTAAAATTTTTTTTTTTTATTTCATCATACATACATACATACGCACATTCAATGCTTATACACAAGAATATACGCAAGCAGGGATGGCTGTCAATATCGCTGAATTACCGTCCCCGATTCTAACACCTTTCAACTGGCTATCGTTATCGCTTAAATACCGTTACCGATATTCTTGAAGTACCGTTATCCGTAAAATACCGTTACCTTAAAATACCGTTACCGAAATAATCTAACAAGATCTGAACAAAAAAACTTCTGTAAATAGATATATTTTCCCAAGTATGATCATAAACTAGACAGTCATTTAAACTCGGGCATAATGCGGTTTAAAAATTGTGGTGTGCATTAACATTACCTGTATAACTAAAATAACGTTATCCTTAAAATGCCGTTACCAAAATAATTGAAAAATCTTTTTCCCTAAAATAAGTTACCGAAATATCTAAAATATCGTTACCGCTGAAATACCGTTAGCGAAATAAATAAAATACCGTTAACGCTAAAATACCGTTAACGCTAAAATCCCGTTACCGAAATAACTGAAGTATAGTTTCCCCTAAAATACCGTTACCGAAATAAAAGAAAATAGCGTTACTACGACCAATAACCACATAGAATCGGTTACCATCCATGGTCATGATCAACACTTAAAAACAAAAAAAAAAACTCACAAAATATTGTTGTTGTTTTTTTTGTTTTGTTTTGTATACAGTATGTATGTACGTATGAATTAGTAGCAATCGCATGCAGAGTTGCCAGGTTTGACGATATGTCGTCATTTTGATGTTATTTAATACCCAAAATAACTAAATGACTATTTGACGACTTTTGCTTCCAAAATGACGATTTTTTGACAATAATTTAATATGTCAGCAAGATCTACTTATTTATCATTCTCATAAAATCGCCGGCTCGATCATTAAATTTATATTATTTCGTTAAAAATTGAAAGCAAAAACATTGTTTTTTGATCGATAGCTAGCTTTTATATGCTAATATGATGTGAAATACAATTTTGCAAAAATGCAAATCCTAGAATTGAATAAAACTTAATCCAAACCGCATTTATTTTTTTATAAATTCATTACGGGTTTAGCTTAATTTAGTTTCTGTGTTTATATGTTTAGAACATTTCTTTAAATTTTTATAAAATTTAATTGGAGTTAGTTTTATATAAAAATAAAAAAATTTTCATGTTAAAACACAAGGCATGGACTTTTTTTGCGAAACAAACAGATCTCTAGCCCGAATATATTTCATGTTGAAAGATGATATATATACAACTTTAAATGAAACAAAATACATCCAAAAATAAATCCGGTGCTTAAAAAAAACAGGCCTAATAATATAAATAAAGTGCCAAAATTTAATAATTAAAAATATAACATTAAGTTTGTTCGATAACACAAAAATTTGTACAAGTTTTTACTGGAAGGTGTTCGTTTAGACAAATACGCAGTAAAAACTGGTAAAAAGAGAGAGTAAAGTGACAGTTTGATGCCAAAGAACTTACAAGTTTTTACTCTATACATTTTGCCAGAAAGAATTTGTAAGATGAAAAAAACATATGACTGAAAAATAAAAAAATATGCTTGTATTTTTAGTAAACAAAAATTAAATTAAATTTTAATTGTTTATGGATTGAAAGTGAAAATTATTAAATAATTAACTATGGAAGAAGTTTAAAAAACATTTAAATTATTTTTGGTCGATAATTTCAATTAACTTTTCCTTTTCCATAATGACCAGTTGATTTTTTTTTTTTAATATTTAAAACAAGCTGTTTTATCTAATTTAAAATTTCCTACACATTTTCCGTTCGTTTACTTTTTTGTAAATTTGTCTTACTATTTGTAATTTTGTTACTGAGTAGTTTTTACTGAACTTTACAGGAAAAGTAATCGAACAGACTTATTGTTAAAGAATTTCAAAATTTTGTAAAAGAATTTAATATTTAAAAAGTTGTGCCACTGAAATGTTGTTCACAGAATTATGCAGTGTGTGTTTAACAGTTCAAGTGGTAAAATTAGTTTGATTTAAAGTTCTATTTATTTGATCTTTCAACATTATATTTTTGTTATTTTATTAATTAATAATCATATAATTACAAGTTATATACTATTACCCTAACCGAGCACTAGCTACTATGGCCTTCGGCGCGTTGTAGCGAAAACAGATCAGTGCCTCTGGTGGGAATCGAACCCACGACCCCCCGCACTGATAAGCCAGCACGCTACCAACTAGCCTACTGGGGCACACTGTTTCAACATTTTATAAATATGAATATCGTTGTAAAATATTAATGATTTTCGAAGTTTAAACCAAAGAGAAGTGTCAAAAATCGTGCTATATTACAACCATAACACGTTAACATTTGAAATGTGAATAACATTATTGTATTTTATTTTTTATTAAAACTTTATTCCTCTTCTAACAAATATATTTTATTTTGACGATTTTCAAAATATGATGACGATTTTGACGATTTTTTCTAGAAAATTTGTCGTTTTTATGCTTTGCAAACCTGGCAACACTGGTTATAAGTGCAAATGCGAGAAGCCCTCGAAAAATTGTTAAGCTAATTTATAAAGTATGCTTTTGTTTTCCATATACCAGGCTTGCCATATACCTTTTTTTGTTAACCCCAACAAATCAAAAAATCACCAATTAGAAAAAAGATAGAACAAAATAGTTTAGTTAAAATTCTTTATTTATTTGACTGCATTAACCGGAGTTGCCAGACACATTAATCGTTATCAGATCAAAAAAATATCCAGGAACAAAATCCCCGAATCCAACAAAATAAATTCATAACTTTTTTTCGTACACTATTTTTACTTATTTTCATTCTCAACCTTTAATAAATTTGCAAGGAAACTCTTACATTCTAATTACATTTATTAAAAACCCCATTCAATTTAAAGGACATTCACTTTCAGAACTTTTTTATTTAAGACATATAAGGTGCATACTTCATCTTAAAATCTTTTGATTATATGCATTTGTTTTCCTTAAAAGCCCTAATTTTTATTTGATACATACAAAAATAATCTAAATTAAAGTATTGATGTGTAAAAACCAATCGAATTTTGGGAAAATTTTCTTAGGGTTCTTATTCTAGCAGTCGTAAACGAGAATTGCACAAGCAACTGAGCTGAAAAACAATAATTTGAAATACCAGTTTCTTTAATTTTTTGTATCTCGAAAATACTCGAAAGATTTTCTTTTATAATTTTTGACAAACTTAGTTTCATCACACTTTCCGTTTTAACTTATGTGATGTATAGTATAAACACATGTGTTGTAATGTAAACTGGCATTTCATAATTATTTCATTATGTATGTCTCCGCAAGTGTATTTTTGTTCCCTTAAATTTATCTAAAATTCTGATTATTTGAAACTGTTTTTATGCGTTTGTATTCATTGCATCTCTTCTAACGATCCAAAAATATATTTTAGTAACTTTCTTTCATTATTATATAGGCAAAGAGACAAACAACAGGCGAATTTTACAGTTTTTTTAACATCATAAGGAACTATACAAATATATATATTTTTCACTACACGTTCTTCTTTAGGTAATCAGAATAACCTTTGAATACCCACTGCAGAATTTCAGATTCATTTTAGTAAACTTTAATTAAACATTTTTTTCTTCTGAAACATCCCAAAGACATTAATCAATCAGTCATATTTTGTTTTACTTATAAAAACAACATTATTTTTGTTATTTTTACAAAGAATATAGATATTAATATTGTTTGCACTTTCCCTGGTTTATGAAAACACCGAGATGGAGGGTATCCAAAAATTCGTCACAGCCGAATTTAATCTTTTTTAATACCAAATTCGGCACATCGGACTTTAATGCTTCCACTTGTTTTTTGCCTGGGGCCACCCAGAAGAAAGAACAAAATTTTTCTTTTTTAATTCCTAAGGGGGCCTTTTTTATTTATTTTGTTTTTTGATTAACGCCCCATAAAGTGCAGTTTTGCTCAAAGTTTTAACGTTAATTCGACACTTACACTTAATTAGACAATAATCGTCTTTACTTTTATCTAAAAAATCTTAAACACTTAGTTCAATGGGTACAAAAGAGACCCTTGTAACTTTATTTTAATTATGACTAAAATACTGTAAAGCCTTTTAAATTAATAAAAACATCTTCACGTGTTAATTTTTTTTTTTATTGAACTTGATCCACATAGCGTTAATTTTTATTTTCTTGGCCAAAAAAAAAAAAACCCAACTGGAAATTTACAACATAACACCTTTCATAATTTTCGTACAATACTACTTAAATTTCATTAGACTATTATTATCTTTACTTTAGTTCAAAACAAAAACATGAAACTTAATTTCTATTTTGACTTCTTAAATGGATAAAAAAAATCGACTTGATAAAAATTATTATTTTGTGTAACGTGATCCTAGTAGGGCTAATATTTTCACTTTTACCAGAAAATACTCACCAGGAAATTTTCAAAATAAGAGGCTACAAAGCTAACGAACAAGAGTAATTCTTATATTGTATCAATATTATTTTTAACCCTTACAATAAGATTGGGTCTATAAAGGAATGCGCTTATTCGTTAATTAAGTACCCTCTAACAGATATCCCAATTTAATATAAATCAGAACAATATTATCCTATACATTTCCTAGTGGGTCTTTTATGGTGAAAAGTGAAAACATTTTTATTAAGTGGGACATTTCTTTTGTTGCATTTAATGGTTTTAGATTGTTTTCGTGTAGTCATAATTTAATAAAATTCTTTGGTATTTTTCGTCCTCCGTCCACTTTTCTAATAAAATTTAAATGATATTATCCTAAAATTATGAAAGATGTTTATTCTGTAAATTTCCTAGTGGGCATTTTTTGGCCAAAAGTGTAAAAATTAGAGGGCTAGAGCATTGTTAGAGTTGAGGAAATTGTAGACAATTAAAATAATTTGTAACTATTTAATTGGTATTATTTTCAATTATAGTGTTATTCATATCTATTAAAAATTTAATGGAATATTTTTTTACAGTTTTATTAGTTTTTTGTTTTTACGAACCAAACCTAAGTATACGTGTGCCATAATGTGTCATTTCAAAAGTTGATACTTTATCTACAGTGCAATCTTTTTATTTTTTTTTTTTGGTTTGCTACGCAAGCATCTGGTAACATCAAAGCGACTCGAGTTCATCACACAGAGACTATTTTTTTTTTAATTTTTCGAAATAAATTTAAGCCTCAAACTTTGATTTATATGCACCAATTTGACTCAAATTTTCACAATTTTTTATTTTAGACTAAATGTTAACATATTTCGACCGGTGCTCCTTGAAATGCGACATTTTAAAATTAAGTACACTCAAAAAAATAAGTTGGTAGAAAAGTTAGTAAAACGTCTTGTAAATCAGGTATACCATTTTTTAGCAAAATTTTTTGCTAAAATCGTGTTTTCAGCTGAAATTTTGTTATACTTATTCAGCAGTTAACTGTTTAATACTAATGCTTTACGAATATTATACTGTTTTACTAATTAATTTGCTAAACAAAATTGTGCTGATAATAGTGTGGACGACAACCAGATTGAAAGATATACGCAGAATGAAGCAGATGTCGCGGCAAGTCAAGATGTAGCAGAGAAGAGGAAAATTATACTAAAAGTACAACTCTAATAAGACATACAAAAAAATCCACCATGGAAGACTTTTGTATCTGTTCTTCATACATAAAACAAAATTGAGAATTAAAACAACTTAAATTTTGCGTTGTCACCGGCTTGTGAAAATAATTGTCTATTAATTAAATAAAAGACAAAATAAAATATTTAAATTTAATATGTATTTCTAAACTAAATGTTTATAGATTAATAATCTAGTGTGGTCAAATTGCAAACAAGCAAACATATACAGACATGTATACAGAGTAATGCTATAAACACATAGACGACTGCAGCTACACGACTACAGCCTGTCAAAAATAAAATACACACGTTTATATGAAAACGATTATTTTGGCACCAACACAGCTACACGGCTACCCGACTACTTTTGCCGCTGTAGTCAACTTAGGATAATTTCTATTTTTGTTGGCTACAAAACAAAAATAGTGTTGACAATAAAACAAAATATGTAACAAATTAGTGCTTTAAAATATTTTATATTGTTAAACTCAAAAACGTAGCAACATTAAATGCTATAATTGCATTAATATTCAAGAGGGGTTAGATACATTTATTTTTACGTTATAATAATGTATTATAAATAAGTAATTGTTTTTTTAAGTCAACTTTATATACGTGTCTACAACCATGCATGTTGTTCTATTTTAATAAAGCAAAAAAAGATGTAATTGGCACTACTGAAAAAAAATTCATTTGTATAAAACACAGCTGTTTACTATGTTGCTGTCGTTTCCAAAATAATAAGTAGCTGACCACACGGCGACGATTGCAGTTAACGGCATTTGTAGTCGTGTAGCTCTGTAGCCTGCTGTGCTCTATGTGTTTAGAGCATAAAGCGAAAGACAGGTAGATTTTTATGGTTCCTTTTTCTTATTGCAAAAAAAGGGTTGTTTTTTTCGTTTGTTTTTGTTTATTTTTTCGTTTCGTTTCTATAATTACCTTCGGCAGTTGCGTCCTTTAAAATATAGCATCACTTAGACAACCATTGATGTAAGTAGTTGAAAGAAAATTTTTGTTATTTTATATATATTTATTTCTACACTCAAAAAAAAAGTTTGTAAAGTCAGCAAAAAATTTTGCTGAGTCAGCAAAATTTTAGTCAGGAGGATGCTTGCAAAAAAGTTGCTAATGTCAGCAAAATCTTTTGCTGAAAATCAGCGAGCTGATTTTTAGCAACAAAATTTGTAGATTCAGCAAAAGTTTTGCTAACACTTAGTAGATTAGAAATAAAAAAGCGTTGGTAAAAATTAATAAATTTTTTGCTGAATTTTAGTAGACTGAAAAAAACGCAAAAAATTTGTAGAAAAATTGTAATTTAGTTAATTTATTTGCTGAAAATCATAAAACATATTTTTGTGATTCTTTTAAAAATAATTTACAATAATTACGAAATACAAAAATTTGCATTTTTCCACATTGACGACATGAATTAATTTAATATCTGAAAATATATAGAAATAAATATTTATAACATAACAAAAATTTCTTTCAACTACTTACATCAATGGTTGTCTAAATGATGCTATCGTTTAAGGATGCTTCTGTCGAAGATATTTATAGAAACGAAACGAAAAAAATAAACAAAAACAAACCAAACGAAAAAACAACCCTTTTTTGCAATAAGAAAAAGGAACCATAAAAAGATGTGTGTCTTTGTCTTTCGCTTTACTCTGTCTACATTTCTGTATATGTTTGTTTGTTTGCAATTTGACCACACTATTATTAATCTATAAGTTATATATAATATATAAGTTTAAATAAATAAATATTTTATTTTGTCTTTATTTAATTAATAGACAATTATTTTCACAAGCCGGTAACAACGCAAAAATTTAAGTTGTTTTAATTTTGTTTTATGTATGAAAAAGAGATACAAAAACTTCCATGGTTGATTTTTTTTATATGTCTTATTAGAGTTGTACTTTTTAGTATCATTTTCCTCTTCTCTACTACATCTTGACATGCCGCGACATCTACTTCATTCTGCGTATATCTTTCAATCTGGTTGTCGTCCACACTATTAATGTGCTTATCAGCACAATTTTTTTTTTAGCAAAATTAGTTAGTAAAACATTAGTATATTAGTAAAGCATTAGTATAAAACAGTTAAGTGCTGAATAAATATAACAAAAATTTTAGCTGAAAACACGATTTTAGCAAAAAATTTTGCTTAAAATTAGTATACCTGGTTTACAAGACGTTTTACTAACTTTTCTACTAACTTATTTTTTTGAGTGTATATATTTTCAGATATTAAATTAATTCATGTCGTCAAAGTGGGAAAATGAAAATTTTTATATTTCGTAATTATTGTAAGTTATTTTTAAAAGAATCACAAAAATATGTTTTATGATTTTCAGCAAATAAATACTAAATTACAATTTTTCTACAAATTTTTTGCGTTTTTTTCAGTCTACTAAAATTCAGCAAAAAATTTATTAATTTTTAGCAAGGCTTTTGTATTTCTAATCTACTAAGTGTTAGCAAAACTTTTGCTGAATCTACTAATTTTGTTGCTAAAAATCAGCTCGCTGATTTTCAGCAAAAGATTTTGCTGACATTAGCAATTTTTTGCAAGCGCCCTCCTGACTAAAATTTTGCTGACTCAGCAAAATTTTTTGCTGACTTTACAAACTTTTTTTTTGAGTGTACGTTTATCATATTTTTTTGGTCCTTTTTCACCTATCCGAATTTTATTAAGTTTAAAGGGAACCAATCGGAAAAGCTTTCTTGTAAGTGTCAAGAAATTTATATAGGATATTTGCTTTTTTATTTGTCTGCAAAATCTGAAAACTTTTGAGTTTACGAATAAAAAATATGTATTTCTCTTGGACTGTTATAAATCTTTTATTTCCCGAGTTAAAACGTTTGCATAAAATAATACATTATTTTTTATAGACTTATAAGTTTTTGTCTGCCAGTGTATTTTAGCGGACATAATTATAAAAATTCATATATAAAATTAATTTCGTCGAAAAATTTTAATATGATGGACATCTTTAAGAGAATATTGGTACTAAAAGAGAAAAAAATCAGTTAAGCGGTTAAAAAGTTCTGAGTAAAAATATCAATGTACCTCTAAATGTTGCGTGCAAATTTGTGTATTTCAGTACAAATTATCTCAAGCTGCCTGGTGAACAAACAGTTTTTAACAGACGCAAGAGGTGAATAGTATTTTATTTTCACCACCTAAGTTTTTTTCACCACAGACATTGTTTTTCATATATCTAAATTGTGTCAGGAGCACATTAGATTGCTAAAACCAAATCATTCCATTGCTGCAACTAAAGCATTCAGTTGGAGTTCAGTGAAATATTATTTTTTGCCTACTATAACATTAACATTATGGAGTCTAAAAAAATTCTCCCCGATTTAAAAAATTATAAACAATCTGTGCCGCCGTTAGGAAACATTATATTTTTGTAAATTTCACAGAAAAAATATTTTCATACTTTTTCCAATTAAATAGGTTTGTTAACAATTTTAAAAGCTTGTAAATTAAAAATTAATTGAATCAATTAAATATTTGCTCAAATGCGGAACCTGCTTGACAATTTTTTATATTATCGCTCAAAACCAAACATCTACACATTGCTGTTGTTTTTTGTAATATTTATTTAGTTGTTTTTTTATAAATGTTTATTTTTAGTGGTATTAGTAATAAATATTTTAAATTCATTTCAATTAGATTAAATATTAATAGTGAATTTTATCGTTGATCTATAAATTTATGTGTGAGATTTTATTTGTTCGGTTTTAGATCATGACAAATTTTTCTCTAAATTAACAGAAAAATTATAATTTTTATATGATAATTTACTTGACTATTAGAAAAAACACAGAAAAAGTTATTAGACACTAGCATGAATGGAATGCATTTTCTGACCCACTACGGTCTTCATCAACATTCTTCGTGCCATTTTAGTGTTAATCGTAAATATCATCTATTTAACTCACATGTTAAAGAAATTGGGTAACTTTTAAATCCCACATTACTCTGTGTGTTGAGTTAGAATGAAATTTACCACGAACGATTTCTATTTATAGAGTGTTTGTTTTTTCTCTAGTCATTATCATAGTTGCCAGTTTAACTTTCAGTTAAAACTTTAAATGGCAGTTCTTTTCTCTAATGTCATCATATACTATCCTTCTACATTAGCAAAGCATATCAACAAACATTAAAGATTTTTTTTTTTTTTTTTTATTAATACATATGACGAGCATATACATTAAATGATTTTTGCACTGTACCTGGTGAGTGGTTTAATAGTGAATTTTATCGTTGATCTATAAATTTATGTGTGAGATTTTATTTGTTCGGTTTTAGATCATGACAAATTTTTCTCTAAATTAACAGAAAAATTATAATTTTTATATGATAATTTACTTTGACTATTAGAAAAAACACAGAAAAAGTTATTAGACACTAGCATGAATGGAATGCATTTTCTGACCCACTACGGTCTTCATCAACATTCTTCGTGCCATTTTAGTGTTAATCGTAAATATCATCTATTTAACTCACATGTTAAAGAAATTGGGTAACTTTTAAATCCCACATTACTCTGTGTGTTGAGTTAGAATGAAATTTACCACGAACGATTTCTATTTATAGAGTGTTTGTTTTTTCTCTAGTCATTATCATAGTTGCCAGTTTAACTTTCAGTTAAAACTTTAAATGGCAGTTCTTTTCTCTAATGTCATCATATACTATCCTTCTACATTAGCAAAGCATATCAACAAACATTAAAGATTTTTTTTTTTTTTTTTTTTTTTTTTTTTTTATTAATACATATGACGAGCATATACATTAAATGATTTTTGCACTGTACCTGGTGAGTGGTTTTATAATTTTTCTGTTAATTTAGAGAAAAATTTGTCATGATCTAAAACCGAACAAATAAAATCTCACATTAAATATTAATTTTTATTAGGTTTATTACTTTATTAAGCTAAATAATTTAGTTTCAGTTGTTTAAATCTGAATATTTATTTATTCTAAAACATTATCATAAAATTGATAATGTAATTTTTAATTTCGTTTAATAAGAATTTGAAATTTTTTTTAAACAAAAAGAAAATGCAAAACATATATTAAAAGTTATTTAAAAAAAAAAAATAATCTGATTTCAACAAAAATGATTTCTGCAAATAAAAAACCAAAAAAAAAATGTTGGCCAATAAAAAAAAACTAATTTCTGTGTGAATTTTTCACATAAGTATAAATAAATCTACTAACTAAATAAGAATTTCATGCCGACTTAAATTCAATGTTATAAATTCAAGCTACAAAAAACATTTAGTATAGCAACAAAACATTTGCTATAGCAACAAATTTTTTTTTTCATTTTTGGGAAGGTATTTGTCCCTTTTTAATCAAATGAGATTTTATTGAATTGAATAATAATTCAATTCAGGAGCTATCAATTTCTAATTGAATTAGCAGTTTTCGCTGTTGGTGGAATTTCAGCAATTAAAGTTATTGAATCGGTGGTTTTCGTGATTGAAATGGATTTTTATTTTTGTGTGTGCTTTAAAGTCAATTTTTCATCTTATACACCGACATTTTTTCTTAATTCTGAGCAGGGCTAGTTTTTCCTATTTAGATAAAAATTAAATTAACTAGAAGCGATTAACGAAAATGCTAATTCTCTTTTTCCTTTTCATTCACTTCAAAATTTTTGATTTTAAACGCTTTTGCATTAATTTTTCTTGAAATTTTAACTCAGTTGTTGATATTTCCATTGTCTGAAATTAACTCTGTAGTCAATTTCATTTCATACACCAAACAATCTCAAACAAATTTCTAGAAAAAAAAAGTTTTCACAATTAAATTTGAAGACTGTTTGAAGAAATTTTTGTAATTTCCAATTTGATCTTAGCCAAAAAAAAAAAAAAAAAAAATTGTATTCAGATTTTTTTTACATATGTACATATTGTATTGAAATTTTTAATTTGCTCTAGCCCCGATTTTCCTGTTGGCATATAATGTCTCTTTTCAAGACGTTTTGCAATTTCTGTGCGAAGATTCTGCTTAAGTTGCTGAATGTTTTGTGATTAGTTGAAGTAAACCCGTCCCTTCAAGAAACCATACAAAAAAAATAACAAAAATCAGGGGCCGTCAAAACTAGGGAACGACGTGGCCACGCAAAATCAGCCTTTTTTTAAACTATTCGGTCATCAAAAAGTTCTCGCAGAATCGGCATTGTGTCTCGCGATATGAGCTGTATCTGCATCTTGCTGGAACCATATGCCAGGAATATTGAGAACTACAGGACGTAAATAATTTTCCCACATACTCCGATATACCGCCCGGAGATTGTTTTGTGGTTCCCCAGCATTATTTTCGAAAAAATATGACCGATCAGCCATACCAAGCCGTGTATTTGAGAGGGAGTAATTGCCGCTGAGGCAGTGCATTTTGAGTTTTTTTGTTTTGGGCCAAATTGACAATTTAAAAGGGCCAAAATCGCTTTAGCGCACTAATCTATAGTCAGGTCGAGATTTGTTGTGATTAAAACTAGTTTTATTCAATACACGGTGTTTTTGTTCTAGCATACATAATCTCAGAAGTACAACTCCAACAACACAACAGTTCTATTTTTAGAAACTTCAGAGAAACTTCAAGATTCAACATTTAATTCAATTACCCATTCATAAATTAACATTTATCAAATGTATTTATTTGGATCCAATCGTCGTAAATGGAATTGATAAAAGATAATTTTATTTAAGTTCGAGTAAAAAAAAAGTGTTCGAAAAGTGAAAAAAAATATCTTAAAAAAGTACAATTGAAAAAGGGCCATTGCCAACATCTTCAAATTTGCATTGTGATTCTAAAATCGAATGAGTAATGAAATAGATTTCCTTGCAAAAAAAAGGTGAATTTAAGAAATAGTCTGATAATTTTTATAAATTCTGTAACTAAAATCAACTAAATTTTGTTTTTATATACAAATAAATTTTAAAAACGTTAATTTATAATAAAAACTTGTATTTACACACAGAGAAAAATTTAGCTATTTGCCAACTGAAATTCGACTACCACGACTCAAATTCGGTTATTACGAATTTCAGACGGTTGGCACAGCTTTACATTAGTTTTTTCAACAAAATTCGGATACTTCAACTCATATTTAGTGGCAATGCCCACAATATTCAGAAATCTAACGTATGTATCGTTGTATTAACTGAATTTATAAGTTGTTACCATTAGTTATCATAGTTATATCTGTTTATACCAGTTCTTTAATATTTTGGGTTTGAGTAGATATTGGTGTGTGTTTTTTTGTTTCTGTTACATGTAGGTAGTGGTGTGCTCTCAAGTAGATATAGTGTAGTGAGTAAAAAGAGAACGAGAGAAATACACTGGTTGTATTTTTTTCGAGCAAACAAATAAAACTGTTATTCACTTTGTTCACTTTGAAAATTTGATTTTTGGTTATCATCAATTTTTTATAAGGCTTTTGCATATTTATAAGTTTATAATTTTAATGAAAATTTAAATAACTTTGCCATTTGTTGTCCGATTTTCACTTCTAATACATCTTTAGAAAGGTGTTGACCACCGCCTGGTATTTTAGTCAAAAATGAACCCTTAACTATACGTTCTTATTTTATAACGTTCTTTTTTTATAACATTCACTTCTTTTTTTATAACATTCACTTCGAAAAAAGTCAAAAAATGGAAATTATTTTTTTGATATGTCGTAGTGAATGTCGAAAAATCGATGGCACAATATCGATTGCTAAATCTACTCACCCTAATGTACATATTCAAATTGTACCGACAATTGTCTATTTTTTCAATATTAACGGTTTATTAAGCTTAGCGATTTTCCTTTAATTTTGGCAGTTTTATCTCAAAGTGTTTTGTTTTCAGTTTGCGCGATTTTTTTTTCAAATTTAGTGATTTTTTTAATTTTTAAATTTTTTTTTTTAATTTTAGCCTTTTTTTTACAATTTTGTCGATTTTTTTCAATTTTAGCAATTGTTTTAATTTATGACAATTTTTTTTAAATTTTAGCAATTTTTTACAGTTTTGCGATTTTTTTTAATTTTGGCGTTTTTTTCAAGTTCAGCGATTTTTTTTTTTGCAATTGTATCGAGATTTTTAATTTTTGGCAATTTTTTTTTTTATTTTAGCGATTTCTTTCAGTTTGGGCGATTTTAGCGTTTTTTTTAATTTTTGGCGATTTTTCCAATTTTAGTATCTTTTTCATTTTAAACGATTTTTTTCAGTCTTAGCGATTTTTTCAGTTTGGCAGATTTTTTTTTTAATTTTGACGATTTTTTTTTAAATTTTAGCAATTTTTCACGTTTGTTTAAATTTTAGCAATTTTTAACGTTTGTTTTAAATTTTAGCAATTTTTTTCAGTTTGGTCGAGTTTTTTTTATTTGTTTTTAATTTCTGGCAATTTTGTTAAATTTTTAGATTTTTTTAATGTTGGTGATTTTTTGCAATTTGGGATTTTTTTTTTAATTTTAGCGTTTTTTTTTCATTTTTTGGTTATTTTTTCCATTGTAGTGTCTTTTTTTTTTTAGCCACAATTTTTTATTTTATTTCACTATTGATCATTTTTAAATACAAAATTAACTAAAGTTGTTTGTAAAATATATGTTGTACTACAGTGATTTAAAAATATTTGTTGTAATACAGTTATTTGAGAACAAAAAACAAATACAAACAAATATTTCATGCAAAACCACAAATATCTGTTATTGGTTTTATGAGTTGGGTTAGTGTGCATGTGTAAAACCATACCATATCAGTTACACTCATTCTCTTATTTATAACATATTTAACATGTATGTATCTGTTTTATTTGTTTTGCTAATACAAACAGTTCCACTGATGCACGTCTTTAATATACACTTTTCAATTTGGTTGGCACTTTATTTCTCTGTGTGTAGTACTATTAGGGTCGAAAAAGTACTATTTGAAAATCCCATTCCTGTAGGGCCATATTTTTTAAAAAATTCGATTATTAGATTTTTACTAAAATAAAAATAATATTAATTTGTTAATTTGTTAATTAGAGTTCGGCAGTTTAATGCTTTGTTAACAATGCAAGACAAACCCCTCTGACAATAAAGTTTAACATATTTTATGAATTAATTATGATTTAAAAAGCCTCCAAAAACACATTTTTTTAATAAAAAAGGAATTGCGGCACTTCTTTTAAAAATTTGGACAAATATAAAAATATTTAAAAATGTTATCGTCCTGCATTCAACAACTTAAAAACCTGACCTCCTGGTACGAAAATATATGATTTTGAATGCGATTTTTATAAAAAATTAAACAACTCCCCGTTTTTCATTCTCTAAGGAACTAGCATATGCTCTCATCGAACAAAAATAATCAGGCAAATTTCATAAAGTCTGAACTAAACGGTTTAAAGTAGTTAGTTCAATTTTGAGCTGAAAGAGCCAAAGTACCGCAGGGCCATCAAGCAGTCAAAAATGCCACAAATGGCCCTATTGTGCCACGTTTTGCATCACTGCGCTGAGCCAATGCTCTAGGATTTTCTGTATGTGATTCGTCGCTCATAATGAGATTGTTTAAAAAGTAATAATTTTCTCTGATCGTCTTGCATTGAGTATGATGACATTATACAATTTTATTAAATTGTTTATTACCTGCATAAAAAATAAAATTAAAAACTGTAAAAATAAAAAAGTTACAAGCATTTTAAATCAGTCAGTCGAAGTTGGCTCACCCTGTACTTTTAATGAAAATTGACAAAAATAAAGTTGATCCTCTTTCGCAACATACATTTTTTTTATCCATGTTAGTTAGCATATGATAAGAGTTCATACAGATGAAAAAAAAATACCCTGTTCAGAGTTGAATTTTAGAAATTAGCCATTACGTCTTGTCTAAACAGTTTCACTTTCGTAAAAAACGGCAAAAATAATATTAGTCATATATATTGGTGTCTGAAATAAGATGTAATTTAATATAATTGTTGAGAAAAACTAAGAACTATTTGTATCAACTTTTTTCTAATAATATCGAATTATAACTAGTTCGATACAATTTTATATAAAACACAACAATTTGTATGGGGACAAAATTCGGATGAAATTGTATCTAATATACATCAAATTGTAAAAAATTGTATTTAATTGCATCGAATAAAATATAATTCAATACAATTTGATATATTTTAGATACAATTATATGTTCTCGTTTTTCGGATCAAATTTGACCTCATCGCATACCTAATTTATATATAATTAAATATAATTTGATGATGCCCCATATCAATTTTTTTTACTTGGGTAGTTAAGACCTAAAATCATCACATGTTTTTTACTGCGTTGTTATATCTCTCCTATCCAAAAATATCAGGCCTTAAAGCAACTTCAGTGCCAAATGGGTTCCCGACAAAAAAAAATACATTAAAAACAAAAAATCAATTTCTATGTGACGCTATATGTGATCTTATTAAATTTCGTATAAAATATGTGCCCATATTGTATATATTTGTATGGGATTTTTTTCCTTATTATGGCCCGATATAGTTGCATTAGATTGTATTAGCTTTGTATCTAATTGTATCAGTTTTTATCTAAACTGACACAAATAGATGAAACAGATATGTTTGTATCCGGATTTTGACCTGATATAATTGCATATAATTGTATGTAAGCTAATATATCTAAATATAATTAGATCCGAGGTGTACTGTGGTAAAATTGCACTAAATGTTCAATTTTGTATATGATAACATGAAAATATACACAATTTCATACAAATGTGTGTTCATCCTATCATATCCGTTCCGCATAAACCGTTTTTAAGATTTAATACACATTAGGTTGTCCCGAAAGTGGGCAATTTTACGCAATAGTGCTCAAACAATGCGTGTTAATACATAAATACAATTACACTAAAAAAAAAAAAGTTTGTAAAGTCAGCAAAAAAATTTTGCTGAGTCAGCAAAATTTTAGTCAGGAGGGTGCTTGCAAAAAAATTGCTAATGTCAGCAAAATCTTTTGCTGAAAATCAGCGAGCTGATTTTTAGCAACAAAATTAGTAGATTCAGCAAAAGTTTTGCTAACACTTAGTGGATTAGAAATAAAAAATCCTTGCTAAAAATTAATAAATTTTTTGCTGAATTTTAGTAGACTGAAAAAAAACGCAAAAAAATTGTAGAAAAATTGTAATTTAGTTAATTTATTTGCTGAAAATCATAAAACATATTTTTGTGATTCTTTTAAAAATAATTTACTATAATAACGAAATATAAAAATTTTCATTTTCCCACAATAACGACATGAATTAATTTAATATCTGAAAATATATAGAAATAAATATATATAACATAACAAA
The DNA here is from genome assembly GCA_021234595.1 of Delia radicum. NCBI lineage: Eukaryota > Metazoa > Arthropoda > Insecta > Diptera > Anthomyiidae > Delia > Delia radicum. Next base: position 151,395,081 of record CM037851.1, on the reverse strand, counting down.
AATTTTCTTTCAAGTACTTACATCAATGGTTGTCTAAATGATGCTTTCTTTTAAAGAACGCAACTGCCGAAGATAATTATAGAAACGAAACGAAAAAATAAACAAAACAAACGAAACGAAAAAACAACCATTTTTTGCAATAAGAAAAAGGAACCATAAAAATCTACCTAAGATGTGTGTCTTTGTCTTTCGCTTTACTCTGTGTACATGTCTGTATGTTTGTTGGCAATTTGACCACACTAGATTATTAATCTATAAACATTTAGTTTAGAAATACATATTAAATTTTAATATTTTATTTTGTCTTTTATTTAATTAATAGACAATTATTTTCACAAGCCGGTGGTAACGCAAAATTTACGTTGTTTTAATCCTCAATTTTGTTTTATGTATGAAAAATCTCATTTGATATAGATTGATTTTATTATTTTTCTTCAAGGTGGGAGTAAATTGAAAACTTTAAACTCGTTTTCTACAAAATAAATTTTGAGTTATGACGTTATTGAAGTAAATGAGCGATATATGATTATTGTACTAAAGGGTCCGCCAAATAACTTTTTTTTTGAAAATGCTATAAAAAAAACTACTGAATATTTTCTCAAATTTCTTTTTTATTTGAAAGTACAATCCTTCCGGTTAATAATGGAAAATAATTTCATTTAAATGGCTGCCTCGGCTGGCCATGCAGTATGAGCTTCATCTGAAAAGATGATTTTTTTGGCAAAATCGGCATCGAAAAAAAAAACGTTATATGGCGGACCCTTTAAATAGGAGAATGTATTATTATATATGACAATAGATCTACCATGTCTTGTTATGTATACCATATATGATTAATATCTAATTTTATAAAGGTCAATATATAATAATATATCGTTATATATGTTACTATATGGCCATGCATGACACCATATATAATCACATATTATAATATATTTTAAGATGATAAAACATAAAACCATTCTTAATTTTTTTACTCGGGTTAATTTAACTTTTTTAACTAACTTTTTTTTGTCTAAAATTTAGCTCACCTAAATTGAGCAGACTATGATTTTCAACTTTATTGAAAATTCTGCAGGCGGTAGGTACTATTTTCTATAGTCGTAGCTGAATTTTCAACTATTTTTAAGGTATTTTTTTATGAGTGTACTATTACTCTATAACAAGGGCCGTTTTAATGGGCCAAATTTCTTTAGATCCTATAGAATTCACACTTACTGCAATTTGTTTATTGTTTTTTTATATTGTGTTGGTTGTTGGATATTTATTAAATTTTCGATTGACTACTGAGTGACTCTATCGGCAACAAGTACTACAAGCACTTCATACGATAAGTACCTATTAGATATCAGGGCCTCCCGTTTTCGAGTAGTCAAGTAGCTCGACCTACTCGAGAATATTTCTAGCAAATCTCACCTCACTCGGATGAATATTGTGTAATGGGCCTACAACTACTCAAAAAAAAACATCAGTTTACAAAAAAATTAAAGTTTTTTTTTTAAATTATTACTATATATTCATAAATAGCTAATTTAAAACATTAAAGTGTTTCGATAAAAATTACACTGTCGGAGGACAACTACTCAAAAAAACTCGACCACTTCTATACAAAATTGTAAAAATATGCTATTTTTAAAAGTGTGATATCTTTTTATAAAGAAAAATTAAAAAAAAAACTTGCCACGAACTTATATATTATAGAGTCAAATACTTTAGCAGAATTTATGTTTCAAATATGTTTCAAAGATTGTGGGATAAGCCAACTACTTCTCGAAAAAACTGTCATAAAAATGTGTGAAAATATTCAGATAAAGGGTCCGCCATCTAACGTTTTTTTTTCAACTAGTGCTTATTTCGTGAATGGTAACACTTACCTCATGTCTGATTTGACAGATAATTAGTTTTATCCTTCCGCTGAACGAATATGGTCCGTATGTTCGTTATCTTGTGAAAAAAGTGAAAGAAACATCCTCAGGCATCCTCATCGATAAACCAAAGCGTGAAAAGCCAAAAACAGTGCGTACACCCGAGAATATTGCTGCTGTGGCAGAAAGTGTGCGTGAAGCGCCATCAACATCAATTCACCGTCGTTCTCAACAATTGAACATTTCGGAGACGTCATTGAGTTCAAAAAAAAAAAAGTTATTTGGCGGACCCTTTATTAAATATTTTATGTCATTTACACAATTGTGACATTGGCAAACAACTATCCGAAAACTCGATCACTACCATGTAAATGTGTTAAGATATGCAGATTTTATAAATTGGATGTTATTCTACAGACATTTTTTAAGAAAAACTTAATACAGACTTTTATTTTTTTAGTCGCCTGCATTAATAGATTTTATGTTCAAAAATTCAAGGCAATCTGATGAAAATTGTGACCTTGGCGAACAAAAGTTTGCACTAAGATTTTCTTAAACAAATTGTGTAACATCACACCAAATGCTTAAAATCTGCACATTTGTATGGAAGTTTTCGAGTTTTTTTCGATTGGTTGTTCGCCAAGGCCACAAAGTTCATCCGAGTAAGTTGAGATTTGCTAGGAATATTCTTTATTTATCTTTAAAATTTACCATTTTACATGAGTTCAAATGAGCAAAAAGCGCTCTTTCACCACTCGAGGCACTTGACGAGTAGTTCGAAGTCGCGAACTACTAGAGTGTCGGGTTTCATGGTGTACTCGAGCTACTCGAGTTTTATCGTAGGCACTGTTAGAAATGTATGAATCTTTCTTATTAAAGAAAGATACAATTATCATTTGTGTGTATAGACGTATTCTATTAAGTTAAATATTGTATTGAATACGGAATTTTCATCAACCACAGATCTGGAAGAACACATATTGTTCATACATATTTTCGTTTTTTTTTTTTTTGCTTTTCAAAATAAACAAATAGTTGCGCAATTTTAATTTAATTTTTTATACGTATATTAGAGTGACATGTTTTTGTATAAAGAAAAACTTTTTTCGGAAAATTTCCATTTATTGTTCAGATTATTATTTGGTGGGAATTTCAGAAAAAAACGAAGCGCCGCTACCAAAGTTTTTGATTTTTGAAATTATTTTTAAATTTATTTAATAAAACTATGTCTTGCGACCAAGTTTGGTCACCGAAATGTATAACGGTATAGGTATCGGTATTGGTATCGACTTTTTGCTTGTTTAACTGTACGTCGACTTTGTAAAACGATTTCCGGCAAAAACTTACTTTTTCGGGCACGCTTAAAAACAAACAAAAGACCCCCTCTGGAATTCAAAAATAAATCTTTTTTCTGTCTAGTTAAGATGGAAGGCGCACTCCAGTCCCTAAAAACCAGTACGCTTAGTAACATATAAGTGTGGGTTCTCATATGAATTTAATATTTCTCTGGAATGAAGAAATGGAATTTGTTCCATGATCCACGATATGTGGCTCCCTCTAGACCCATTTAAATTATATTTCAGTTATCAAAATGATACGAAATTGGGCGAATTTTTTTGTACGTAAACAGGCTTTCATTTTTAGAAGTCGACTGCTTTAGCAGATTCCGTATTCAAAAATTCAAAGGAATTTGATAAAAATTGTGGCCTAGGCGAACAACTACTCGAAAAAGAAACCCGGGGAAACCCGGAAATGTTGAATACAAATGTATGAAATTATTCAGATTTTAAACATTTGATGCCATTTTGCGAATATTTTTAAAAAAATCGTGGTACAGACTATTATTTTTTTTTAGTCGCCTACATTAACATATTCCCTATTCAAAAATTGAAAGGAATCTGATGAAAATTGTGGCCTTGGCGAACAACTAATCGAAAAAAAACTCTAGAAAACTAGAGAAAACTCGATTACTTCTATACAATTGTGTGCAAAAATATGCAGACTATAGAAATTTGATGTAATTTTACTCACATTTTTTAAAAAAATCTTGGAACAGACTTTTATTTTTGGAAGTTGCATACATTAACAGATTTCCTATTTCAAAGTTCATAGAAATCTAATGAAAATTGTGGACTTGGCGAACAACTACTCGAAAAAAATCTCGAGAGGGGTTCACATACTTTTTGTTTTGTTTTAAGAGGTGCTCAAAAAAGTATACCCAATTCAGCCCAATTTTTTATTTAAAAAATATAAATTGAAATTGATCAACAATTTTTGATGATTTATATAAAAAATGTATTTTTTAGCAAAAAACATTTTTTTTAACCGATTCAATACTGGAGCGGTATTAAGGGAAACGGTTGCGGTATATCGGTTATATAGGTTATCAATTTGAAACGGTTTTGAAACGGATAACGGTTTTAAAAAGGTATCGGTGGTCAACCTTGCTTGCGACACTTCATTAAAGATGTCACGAATATTCGGTTACTATTCGGTAATCAGCATGTTTTTACTATTCGGCCGAAAACCGAACAGTAGCTCTATTCGGCAAAATTATTATTCGGTTAAAAGAAAATTTCTTAAAAACCTGTATTCTATCTAAAATAAAGAAAGTCAAGTTTTTCAAAATTGTATTATTTTGAGATTATTTTTCTTAAAAAGTTTTATTGTTCTATCCAATATTGTCTATCTCTATGGAAATTAAAGAGAAAACTATTCGGCAAATATTCAGTATGGTGCCGAGTACACTCTTCGTGACATCTCTATATTTTATTAATTTTGGCATGCTGACCACTAATATTTTTAAAATCGAAAGGTTTTCGAGATATCGAGATTTGATTTTCACTAACAATGCCATCTTTTTCATCTATTCTGGAAATTTTTCATATATTATTTTAGAATTCTGTGTTTTTTCTCAACAAATTTTTGCTGAAATTGTGTTTTCATCTAAAATATTGGCAATACTTATTCAGCACTTTACTGTTTTAAACTAATGTCTTACGAATATTTTGCTTATGTTTTACTAATTTTTTTTCTAAAAAAAAATTATGCTGATAAGCACATTAATAGTGTAGATGACAACCAGATTGAAGAATATAGGTAGAATCAAGAAGATGTCTAGGCATGTCAAGATGTAGTAGAAACGAGGAAAATTATACTAAAAAGTACAACTCTTGTAAGACATATACAAAAATTTACCATTGAAGATTTTTGTATCGGTTTTTCATACAAAAGAACGCTAACAATGTGAACACATATGTGGATTAAAATTTAATTTTGTGCTGTCACCAGCTTGTCAAAGTAAACGCCTACTAATTAAATTAAAGATAAAATCAAATATTTAAATTTAATAAACATTAAATGTGCATTTGTAAATCAAATCTTTGAAGTCATTATAAATGTAGTGTGGTCAAATTGCAAACAAATATATGTTCAGGTAGACAGACTATAGCGAAATACAAGGACACTCACCTTAGGTACTTTTTTATGTTTCCCTTTTCTTATTACAAAAAAAAAATGTTGTATATTTAGAAATCCATTGATGTAAGTAGTTGAAAGATAACTTTGTTTAAGTTATATATAATTATTTCTATATATTTTTAGATATTAAATTAATTCATGTCGTCAATGTGGGAGTATGTACATTTTTATATTTTGTAAGGTATTGTTAGTTATTTTTAAAAGAATCACAAAAAAATGTTTCAGAATTTCAGTAAATAAATTACCTAAAATATAATTGTTCTACAAATTTTTTGAGTTGTTTTCAGTCTACTAATATTCAGCAAAAATTTAATTTGCTTTCAGCAAGAATTTTTTTTTAATTTTTAATCAACTAATTTTGTTGCTAAAAATCAATTAGCTGATTTTGACCAAACGATTTTGCTGACATTAGCAATGTAGTGTATTATTTTTTGGTTTCATTTACTTCTCTAGTGCAAAATTAAAAAAATGTATGATAATTTTTAAAAACTTCTAGAATTAAAAAAAAACGCAATTTTTTACAAATATCAAATTGCAAATATCTCAAAACTCGTTTGTCCGATTTCAAAAATTTCAAAATATTCGCATTCAGTATGTCACAATTTATAAATAAATATGTGTTGCAAGACATATTTTTATTAAAACAATTTCAGAGAAATGTTCAAAAATCGAAAACTTCGGTCGCAGGGAGCCACGGTTTAAAGCTTTTCGTTTTTCTAAAATTCGCTCCACATAACTTTTAGACCTAGTGCTACAATAATCACAACAATAATTGATAAAAATCGAAAGTTTAAAAAAAACCGCTCTAATTTTTTTTTTTTTTAAATAAAAACAAAATTAAAAAAATACATTTTCATTGCTTGCGGTAATCGTTTAAGCTTTGACGTCAGGCAAATAGACAGTGGCATATTGAACCATTGCACGTCATTCGTCAAAAAAATATGAGTCAAGTGAACGAGCGATCACATTCAGATGATTTTTAAATTGATGTGCGGTGAGAGGTATATCGCATATTCGATCATTATCAGGGTGTTAATAATTGCGATCTGCGGAAATTCAAAAATGAAAATGATTTAGGAATTGAATTCAACGTTATAAAAATATACAAATTTAAACACATTTAACCTTAATTTACGCAGTGTTGATTTTTTAAATGGATTTGCTATGTCATTGAAATTCCATAGTGAATTTTATTAATGATCAAATCAATAATGTTTCTTTTTTCTTTCAAAAATTTTCCGTACGAATTGCAATTGTTCTTATTCATTATATTAATAATGAAATTTCATTAAGAGTTTGTTCAATATGTGTACCCCATATTTTAGAAGCGATAATAACACTTCCAGCCAACAATTTTCTGAGCGCTCAAAAATACAAAAGAAATGATGACGATAATAGCGATTTTCGAAGGCTCATAATATTTACTCATAGAGTACAGTCACAATGCAAAGGTCCCTGATTTTTCTATGCAATTTGACATTTGATTTCGTGCACCGATTTCCACGAAAGATAAAATCTATTTTATTTTCTTACCGGAATTTCTTATTCTCTTGTTTTTATACCCAAATTGTTTTTACTAATGTTGCCATGCCACATTTTCACAAAATTATACACTATTGTGAATGGTAAAATAAAACACTACTCAACTGCCAAAAAATCTGTCTTTAAAACACATGTTTTTTAATACACCAATGAACACTGAATACAAATCTGGCGAACAAATTTTCTCATTTTCATTTTTTGAAACAGCGCCATTTTTATATTGGGTATACAAGTTAATAATGTCGATTTGGACAACATATGGCATAACTATCACATATGGTTTGGGTCAATAATAACAAATATGTTATTTTGGAGGGTAAGCATCTGTCATTATACTTCAGTATTCGATAGACGCCAAAGTGTAAACACACATTTTTTTCAATTGCTATAATAATGTCGAATTTTGTGCCTAAAAAAGATGTTTTGCTTTGAAGTATGATAACCTTCTTTCATTTGAAGAAAACGGCTGCTGGAAGTTATCCATTGTTGGTAGAAGTTTTCGGTCAACATGCATCAACTCAAAAAACTTGTGAACGATGGTTTGCGCGATTCAAATGGGGTGATTTTTTTTTTTTTTTTTTTTAAAGAGAGGCAACACTCAGGAAATACTTCCTATATTTAGTGTGTTGCTTTCTTTGGAAAGGGATAGTATAGAGATGAAAGGTGGGGAAAGATGAAGGGCTTCAGACATGGCAACACTGTAATTGCGCGAGATGATAAGTCTTAGAACAGTTGTTGCTCGCCACCTGATGGGGAGTTGGCGAACTTATTGAAGCTTTTTGGTTCATAGCCCTGATTCATTATTTTACTTCGGTGGGGTTAATTGCTATGGGAACACCGAAGGTGGACATTGCGATACGTATGAGGGATAGAAAAAACTCATACATATTAATTTGATGTTGCCGGCACCGGGGATCGAACCCGGGACCTTTTGTGTAAAAGTCCAACGCGCTAACCATTACACCACAACGCCACATAACTCCACGAAGATTGTTGTCAAACGCAAGAACAACTTGCATTATCATTGGGAGTCACACAACAGGCAATTTCCCTACGTTTAAAAGCATTGGGATTCATTCAAAAGCAAGGAAATCGGGTCCCATATGAATTGAAGCCGAAAGACGTTGCATGTCGGAAATGCTGCTTGAACGCTACAAAAAGAAGTCATCGTTGCATCGTATTGTTACTGGTGATGAAAAATGGATACATTACGATAACCCCAAGCGCAAAAAGTCATACATAAAGCCCGGATAACCAGCCAAATCAACGCTGAACGCCCTTACTGGAATACGCTTCACTTCAGAACAGGGTATCAGAAATTGGCTTGATTCATTTTTTACCTCAAAACCGGTTGCAGTTATTTTCACGCCGAAACCATATGCTACCAGAAAGATGGGAAAAAGTAGTGGCTTACGTGGACAATACTTTGAATAATGTATCAATTCATTTTGTTACTATAATAAATGAATTTTTCAAGCATAAAAATCGACATTATTAACTTTTATACCCAATATTTTCATCATTCACCCCCATTTTCCGTACATTTTGCTTAATTTTTTGAAATTTTATACCAAAATCATGAATTTTTTATGAGTATAAATATAGAGATCCTAACAGCTATGAATTTAATCATTTTTGTTATAATTATAATTTTATAGAATTATTGTTAAAAAATAACATTTATTTTGATTTTTTAAAACTTCTTGTATGAAAAATTTACATGCTTTAAAATTGTAAATTTGTGGTGTATTCTTTACTTATGACCAGTATTAATATTTTATTCATTAATAAAGGATTTTTAACGTAGTTTTTAAAGGGGATTTATAAAGTAACAGTTATTTAATAATAACACTTACTAATTTCTGTTATTTTGTTTTTTAAATTTAAAAAATAATTTGAATTGTTAAATTGGATTTTTTTAGATAAAATTCAAATATTAAATTTTAATGAGGAACCTTTAAGAACATATGTGAACCCGTGTAAAAAAGATCTGATCTATCCAAATCTAGTTAGATCTGTTTTACCAGATCTAAACAGATCTCATAATAAATATGATCAGGCTAGACGGGGAGTTCATTTGCCTGACCGAATGGCATTGGACGTTCGCGTACCACTTCGGTCTCTGAAAAGGGATATAGACGCCACTATGATGAGTAGGACTAATGCTGTTTGGAGGAACACCGAAACGTACAGAGTGTCGAAAATCATGTGAAAGTCTAACGATCCTGGGATGACTGAATTTTTGCTATCTTTATCCAGCGGCGATTGCAGACTTCTGGAGTGGGTATTGAAGCGTCACTGCAGGACAGCTGTTCTTGCCAAGAGAGCAGGAAGGCTAGAGAGTGACGATTGTAGGTTCTGTGGTGCACCGGGGGACAGGGAGACGGTTGAGCACTTAATCTGCCACTGTCCTGCTCTTGCACGTTTCAGGGTGAAATGTTTAAATGCCTACCTATTCCGAGATCTGGAGGATATCATTGGAATAGGAATTTTGAGGCTTCTGTTATTTGTCAAGAGGGTGTAGGTAACTCTGGCTACCATCACTAGCGTCTGACCTAACGTGGGGGCTATCGTTTATTATCTGAATTAACCTAACCTATGATCAGATTTAATTAGATCTCAAAAAACGGGGACAAATTTGATAACTAGGCCCGTAACAGTAGAAATAGTGAAGTAACTCTGAACTGATGTAAAATAATTAGCTGTGTATGAAAGAATGGCAGTGGGTGCAGAAAGAACCAATTCCTTTACTGTTACACAGCGGACCTAATACTGAAATAATTCAAACAGAACCGACTTTTTGACTGTAGAAATATTATCACATATCATAATTGCATGTGCGACTGGCGGAAATGGTACAAGATTTTTGATTTATTAAATTACCTTATTAAATTTTATTTGTAATTTTTTTTTGAAAACTGAACACGAACTTATTATTAGGTATTCTAATAAAATCTTATCGTTTTATGCTTTCAGATATTTTGAATACTCTACTAATTGTAGACTTTGAAACTTTTATTACAGGTGTTCGGATTTTTTCTACTCTTATTTTATTTTAATTGAGAATTTCTTTCAGCGGTCGCTTAATTTTCCTACAATTTCCCTGTAACTTTCTCGATGTTTGGGATTTTTTCCCTCACCCAACAATCATTTATAAGAGAGAACACTTTTAATGCGTTAATTATCATTAAATAGTTTTTTTGCCTAAAATATTAATCCATATTTTGATCATTAATAAGTATTTACCATTGTATGTAATTTATAGCAACAACATTAATCCCTTTGTTTGTTACATTTTGCTAATCCGTTTGTTTTTCTTAAATATCATACGATATTAGCTTAGTAACATTTAGCATTAAGAAAGTGAGTTCAATTGTGTTATAACTTTTATAAAGTGAAGATCAAATAAAGAATCATACTCGTTAAAATAAATTAAACTTTTTTATTATCAAACTCAAAATTTATTTTGAGTAAAATTGCTAAGTTTTTCTGAGGAAAAACCTTCTACATAAAATTGGTGCCGAAACCCGGGAATAACTTCATGAACTGAAGTATATCCCATCAGCCTTTTTCAAGGAATTATATTGCCGAATAATAAACTGTGCTGAACCATTTTGCTTCATCGAATTCCGAGCTGAATTCTAAGCAAAATGGAATCAATTTCTGATGCGATTGAAGATCAGAAAAATCTTGTAAACCACATTGAGCGGATGTTAAAAGCCTTTAATCAAAAACCAAAAGATGATAAGTCCAAAGGGTATGTACAAACGATGCTTGAAGATCTGGAGCTTACATACAAAACTTTTAAAGATGGCCATGAGCAAATAATGGAAACGGTTCGAAACAACACCATTAACGAAAATGACGTTCCTTACATAAGTACTGATGTGTATTATAAGTGCTATGACACTTACATAATTCTTAAAACTAATATGCTTGATCTAATATTTGAATTTGAATCCCCACAGACTCCAACCGTCCACGCAAGCACCTTTGCCACTTCTAGTAGCCGCAATGAGACCTTTAGCGCCGGAGCTAGACTACCAAAAATAGACCTGCCTAAATTCTCTGGAGATTACATTGATTGGATTTCATACCGTGATATGTTTCTGTCAATGGTTCATAATAACAACTCACTTCGAACATTCAAAAGTATTTATATTTAAAAGGGTCCTGTACAGGTACACCTTTAAGCTTGGTCAACGAGTACCCTGCTGCCGATTCTAGCTACAATTCAGCATGGGAAGCTCTCGAAAAGAGATATCATAATGAAAGAAAACTTGAAGAGACGATATTCAAGAGGTTATTTTCTATATCACCAACTACTGGAACCTTCGAATCTGTAGAACATTTGCTAGATTCTACCAGAAACTGTTTAGCTCAGCTGAAAGTTCTTGGAATTGATATTTTAACATGGGATCCAATACTTATCTATTTAACCACTCAGAAACTGGACATTCAAACTCGCAAAGAATGGGAGCAGTCCCTTAAGTCTAGTACATCAAAACCAAAAATGTCTGAAATGTTTTGCTTTTTAGAAAATACTTTCAGGGCTCTTGAATCTGTTAATGAAGACACTAATTCTACAACATCTAAATCCATCAAAGAAAAACACACCGAAGTGCGCAAAAAACCTATGCGATATGTTCGAGCCCATATAGCCACCGCCATTCCAGATGACAATTGCCCTTGCTGCCATAAACGTCATCCCCTATACAAGTGCTTCAAATTTACATCTTTATCATCAACCGAGAAGAAAAATATCGTAAATAATCAACGCCTATGCCGAAATTGTCTTCGTACTGGACATATGCAAGCAACATGTAAGCTTAACACTAGGTGTCAAATTTGCAGTCAACCACATCACACTATAATTCATAACGAGTTTTCTACAGTAAGTAGCCCAAACATTATGAAAAATAAAGATCACGATAATAACATCAATCAGACTTTTGAGAATCCTACTACTACCTCTACACCAACAACCAATTCTGTAAGTACTCACATATCGAATATCAATTCCACTGAAATTGTTCCAGCTTTATTAGCAACGGTTAAAGTTTTAATAAATATGGGAAATTCATCTCTGAATGTTAAGGCCCTTGTTGATCAAGGTTCCCAGGTATCTTTTATATCGGAAAAACTTTCAAAATGGCTGCCAATTCCAAAATATAAAATAAACATAATGTTTCAGGAATAGGAGGAAATCAGAATATGACCGTAAAGAAATACGTACAACTCACTTTGAAATCAAACTACGACAAGCAATTAGAATTACCGTTAACCGCATTAGTTGTGCCTGTTGTCACATCATATGTCCCAAATAAATTTACATTAACAGAATTTTCCGACTTATCTGAATATTATCTTGCAGATCCGAACTTTATGTTACCAGAAAAAATAGATCTACTTCTAGGAAATGATGTCTATGGAGATCTCCTGCTTCCTAGAATGAAAAAATATAAAAACTCATTCCTTTTGCAAGAAACGCGTTTTGGTTGGATGGTTTCCGGGCCACCTGGTTCTCCATCTTCAGATGTTACAATTTCTTCAAATATTTGCTCATTAGAAGAGCAACTACGTCTCTTCTGGGAACAGGAAGAACTTACTCCTGGTAAGACAATTACTCAGGAAGGTATTGTTTGCGAAAAACAATTTACTGAAACACACACTCGAGATGAGAAAGGACGATACTGTGTTCACTTACCATTTAAAAACGCACTCCAAGGTCTACAATTACCAACATTTTCTTACACTGATTACAACGCTCTGAAGAGGTTAAACCAACTAGAGTTAACGTTTAAATCAAAATCAAAATTTGCTGAAGAATATCAAAAATTTATGGATGAATATGAATCATTACATCATATGGTAAAACTTGGTGAGTACCCCAATGCCGTACCTAAAAATTCTTATTTTCTTCCCCATCATGGCGTGCTCAGGGAGAGTAGCAGTACAACAAAGCTGCGAGTGGTTTTTGATGGGAGTAGCCGTAGGCCTCCGCAACCATCTCTAAATGAAGAACTATCAGCTGGCCCACCACTCCAAAATGATTTAGCAACTATAATAACCCGATGGAGAAGATTTCAATACGCATTTACAGCAGACATCGAAAAAATGTTTCGACAAATAAATGTGTGTTCAGAACATCAAAATTACCAATGTATTCTCTGGAGAGATAAAAATTCTAATAAAATATGTGTTTATGCTTTACGCACCGTGACATATGGAACTACATCTGCTCCCTATTTAGCCATTAGAGTTCTACAGCAACTTGCTTCAGACGAAGAGGACAATTTTTCCAGAAGCTAGCAAAATACTTCGCTCTGACACATACGTTGATGACGTCATATCAGGAGCAGATGATTTTGATAAGGCTCTCATTTTACAGAAACAACTTTGTTCCCTTTTAAAATCTGGTGGATTTCGATTGCGAAAGTGGAACTCAAACTGCACTGAGTTGTTACAACAAATACCAATTGAAGATCGTGAGAAAAAGGAACTATTTTCAATTCACCAACCTAATATTGCAAAAGCACTTGGTATATACTGGGATACAACAAATGATTATTTTAGTTTTTCAATTAATTTTACATTTTCAAACCACATAACTAAACGTAGCCTACTTTCAGATGCAGCAAAACTTTTTGATCCATTAGGATGGCTTTCTCCTACAACAATTGTAGCCAAAATCATTTTTCAACAACTTTGGAAGATCAAGCTCGATTGGAACGATAGTTTGCCTGATAACATTCAACACGAGTGGATAAACTTCAGATCAAAGCTTAAAGATCTCGAAAAAATAAAAATACCAAGATGGATAGAATATCACACAACAGAATCTACTGTAGATCTACACGCTTTTAGTGATGCATCAAAATCTGCCTATGCTGCAGTTGTTTATGCCCGTACTGTCTCTGAATCGGGTAAAGTATATATAAACTTATTACAGGCGAAAACAAAGGTCGCACCTCTAAAAGCTGAAACCATTCCAAGACTAGAATTGAGCGCTGCTACCCTTTTGGTAAAACTCGTTGACACTATTAAATGCAACACTGATCTTAATATTGGCCGCATCGTTTACTGGACTGATAGTACAATTGTTCTTGCGTGGATAAAAAATTATTCGAGACGGTTGGAAGTCTACGTCGCAAACCGAGTGGCAACCATCTGTCGTCTTTCAAATGCTGAAGACTGGAAATATGTTCCATCCCTTGATAATCCTGCGGACTGTGCGTCACGTGGTTTACAACCTGCTGAACTAGTGCATCATAAACTTTGGTTTAATGGTCCATCTTGGCTTAGATTGGAATCTGATAAATGGCCCGCTCATCCCATTGAACTTAAAGGTGATAACGACAATGTCAATATAGCTGCACATTTGGCGGATTTAAAGTCACCTACTGCACAATATCCCGATATTACTCTAAAATTCTCAAAACTCTCTACTCTAATACGTGTGACGTCATACATTTTGAGATTTTACAACAATATAAATCTTTGTATTCAGAAGAAAGAAAAAGAAACCGGGTTTTTAAAATCTTACGAACTTACTGCAGCAAGATTTCTGCTCATAAAACTTACACAAGCTGTATCATTTCATGACGATATTCGCTGTCTTAAATTAAACAAACCGCTACCAGCAAACAGCAGAATCGGAAAATTATCACCATTTTTAGATAAAATGGACATATTACGTGTCGGAGGTCGACTGGCTAACTCTGAAATTCCTTTTCACACAAAATTTCCTATTCTGTTAGCTAAACAAAACCCGCTCTCTTTACTTATCTTTTCAGAAGCTCATCTAAATACTCTTCATGGCAGTCTGCAGCTTATGCAGTCTTATATATCCCGCTATTATTGGATAGTTTCGGCTCGAGGTCTAGCAAAGCGAGTACAAAGTCAGTGTGTAGTTTGCTTTAAATATAAAACACAAACATGTCAACAGCTTATGGGAAACCTACCACCTGTTCGTCTCCAACCAACACGGGCCTTCAAGCACAGTGGTGTAGACTACGCTGGACCCATCAATATTAAACTATCATCTTTACGTACTTCATCGACTTCAAAGGCCTATATCTGTTTATTTATTTGTATGTGTACAAAAGCCATACATTTAGAAGCCGTAACCAGCTTAAATGTCGATGCTTTCATTGCTGCCTATCGCCGTTTTACTTCCCGTAGGGGCATCTGTACTGATTTGTATTCGGATTGTGGAACTAACTTTGTTGGTGCTAATAAAGAACTTCAAATTCTATATCAACGCAACAGATCGTCCTTACCAGAACATCTTGTAGAAACCCTAGCTAACCAAGGTACAACATGGCATTTCATCCCTCCAGCTTCACCCCATTTTGGCGGCCTATGGGAAGCTGGTGTAAAATCTACCAAGCACCACCTACGACGCATAATGAAAGACCGGGTACTAACATACGAAGAACTCAGCACTTTACTGGCTCAAATTGAAAGCTGCTTAAATTCACGCCCGCTTTGTCCCCTTTCATCAGATCCAGCTGACTGCAATTCATTAACTCCGGCACATTTCCTAATTGGTGAGCCAACCAATTGCATTCCAAGTGAAGATTGTTTAGACGTACATGCTGATCGCTTAAGCCGTTGGAATTTGGTTGAGCTTCTCAAACAACAATTTTGGGTTCGTTGGCACGAGGAGTATATGAGCCGTCTTCAGTCACGTCCAAAATGGAATAAAATTGAAAGAAATGTCAAAGTTGGAGATCTTGTACTATTATTGCACGAGAAAAGTTGTCCTGGTCAGTGGCCGTTGGCAAGAGTTGAGAAACTGAACCCTGGTCCAGATGGCTTAGTCAGAGTAGTTACACTTTATTGCAACAAGAAATATATGAAGAGACCAATTTCCAAAATCTGTCTTCTTCCTTCAACTGAAGTTCCAACATCCCAAGAAAATTAAGTGAAAGCAGGCAATTTAAAAACATTCGTTCTTGGCTGGGGAGAATGTTTGGGATTTTTTCCCTCACCCAACAATCATTTATAAGAGAGAACACTTTTAATGCGTTAATTATCATTAAATAGTTTTTTTGCCTAAAATATTAATCCATATTTTGATCATTAATAAGTATTTACCATTGTATGTAATTTATAGCAACAACATTAATCCCTTTGTTTGTTACATTTTGCTAATCCGTTTGTTTTTCTTAAATATCATACGATATTAGCTTAGTAACATTTAGCATTAAGAAAGTAAGTTCAATTGTGTTATAACTTTTATAAAGTGAAGATCAAATAAAGAATCATACTCGTTAAAATAAATTAAACTTTTTTATTATCAAACTCAAAATTTATTTTGAGTAAAATTGCTAAGTTTTTCTGAGGAAAAACCTTCTACACTCGATTTCTTAAAGGTCTTAAATTTAGTTTTTTTGTACTTCAATAAAATATTTTAATAGCTCATGGCATTTTGTTTGAAAATCAATAAGGAAATTAGTTTAACAAAATGAGCTTTAAAGATGATATAAACTCTTTGATTTGAACTCGAAAACAAGTCCACGTCACAAAACTATTCTAAAAGACAATGTTTGGGGATATGTCCCAGGTTAGGTCTGTGACGTGTCACATGTGGTCAGTTTTCCCCTTCCATGACAGCGCCTTGTTAAAATGACAGGCCCGTTCCATATAAAGTTATCGGTTGCACTTCGTCTTAGTTTCCTATAGGGTAGAGTCTGCAAAATTATAAAATTATTGAGTCCGACCAAAGAGTTCGGCCGTAAAACGGCATTTGCATGATTCAGGCTTCTGTTATTTTTTAAAAAAAACATTTTTTTTGGACTTGTGACATAATATTTTTGGTAAGTTCAGTGACTAGACCCGTCCGGATTCTTTCAGTAGTAGTATGTACCTATGGCAATGCGGAATAAAAAGTAACATGTAACATGCCAATTCTTTTTAATTTGACCTGTAACTTATTAGCTTATCGCAGTTTAATAATATGTCACGAAATTATTAATTTTGTTAAAGCTCCGTAATATAAAGCATTGAGATTAATATGTAACTAGTGTTTTAACAAATATTTTTCTTGAGTACTGAGATTTGTACGTCACGTATTAATTCATTTCGAACTGGTCCTGTTACAAATCAAATAATGCATAACATGAGACAAGTTGCATACTAGATACTTTCCACTCGTTCTGTTGCGTATTCACTTAAACCAGTTGGGTGATATGTTATATTCGACCAGTTTTTCGACATATCTTAATTAGATAAATCGGAAACCCAACACAAAATGTTAGCAATTTTTTCTAAACGTATTATTATGTTCGTTATTATATCAATAAAACAAGATTACAATTTTTATATTGATGCTTTCGAAAACGACAAAAAGATCTGGACAAAGAGATCAGAAGTCTCACCAGATATGATCCTATATGACTTGATATGCTCTTATCTAGGCATAAAAGTCATCAAGTTTCCAGATCCGTTAAGATATGAATATATCTGGTACTAGATCTGATCAGATCTGCCACATATTATCATATGTGATCAGATCTTGCACCAGATCTAATTATATTCAATCATAACTAATTAGATTAAATCATATCATCTTAGGTATAATCAGATCATGTGTTTTTTACTCGGGTATGTAACATTGTAATAACCCAGAAAAAAAATAACCTGGATTTGGTAAGCAGTAACTACATTTGTATGCTTCCAAAAAAGCCCTTCACCGCCTTGCATACAATAAAGCAATTAGGGAAGACATTCTGTCGTGCTTCCCAAAATGCCTTCATTGAAGCAGTGAATAATGCTTACAATGAAGCAATAAAGAATACATACCATGAAGCATTAATGTTGTCAACATACAAAAAAAAAAAACGCTACTTATTGCCTAAGGAGGCATAAATTTATTGCTTCTAAGAGCACATGAAAGAAGCACTTTTCACCTGCTTAAAAGAGACATACCAAGTGGGACATCGCGAACAAAAATCATGCCTTTTGGATTTGTTATTGAAGCTCTTCGTAATTATATAATGCCTTCCGAAAGCGCTTCTGGGTAAGCACTATTTTTTGCTGGTAAGACAGCATTAATAAAGTATTTTTTTTAAACAAAAATTAACAATTAAGAGTTTATAAGGGTCTCTGTATAAATCTACACTAATTTGCCTTTAATTTGTGTACAATCATGTCGGTGTTTGTATCAAGATATCTTGCTGGTATTGCAAGGAAGTTGAAAATTGTACATTTTTAGTTTTATTCTTTTAAATTTTTTGTATGCTAAAGAAATTTAAAATTTCATTACTGTGTATAAACTAGACATTTCAGTGAACAAATTTTTGTATTAAAATTGCAAATCCATTGAAAATTACATGAAATATTTAGAAAATAACTTCAAGTTTGAACTAATTTTCCGCAAGCTTCAAATATTTGGAAATAAACAGCGACATGATTGCACTAAAATTAAAGATAATTTTTTGCAGATTTATATTTTTTAAAAATATTTCATGATTTTTTAGTTATATTTCGAAAAATATATACATATATTTATACAACATATATGAATATACAACATATATGATTTATATACATATACAACATATATGAAATCATGGGGCCAATGATGTAAATATAAAAACCGCGATATTTCAGAAACTGAAAATGAAAAAATAAATTGTTTGCCACATGCACTTCGCACTACACTTTAGACAGAGGCTCTAACCAATTGATCTAAAGTAGGTCGATTTTTGCTGTGGCTTAAAACCAGTTTCAATTACACGGGGTCGATTTTACATTTAATTGTAATTGCAGAAGATAGCTAAGACAAACACCACAACAATTCACAATTGTTAGAAAATCATATGTAATCTAATTTCCACTATTTCCCACATTTTGTGAGTTGGCGCAACTATGATGTATTTTTTGTACATACGGTAGTTTGGCTATTCACGTAGTTGGGGAAGAGTTGCCAGGGAGCAAATTTTTGATATATTTTATTGGGGATTTTTGAATTTTATTCATCGTCTTCTTAGACAGTGTGCAATTAATACTATAATTAATATGCACATATTTTTCAATTGTTTGAGATAGGCGTGGTAGAGAAGATTAAGCATACTTTTCTAAAAATCATAACTACATTGTAAATTTTTATTGAATTAGACTGCGCAGTTTCTGGTAACACAACCTTCATCAGTAATCCTTTTTGACAATACTGTAATTATTTGTTATGGTTTTTATTGTTTGATTGCATCTATATGAAATGTTTATTTATTAAATGCAATCCTGACCGTGGCTTGAACCTGCTTTCTTTGCCACATGCACTTAGCACTACACTTTAGACAGAGGCTCTAACCAATTGATCTAAAGTAGGTCGATTTTTGTTTGACAGGTTTGGATTTAGCGTATTTAAAAATATGTACTTCAAAGATAAATTCTGCAAAAAGTTGAAAATTGTTGAGTAGTGTAATTGAGATTGATTTTTCTGTTTTTCGATTCCGTTGCTATTTCGTTCATTAATTTTTCGTGACGGGGTTTCTTTCTTTTTCTAATAATTGATTTTTTTATAAACCTTTCAAAAACCAAACTGTTAAATTAACCCTCTAACTGGCAAACGATGTTTTGCAACGAAATTCATACTATGTGCTCCACTCGAAAAACAAATAATAAGTTCTTCAACAAAATTGTTTATCGTTGCCTAATTTCGGCGATATGAGCCAAAATATTTTAGGGTGCATTTTGAAAACTAAAGCATATAAAAGAGAAGTTTTGAACAAAAATTATTTCTCTTACCAAGATCTGACCACGCTCCAAAAACAATTTTTTTTCTGCTCCTATTTAAGAATATATCACGATTTTCGCTTTTTGGAAAAAGCGAAATTAGGCGAAAAAGTATCGAAACTTCAATTTATACTTAAAGTGTTCCTTCTGTCAAACTTCATAAAAATCCGTCTATTAGTTTATAAGTTAAGATGATGTCCTCCTGATAAAATCTTGTGAGTCCTTGTACCAAAGTAAGGACTTTTTATTAAAGATAAAGCTTCAATCTTACTTATATTTTATTAAAAAGAGTTTTTAGTCAACTAAAATTGGTTTTTTAGATTTTTGAAAACTATGTTTTTTCAAAAATAATTATTTTTTGAAATTTTACGAAATTTTGCCGTCCAAACCGTGGACGGCACAAGAAAAATTGCTTTGCAAAATATTTAGCAAATTTAGTTTTCTATCGGACTATATTAATTTCTAAGTATAAAACGCTCATTTGACGCATTTGTGGTAAATTTAATGAAGACTTCCCTGAGGCAGCCTTACCCGTTAGAGGGTTAAACTTCATTCAGAGTTATTTTTGGACATACATATATAAAAGATTAAAAAATTAAACTGAAATAAGAGGGAAATTTTTATGAAAATTTTAAATGACATGCTCAAAAATTTAACGTTTTTTTGAATATTTTTTTAAGGCTCAAATATATTATTCATTTTATTTTGAAAGTGGTATGAGTCCCCTTATTTTTAAGATGAAATATTAGGGGTTTTGCACTTCAATGTTTTTGAAGCTGTAAACGGCAACTTTTGTATAATGCTTTATTACAAACCTTATCAGGGAAAATTAAATTTATTTATACTTTAATGGAAATTCCATATTTATTGCGAAAGCCTATGCTTTTTAAATAATGAATGGACTCATACCACTTTCAAAATAAATGTTTTTTAAAAAGTGTTGTTCATACACATATAATTTTTCAGTTTTTTTTTTTAAAGAGATTGGAAAAATGTCGGGGTTTTCAAATGATTAGTTGTGTACACAAAATATTCAAACATGCTGAAAAATTGCATTTAAAAAAAGTTACAAAATTGCGAAATTCACAGAAATGGTAATTGCTGGAAAAATTTGAGGAGCAGATGTTGGAGTCTGGAGATCGGCGTTAAAAAAAAAAAACACGGACAATGTTTTATGTGAAGGATATACACAGGTCGGCAAAACATTTTTTCTTGGGTTTCTATTTTAATGCAGCAATTCTGATTCTAGACATCGAAAAACACTTAAATATCCACCTAGCTTTTAAAATTTGCTTCTGCAGTTTTAGGTCTATATGTAATTTTGGAGATGTTACGATCACCAGCACTTAGATCAAAAGCAAACTTTGATGAAAAAAAAATATTTTTCCCTTTATCAGTAACACAAAAGTCTCTTGAGGATTCTATCCAGTGAAGGTTTCCAGCCTGTCTGCTACGCAGACGATGTGGCGATACTTTTAAGGGGGGAGAATCCTGGATATCTATGTAGGAGGGCATCTTATGCATTCGAACTGGCGTACAACTGGGCTAGGCCCAGGGGCCTAAATGTCAATCCGGACAAAACTGAAATATGCCGTTTTAGTAGGAAGAGGAAGATCATTGATTTTTATGAACTTATCTTCCTGGGAAAAACGGTTCACATCTCCGATAGGGTCAAGTATCTGGAAGTTGTTCTTGATAGAAAACTATCCTGGAGGGACCATATTGAGGAAAGGGTGACCATATTGAGGAATGGGACAGTAATGGCCATATTACCGGTCACCGTACTATTTTGGACCAGTTGGTTGGGTATTGCGACAGGATTTCAGAGAGGTCGGTCACGACGCTCTGTGACACGTTAATCCCCGACAGGGAATCATGCTTAAATGGGACCTTCTTGGGGAACCACCCGGGGATCCACTTTTGCACGGATGATCGAAACTGGATGGGAAAACGGGTCTGGGCTTCCGTGACGCTGACTTCAATATACGCAAATGCTTCCGTCTTCCTGACCATAATACCGTACTACAGGTGGAGGTCACCGCGATTAGGGAGTGCATTAAGCAGGTGAATATCATGGGCTTGACCGGTGATATTGTGATTTTCACGGATAGCCAAGCGGCTTTCCGGGCTCTATCTACGGACTCTGTGGGATCAATGACGATACTCAGGTGTTAAGGGGAAATTAATTAATTAATTAATTGAGATTATATGGGTGCAGGGACACTGTGGTATAGCAGGGAACGAAATGGCTAATGAATTGGTTATGGGAGGATCTTCCCTGGAGTTAGTCACTTTGGGGAACGCTAGACCTTTTCGAGCTCTCAAGGCGGAGCTGGTGGATCAGGCTCACACCATGCATAGGACCATATGGGAGAATGCGGGTGTTGGCAGGACCACGGGTATTCTCTGACGCAACCCGGACAGGGACAGGACGAGGGAAACTCTGAATCTTAGTAGGAAGGAACTGAGTCTTTTGATGGAAATCCTCACGGGACACTCAACACTGATGACCCATCTAAACCGTATTGGTAGAGCGGACTCTGGAGTGTGTAGGGCGTGTGGGGAGGACGAGGAGACCTCTGTGAATGCCCGGCATTTGCCGGGATCCTAAGGGCATAGGATGGAAGAGGTTGAGGAGGTTGAGAATAGGATGGAAGAGGTTGAGGAATTTCGTCAGTGCGACGGAGTTCCTGGGGTAGGAAATAGACATGGGAACGATTTTTAGAGCGCACAACAAGCCGACATTCTGGCTTAAGTGTAAGTCCTCAGGGACTTAAGTCGGATAAGGGAAGCATTTCCCTTCTCCGAATCCTCTTTTCGACCTAACTTAACCTAACCTAACATAAAAGAAACCAAAATTTTACATTTAAAAGTTAGACCCAAAAATCGTGTGTGTTATTTATGTAAAAAAACTAAGACCGAACTGGGTTGCTGGTTGCATTCAGCTGATTAATAAATATTTTAAAAAATTTATTGGGTTCGAGGAATTTTGAAAGTACCAACTTCTTTGAACTTAAAACTTTATGCTAACCGCGGCAAGTTTACTCCAACTAACGGTTGGCCGCTGCATAGTGGAGTATTGGAGAAAAATAATGGTAACAAATATAGAACTGCTAAACTACTGATCCTCTCGCTACAAATTAAATTGGAAATAGTAAAACGGGTGTTAATCTTTTGTAATATTGTGGTTGGGTCACCCTGTTTTAGTACAGGGTGTACCTACAGGTTATCAAAGTTGACTACCTAAAATCTTTTGGGCGTGTAACTTTGTAGATGTGGATCGCTTTCTAAAATTTTTAGCCTGGAGTAATATACGTTGTCATCTCCTCTACTTTAAAAGTTACTTAAATTCAAAAATAAAAATTTAGTTTTTTGCCATAATTTTTTTGGTTTGGTTTATTATTATTTAATTAATTTAAAAACAAAAAAATTCTCCGTGTTAACAAAAAAGAAATAGCAAACATTTTAACACCTCGGTCCTGTTTAAAATGATACCACATTTGTTGTGTGTTGGGTCAAAATGACCCAATTTTAAAATCATAAAAATTCATAATAGTTATAACTTGTTTGTAATTTTTTTTTTTCACAATTACAAATTTTATTTTCACCGATACAGATATATTAATAAATTTCTTGCTGGTCGCGATATGTCAAACATTTCTGACCACACTCCTGTGTATTTTAAATGCTTAAAAAAATGATTTTATTATTTTATATTTTAAAATTAAATAGCAAAGTAACACTTGACGTATATTCAGCTGATTCTTTTCTACATAAAAGGCACTCAAAAACAAAGTTTTTATCTACCAAGAGTCATGCGAAGGAGTAGGAATGTTGAAAAAAAAAAATGTTAAAATTCTTTTTCCTAAAAACTTCTCAAAGCTGAAACCAAACATTTTTATTTAAAAGAATTCCTTAAAATTTGTTGGATATCAAACTCACTTTCAATTAAAAGTTAATAGTATTTATTAAAGGCTTAACTGAAAATGAATTTGACGCACAAAAAAATTTTCAGTTTTTATAAATCATAATGACATCAAATTAAAAAAAATTACAAAATCACAAAAATTAAAAATTAAATCGCCAAAATTTAAAACAATACAAATTGATTAAAAAAACGCTATAATTAAAAAAAAAAAATAATAAACAAAGTTTTCGAGATATGAAATTTTAAATATTACTTACCCGACGAAAAAAGTTAATCATAATATCATATACTCATATATGATTATATATAGTATTACATATAACTAAATATCACATCTCGCCTGCAAACAGGAAACGTTCCATTTTTAAGGAAAACCAAAGCTAAATTGAAACAATTTTTGCTCAAGCCATAAAAAATATGTTGAAATCTATCAGCAGCAACCTTAAAAATGTCAATTTATCAATTTAAAGTCGCGAAAAAATATTCAATTACCTTTTTGCAGCCACATGTTATATATTTTTTCTCTGTTACTGAGAGTATTGCAATCTCTTTATTTTCGAAACTCTTGGTATACGCAGAATGAAGTAGATGTAGCGGTATGTCAAGATGTATTAAGGACGAGAAAAAAAAACGAGAAAAAGAAGATTTTTGTATATGTTGTTCATATGAGTACAAAAGGACGGCAACAGTGTATTCATATAAATTGTTGATCTAATAAACTCAAATATTGTGTTGAAATTGATTATTAATTAAATTAAAGACAAAATAAAATATTTTAATTTAATAAAAATAAAATGTGTGTTTGTAAACTAAAATTTTATAGTGGTAATTTATGGAATATGGAAAAATTGCAAACAAGTATATGTTTAGGCAGACAGACTGAAGCGAAAGAAAAGGAGAAGGATACACATCTTAGGTAATTGTTTATATTTAATTTCTCTATGCGCTAAAATATATGTCATATTTTGTTATTTTTTTGTTTTGTTTCTAGAATTATTTAGCGTCAGTCCAAATTGTCACCATTTAGACAACCATGAATTTAGTAAGTAGTTGAAATATATTTTTGTTTATGTTAATTTAAATTAAATGCCGTCAATGTATGAACATTTTTATATTTTTGAAAGTATTGTCAATTTCTTTTTAAAGAAAAACAAAATTTTTAAGGACTTTCAGCAAATAAATTAACCAAAGTATAATTTTTCTACAATTTTTTTGAGTTTTTTTCAGCCTACTAATTAATATTCAGCAAACATTTTATTTATTTTTAGTAAGGATTTTTTAATTTTTAATCAACTAAATTTAATCAACTAAACCGCAAAACTTTTGCTGAATTTACAAACTTTTTGCTGACATTAGCAATTTTTTTGCAAGCACCCTCCTGACTAAAATTTTGCTGACGCAACAACATTTTTTTCTGACTTTACTGACTTTTTTTAATGTAGCACAAATAACAATAGAAACAAATATGATGTCATAAATTAAGAGCAATACTCTAAAGTTTTTACCCATATCATTTTTTTTAACAATTTGAAATGTGTCAAATTTTAGCATTTTGCGGTAAAACTCCATGCAAAGGACACTAATAGTTTAAAATTTTCGGATTAGTTTAATTTAAAAATAACTGGCTTTTGATATTTTTTTAGAAAATTCAGACAACTTATGAATAAATAATCTTCCCCATTTGTTATACATATTTTTCATATTTGGTGTTTTAGAAAGGCATGGATGATATTTTGGTAAATTATCACATTATCGTACATAACTCTATTCCATTATTTGTTTTAAGTACAGAAAAGCGACGAATTTCTGCTAGATTATAAGTTAGTTTAAGCATTTTTAATAAAAGATTTTATAAACTTTTTTAATTGAACATTTTTTCGTCGAAAATATTGTTGTGGCTCAATTAGCCCTTTGAAGAGACCATATCTCCAATTTAGGCAAAAACAGAATTCGTCCGACATTAATAAAAATGTTTGTATGTAAATATTTTCTTAACAACAGTTCCAAAATAAGCAATATAAAAAGCAACTTCCAGAATAAGTTCAATTTCTAATTATGTTTCGGTTTTATTGTCTTTTTAAAGAACACTTCAAAATTATGACCAATTGATATATACAATCTTCAGTCGCACTTCCTGACCAACTCCATGAGACATAAAAATCAATATTTTTGGTGACGACGTTCCAACATGAAACTTTAAATGCCATAGCTTAATATAGTCAACCTAACCCTGTCCATTAGGGCGGGTCGATTTAAAAATCGCTCAACGTTCAAGGAAAATCGTATTCTAGGTATCAAAATAAGAAACTTTGCCGAAGGAACCATACCTCTAAAACGAATTCTGATGTCCCGAATTTTGAACCGTAGGATCAAATTTTGAAAAAGCCCACTTTGATATTTCAAAAAGTAGGAGGAATCTCTCCAAGATTATGGGAGCTACTTCTTCTCCAGGAGACGCGCTAGCAGATTAATGCATAAATCATCATTCTAGGTGACCGTTAAGGGGTTAAAATTTAAGTTGAAAGAGGGCCTTTTTAGCCGTGTTTTTATAGCAAAATGTACAAATCTCGGGATACAGATATTTCAGAAAGTATTAGGAGTCTTTCCAAGATTAGGGTCTCTATTTCTTCTCCGGAAGACGCTCTAGCAGATGAATGTATAAATTATATTCGATTGGGTTGGATTCGATTGGGGCACTCTAAATGCGCCAAAGTGGGATTTTTTAAAATTTGACCCTACGGGTCAAAAGTCGGGACATCAGAATTCGTTTTAGAGGTATGGTTCCTTCATCAAAGTTTCTTATTTTGATCCCTACAACACGATTTTCCTTGAACGTTGAGCGATTTTTTTGCCTCCATACAAATCGACCCGGCCTACTGTCCATAGTTTATATGTTATGCCGATATGACAGTTCGTTGGGCGTGTTTGGGTTGTCTGTCATGATAATGGTTGGTAATTAGCTTTACAGCGTCATTGCTTTGTGTTCGAATTGAATTCGGATTGGCAAGAAGTCTCGGTATGCTTGTGATACTAACTAAGTTATGCAGATAATGGCAATCGTTGGTCTCATAATAATAACTGGTAATTAGCTATACAGCGTCATTGCTTTGTGTTCGAGTTGTATTTCATATTTGCATGATTCCTCTATTGTCCTTTACGGTAATGGCTATTGGGAACGGCCCTTCGGGGAATTTCGTGGTGGCTGTGGTTAGCCTAAATGCAGGAAGAGCACTTCGGTGTTCAGTGTGGAGTTGCACTCTCAACCGGGTGCTGTGACCCAGAGATCAAAGCAGAGGTTTTAGATGGGCCTCGACCTCTCCAGTGAGATGAGTAATTGCCAATATTCAAACTCAAAAACTGGAACCCTACCTGATGCTCAGTGTCTTGTTAAGGGGGGCGGTGGTGGACGCCATATTTCACCCGGTGTTAAGAGAACCGTGAGCTTATGCCTTCGAGGCCGGTACTCACGTTAAAACAATGACTTTCTGTCCATAGTTTATCTCAATTCATAAAACCTTGAGAAATAAGAGGCATCTAAAGTCAGTTTCAGCAGGTTTTTTTTGATATATATGATATTATATCAGAAAATTGTTCATGAAATTGTTGGTTAAAACTGGATTTAAAACGTTAAATTTTGGCATGAAAAAGGTCGCTCACAACCAGCCAACTACTTTTGTATTTAACTCTCATTTTTTTTATAAACATACCATGTACCCCGAGTATAATTTAGTTATAACACATTTTGTAATCCATTGATTTACCTTCCTAGTTCTATAATTGTGTTAAAAATTTTCTATTTCAACCAAAAAACTGTCCAATTTAAATTTTTCTCCATTTTTATGTTTTTTGCTGACAGAAAAACAATAATATCTTAAGGCTTAAAAGGTTTATAGTGTAATCAATATTGTACTTCAGAGAATTTAGGAAAATTTATATTTCATCCCTAGCGACGACTATAGCTTTTGCACAATCCGCATTTGAAAATTGTAAATTTTTTTCGTCTCCAGCCTTTATACACTGCGTTGCATAACTATAATTACAAATGATTTTTGCTATATAATTGCAATTGCTTTGAATGAACTAGTTCGCTATTAAAATTCAATCGCTCTTTGTGCAAGTTTGTTCAATGGTTAATATGACAATTTCTTAGATACACTGCGTTGCATAACTATAATTACAAATGATGTTTGCTATTTTTTGCAATATTAGAAATATTTTTTTTAAATCTTATAACTGTTTTTAAGAGTGTGGCAGCTGATCTCTTTTTGTGTAAAATTTAAGAGATTACATAATTGATTTAAGAGAAAAATTGTAAAATAATTTTTTGTTGGTGTTTCATAACTATAATTACATGTAACGATAAACAAAGAAGAATAGCAAATAGAGAAAAATTAAAGAATTATTTTTATTTTTTATGCAATTTTAATCAATTTGCAATAAAATTACGCATGGTTCATATCTAATGGCGTTTTCTGGAAAAAAGTGTTGCATTTTAAAGTTCAAACATGTAAAACATTTCACCCGCGTCCAATTAAAATGCTTCATTTTTACAATCAGAATAGAACACATTTTGATCACACATTGCATTTATTTAACATGTGCGTTTATACTATATTGTTATGGAATTTTTTTTTAATAACAAATTTTTTGAATTATTTAAAAACTTTGGTGTTAGCTTCATATTTTTGTTTTTTTTTTATTTAATAATTTTTATCATAATTTTGTTTTTTTTTTTTTTAACAAATTTTAGGTTTAAAATTTATTAAATACTTGCAAACAGAAAAAATAAAAAATAATATTCAAAAATGTTTTAATTTTTGTATTAAAAATAAAAAAATTGATTTTTCAAATAGTTTGATTTTATAATTAAGGTTACCAGATCAGGCAATTTGTATACTAAGGTAGACAAAAATATTCTCATAGAGGTTATTTTGTCTGTTGTATATAATGCCTCGGTTTGAGTTAAGCCAATTATCTTTTTCTATTACAGACAACTGAAGATTTGGGGTGATGCCAATGAAACAATTGTATTGTCTATTATGAAAATGATCAAACTTTTTGAAAAGCAACAAATAAATTCTTATATGGCAATATCATATTAGATTTTTGGACTTTAGGTACAACAATATTCTAAATAAATATAAAAAAATAAAATATTATAACATAAAACAAAACAAAAAAAATCCTAAATTACAATAAAAAAAATATAGTGTTTCAATGACGTTTTGAACCGGTGACCTTCTGCATCAGAAGCCAAGGTAAGAATTTTCTTCCAAACAACTTTGTAAATAATTTGAGGGCGCTAAAATTGCACTTTTTGACTTTTTTATGGCAATATTTCTAGAAAGAAAGAAGGTACCCTCTCAGAGTGTTCACCTTATTTTAAGAAAAGAACACAAAAATGGAAATTTGAGGGCAAAGCGCAAAAAATGTGAAATTTTTGTCAGAAAGAAAACTATTTAAAAATTGGCTTAAGTTTTCAGGAAATTTTTAGAAAAATAAACCTCAATTTATTTATTTGTCGGAAATTTTGCAAATAATCCAAGTGCTTATGGTAAAAATGATTTTTTAAAATTTTTCCTTTTAGGTTAGTTGGGTGACATGTCACAAAAAGTATAATATACGACTAGTTCTGCATCACATCTATTAAGGTTAGTTCTGTGGTAAGTTCATGGTGACATGTCCTTCTGGGTTTGCCCTGGGCATATCACAAGGTGTCTGAAATGGGGAAATACGTCATCTCCAATGACATTTTAAAGTAAAATGTATCTTTCAGATAAAAAGTCCGATACCGGGACGTCCGTAATAAAGTCGATCATCTCATTTGAATCATTGAAGTTAAGAAGTCATTTGATACCAATTCAAGCTTTGCAATGAAGCTAAGGAAAAAGATTTTTAGTTTTATTTTTTTGTAGTTCTGAATGAAATTTTTCTGTGAATCGAGCTTAAATTGAATTCATTCTTTCGAAGCTCTGTTTTCTGGTATAGGTAATTATTTTTCGTACTTCTATTGTCAATATTTTAATTAAAATTGTGTTTTTTTGATTTTTTTTTTTGTATATTAAACAACGTGTTGTTAACTAGTCTTTATGGCAGGCAGTATCATCAGTATTCAATTGAACAGAAAAAAATAATAAAAACCATACTTTTGTATTTACAAACATTACATTAGAACGTACACTAAGAGAACTGTCCGCCTGTTATCAATGAATTTTTGCATTAGATCTATGAAATGTCACTGAAACACGTCCATTGAAACTTTTTATTAAATTATTCAGTTTTTCATAAATTTTATGAAAAATTTAATTTAAGTTAGTAAAAATTTCATACGACTTATGAAAAAGTTTCATTAAAAATTGTTTCATTAAAGCTATAAAGCTTTTTCATAAAGTTTAAGAAATTTTTCATTCATGTTGTGAAGAAAACTTTTTTAGTTTAGTGAAACAGGTCCAAGGAATTCTCTCAGTGTACGTATGAATTGACAGACCATACATAGCATTTATTGGGAGTTTTGTCGAATTTAATTAACGATTAAAAAAAAGTTGTAAGTTACATACATTTTGTCATAATTCGTATTTTTTATTTTATAATTCATGATACTTTTATAAAAGTACCTATTTTTTCATTTCTATTGAACAAAAAAAATGGTCACTCTACGAATACAAATACAGACATTCAGAAAGACTGAATGAATATGAACTGAACAGATTTGATGTCAACGTCTCTTCTACACTGACTT
The DNA here is from genome assembly GCA_021234595.1 of Delia radicum. Classification (NCBI taxonomy): domain Eukaryota; kingdom Metazoa; phylum Arthropoda; class Insecta; order Diptera; family Anthomyiidae; genus Delia; species Delia radicum. The sequence continues at coordinate 151,364,783 of CM037851.1, read as the reverse complement.
GATTGTTATTAGACAACAAAACAAACATTCAATTAAAAATTCTAGTAGAGTATAGATATTACACATAAGTTAATAAATAAAAAAAACATGTAAAATTGAATGTCTGTCAAGACCGAATATATGATGCCGTATATCAGGGCAGCGGTCCCACCAAATTTGGCTTCACGGATTCCTAGACGCACTTCTATTGGTTCACGGGCCACCGAAAAGAATAGTGTTTTTCATATATTCCAAAAGATGCAAAAGTTAAGGAACAAACAAAAATTGGGTTTTTTTTAATGAAAAAAAAAAAATTCCAAAAACCAAATGCAGTAAAACCTAATTAAGATAAATTTCGAGGGACCAAAATAATACAGTGCAACAGTGAAAAAAATGCGCGGACTCGACAGTATAGGTTCGATTGTACTACCAAAGGTTAATAAAACCCTGTACTCGGTTTGGCCAGTTTGACAACCAATTTTTTTTTTAAGGTCCTCAAAAGATTTTGAAAATCAGTGCACCACTCAAATAAAGGCGTCCTCAGTTTTTGGCCAACAGCTAATTCAGACTTAATGATATTGCTTAACTATATTTGGCAATAATGTAGTGAAGAGTCTATTGAACAAATTTTATTAACATTTATGTGCATAAAATAATCTTTTTCTGCACTTTTTTGAACTAATATAAGAGAAAATTATTTTTTATTTTATTTTTTAAGCATAACTAACAGGGACTCATAATTTTTCACTAACAATATGTGTCAAAATTGTAGCCATTGCAAATCTGAACAACTTTTGTGAACATATGAATGCAATCGGAATGTGTCTAGGCATCCGAAATAGCAATCAAAGACCACTTTGTACCTATAAATAGTCGTTTTTGACTAGACTACACTTTTTTTGCATTTTTGTTTTCTTTTTTTGTTATTGAAGAAAGTGAACAAAAATGCAATAAAAGTGTAGTCTAGTCAAAAACGACTATTTATAGGTACAAAGTGGTCTTTGTTTGCTCGTACAAATTTTAAGAAAATATTGGGAATATTGTATTAAAAACGTCAGGACTTTCAAATTAGTTCGTAATAACCGAGGTTTTATCTTAAACGAGTTCATCTTATACGAGGTTTACTGTACGAGACTTCTTGAAAGAATCACCAGGAACACAAAAGTGTAAAGAAAATTTTGATAGTTTTTGAACAATTAAAAAAGTTTTACTAATTGAGCCATAGAATTTTTCTTTAAAAGTATTTGAATTAAAAAAACAAATTAAAATTAAAGTTTTTTAAAGAACTAATGTCTTGTATTAAAAAAAAATATTAATATGATTTTAAACTGTGACTGTCATAACACTTTCAATACTGAAAGTCACAACTTTTGTATACAAAGCAACAATAAAATTCAATCAAATAAACATTTTATCTGTCATGCAGTGATGAAGTCTGTAGAAGGTCTTCACTTTTTCTATATTTTAAACGAAATTTCAAATAAATAAAATTTTATGTGACTTTTGCCACAACCAACACTATGGAATACAACCATAACTAGAGTGACAAATGGGCTTTTAAAATTGTTAATATAATCAATTATAAAAACAATCTGTGACAGAGTGGTATGGTGCACAATTATTGAAATGACCTATTGTAAGTGACCAATGTCTGACCATTTCAGTCCAAAAAAATATTTTTTTTTATTCATTTAACCCTTTCACTGCCTTTGTACACATTTTTTAAAACTATAATAAATCTGATAATGTAATAAAAGTTTATAGTTTTGTTTAAATATGTTCAGTAAGATATTGGCCATTGAAAAAATCATTATACACGCAGAAAAAAAGGTGTATCACTTACAAAACTTAGATTAATAGTTTACAAAGTTTCAACTACATAAACTTAACAACTACATAAAATTAACGACAATTTCGCCAAAACGCTTAGGTAAATGTTGGAAGTATTATATTTGTAAATAAGCCGAAGTTTTTTAATTTTTTAATATTGCAACGTTTTTTCCGGTTCAATAAACTATTTATTTTGTAAACAAAAAATACTCCATTATATTGCAAATAATATTTTGATAAAAATTAATAATTTATTTAACAAAAAATAACACTTTTTAAAATAAATATATACATAAAAACAAATATAAATATATAGATTCAGTTAACCATGATGTGTTTACGATATCTTACGTCTTGAGAAGTTTTTAAATTGTATGTCGTAATAACTCCAAACAAAAACAATACAAGTAAAAGGTGTTTTTTATAGAGGTATATAACTTTGAAATTTAATTAAACAATGATGAATTTTTTAAATTGACATTAAATTTACTTTATTCGAAAGATAATCTTCTGGCATTATAATTTAAATATGACTTCTGTCATCTGACCGCCACACTGGCTCGGATGTAGTCTAATCTGGAGGTCCAATTTTCGATGACTTTTTCCAACATTTGTGGCCGTATAGTGGCAATAACGCGGCGAATGTTGTCCTCCAAGTGGCCAATAGTTTCGGGATCATCGGCGTAGACTAGCAACTTCACATATCCCCACAGAAAATAGTCCAGCGGGTTTAAATCGCACAATCTTAGAGGCAAATTCACGGGTCCGAAACGTGAAACTATGCGGTTACCAAACGTTGCCTTCAATAAATCAATTGTGGCACGAGCTGTGTTACATGTTGCGCCGTTGAAAACACAGCTCCTGCACATCATGGTTGCTCAATTGATGAACGAAAAAAGTCAGTTATGATGGCTCTATAGCGGTCACCATTGACTGTAACGTTCTGACCAGCATCGTTTTCAAAGAGATACGGACCAATGATTTCACCAGCCCATAAAGCACACCAAACAGTCAGTTTTACTGGATGTAACATACACTTGAGACTTATCCTTACTCCAAATACGGCAGTTTTAGTTAATCGAATTAATTGCTCCGATGGACGATTATGTTGACCGTCAAATGGATGTAGTGCGCGATAGGTATTTCGAACAGAACCATGATTTTCAAAATAAATTTGCACGTCAGTCTATTCATGTTGAAATGCCAAACCAAACTAAACATCACTTGACAGCTGACAAAATGGCCGCCGGGTAAACAAGTGCTGCCAACTTAAAGTTCTATACCTGTATAAAAAACACCCTTTAGTATCTAGATCTTTGTATTTATATTGAAAATATTACTTTCATTCTTTATAATTTTTCGTTTTTCACAGCCAATAAAATTGAATAAATGACCAAAAACAACTTGTGAATTTTAACAAAAACGAATCTTAGAATATTACCTAAGTATTTTCGAAAGGCTTTTATAAAAACATCAGGGTAATATAGTCGCGATAATAAACTTTTATCTCCGAAAAAGGTGCGTTTGGTGTATCTGCTAAACTGGCTAACCAAGGATTTTGAAATTTGGCACGTATTTTCATCTAATGACCGAAAAGTTTTTGGTGGTACAAATGTGCTGAGAAATTTCAAAAATTCGATGTTTGTTTTCAACAATTATTTTGTTGAAAACCTTTGCTGACCGTCTGGACCCAGTTTTGGGAACTGTTGATGAAGGGTCTGGAATGAAATTGATTGTCAAGTTATTTTAGGTTTTGTCAAGTTTTAAGCCAAAAAATGGAATCTGTCAAGTTGAAAAATATTTTTCTTAATTACACTAGTTTTAAAATTTTATAAAACTATGACTATTTTTTTATTATGTATTTGGGACTTTTTTTTTACCGAAAATTGAGTTAAAAAAAAATCTCTTATTGAGTAGTTTTTGAAATATTTTTTATATTTAAATTAAAATTTTTGAGTAATTTGACTACTTTGACTATATCTCGAATTAATATCAAACTACTTTGGTCATTCAAATTGCAAAATATACTTTAATGTACAACATATCTTTTGAATACTGAGTTTAAATCGTTTTGGTCATATGGGTCGAAATTACGCGGACAAATCTATTTTTTTAAATAAAAATTAAAAATTTACTATTTCGAAAAAATCTATATATGTACATATTAGAGTTCGTCAGTAAAGTATAAAATTTCTTTGATTATGTGATATCATCACTTTTTTAAATGTTTTTCCCTCAATAAAAAATGGTATTTTTATTATGTTTTAAATCTGAACTCCTTCCACATGCAAGAGGCGGTCACAAAATCTGATTTAGGGTCGCATTTCCTGCAGAGAAAAAAGAGCTCAATTTTGAATTCACCCTTCGATTCTTCACCAAATATTATTTTAAAAAAACTTTCTTTCTCGTTTTTAAAGCGCACAATCTGGGAATTAAAGTAGACGGAACCAATCAAACTTTTTCAAAAAATTTAAAAAGTATTTTTTTATGACACTCATTCAAAAAGCATTTTTATCTGAAAAAAATTTGTGGTAAAATGTTCGATATATGCTAACCCAGTAAAAAGTTATTTAGTGTTCAAAATGTTGTCTTTACTAAAATGCAATATTTTATTGATGAATAACTTTTTAACTATCCGCGATATATCGAAAATGTTTGTAGCATTTTTCGTAGCTTAAACTACTTTTTCATTGTGTGTTAAAAAAAATATTTTTATTATTTTTTACAAAATTGATACCTTAATAACTTTTTAGCGGTTCGCGATATATCGAAAATTGTTGTAACATTATTCTCAGATGGTAATAAACTTGTTATTGTTTGGGATTAAAAATATTATTTTTAAAAGTTTTTGGAGAAAGAGAGATTTAAGTCCACTCTATAGCTTAAAAGGTGTGCTTCAAAAACTGTGAAAATGTTTTTTTTTAGAATAATTTTTGGCGTGGAGTCGAATATTAAGTTAAAATTTCATATAAATACATCTCTTTTTGCTCTGTAGTAAAAGGGATCCTAAATTAGCGTTTTTGACCACCGTGCATATGTGAAAGGAGTTCAAAATTTTTAATCGGACTAGAAACGAAAAAATGGCGAGCACTCAAAATTTTATATGCAAAAAGTTCCCTAGTTTGGGTGGTTATATTGCCGCCCCGGGGTTTTCGGAAGGTTCAAAATCAAAACTTAAGCTCGATATTCTAAATTCTAAATTTAATTGCAATTGGACCACTAAGTAGGAAATGGCAAAATTATTTCCAAAAATTTTGTGATGGATAAATATTTAATTAATCAATTAATTATATTAATAACTTTCTGTGTTTATAAATATAAAAAGAACTTAAGATTATCTTTGATTTGAGTATTGTTTCTTTAAGGAAATTTGAAGAACATGCTTGAATAATCGGAAGTTTAATATTTTGGTTTTTGTGTTTAAAACTTTAATATTTTCTTACGTATCTGGTGGTTGTGGTTATCAAATCGAAACCGTTATTTATGTAATGCTCTATCCGATTTTGCTGCAGAGTTAAGTTATTGAATAGAAGTTCTCAGAAAAAGAAAATACGTAAAATGAGTGCGACAGTGCTCACGCAAAAATAGAGATTAAATTTAAAAATCAATCAATATAATTACCATATTTTGTAAGAGTTACTCAAGAATCCAAATAAACTGGTAAAATCCTTAATAACACATTTCAACGAAATTTTTTCGGTCAGGGATGTTGTAGTTCGACCCTGGATTGAAAATAAATGTAGAACTTGGTGTTTTCATTATTTGTATTTTTTTAGTTACTCATTAAAAAAAACATTTTCGAACGATTTCACTCGATCGCGAATGCCTCAATTAGGCCCCGTGTAAACAACGATCTCACGGTATCTCTTTTAAGATCACTTTTAAATCTTCCAGATGGTAGCGTCAAATATAAAGTAAATTTTAGTATTGAACACATTGATCTACCTCTTCATTTCAAACCATATAAAGGTCTCAATGAAACAACACTCTTATATTCTGGTGCACTCCAATGTAATTTACATGATTTTAAGAATGTAATTCCTCCTTAATACCATTTTTTCTACGATAATCTATCAAAGACAAACTCCAAAAAAGCTAAAAAAAAATGTTTTTTTTTTATCATTTTCATGCTATTTCGTTTTTAAATATTATACGAGTATATTATTATTTGTACGCCTTATGTCGTATTATAGCTGTTACCTTCAATAAAAAAATTAAAAAAATTGTCTTAAGTCATAAATTAATTCAATATATTTTTTTTTATTACACAAAACTCCCAATAGTGCAAAATTTTAAAAATAAATTAAACGTAAGATTCAGTAGTAGCTTTTGAAAAAATATTGTAGAACATTTAGTTTTAAAAACCGTTTTAATAAGCGAAATAAACAGTTTTTATGCCCTAATGTAAAGTTCTGTTTTTTGAGATAGAGGATATTGAATATAAGCCCTCGATATCTGACCAGTCAGAAAAATACAATCGACTGAACGCTGGAAAACGTTGTAATCGGTAGTGCATACGTTGGCAAAACAACTGAATTCAACGTCGAAATGATAATACCATTAAACGGTAATTCTACTATTCTTTTCGACGTTGGCAAAACGTCGGCAATACAAAAGGTACAGATACTAATACCGCTAATACCAAAAATTAAATTTTTGCATTCATTTTAAAATAAATCATTTGCATTACAAATAAAATAATAAAAATCAATCAATAAATAATTTAAGCGTTTATCGATTGAATTTGAGAAAATTTTAAATGTATTTTAGATTTAATAATACACACAGAAAAATAAAGTGGCAACCGAATTGAAAAGTGTATTTTAATTCAATTTGCCCAACGATATTAACATTAGATTACCGAATTTGTTGCGTGTTGCAACTAAAATTCAGTTGAATTAACCGAAATTTGTTGTGAAAACTAATGTTCAGTTTTAACAACAGACTGACATTCGTAATAACCGAATTTGAGTGTTGTAGTTACCGAATTTCAGTTGGCAAATAGCTAAATTTTTCTCTGTGTGTAGCAGTTCAGAAAATATCAATTGTCTTTCAGTTATATCAATTGTTTTTCAGAAATTATAAATTTTATTTTCGATTTAACAATAGTACTTCAGAAAATATCAATTTTATTTAAGATTTATTAATTAACAATAGTATTTTAGAAATTATCAATTATATTGTAAAAATGATCAATTGTTTTTTTAGAAATTACCGATTGTGTTTCAGAAATTGTCAATTGTAAAGGGTCCGCCAAATCCCTTTTTTTTTTTTGAACTCCTGAACCAATTGGACTTTGTATGGCGTCATACCAAGGTCTTTATGCAAAATTCGTCTCAATGATGTCTCCGAAATGTTCAATTGTTGAGAATGACGGTGAATTGATGTTGATGGCGCTTCACGCACACTTTCTGCCACAGCAGCAATATTTAGAATTAGAATTAGAATTTTCTTTATTATAAAAGTTTCTTAGGTATTAATTAACATGTTATTAATAATAGTTTAAATATATAAAAAGAAAAATATTAAAGAGATTAACGACATGTTTTTCATAAAAACGTCTGTCGAACGATCACAAACAAGTATCGGCATTTAATGCAAAAATAAAATTTGATTATTAAAATTTTTTTAAATTATGACAAATTTAGTTAAATTCTGTTATTAAAAAATTTCTATAAACTAACGCACATTTCAAATATTTTACTAAATTCACCCAGTCTTCTTCAGTTTGGCCATTTAATATATGTATCATATCTTCTTCCGCTAGGTAATATTTCCGAAAAATAGCATATCTAAATTCTTTTAGCACAGGACAAATACCAAAAATTGTTGGAATGTTTCATGTTCCTGTAAATTGCACAATTTACAAAACTTGTCTTCGTTTGCTGCGCCAAATCTGTTATAATTTAGTGCAATTAACCCACTGCGTGCTTAAAATATCCATGAGATTTGATTAGTTTTTAAGTCATCATTAAAGTAATGTATTCCTCTTTCATAATCTAGATGTTTATAAATTCTTGTGGTGGTTTTTGATTTACTCTCCAATCTGTCATTAAAAATATTAATTTTCATGTTCCTTAGTAATTCCGTACTAAAGCAATTCCATTGTTGCTCCGTGTGGTTTGTTTCTGGCCATTGTATGTTTAAGGAAGTAGCTTTTGATTTTAATTCGTTTACCCAAAAAACGTTACGACGCAATAAAATTAAGGATAATTGGTGAGGTAATCTATTCTGTGTATAATTATACATTATCCTACTTAAATATTTAAGATGAAGTCCCAAAGTATATAGATGACTGTCTTCAGCAGCGGTTTCTAACATAAGAATGTAGTTTGGGGTGAAGCTAGGTAAATGTAATATTTTTTCATGAAATATCGTTGCAGTTTATTAACGTCTTCAAAATGTCTAAAGCCCCACACCTGAGCTGCATAGGCTTGAATTGCCCTGCACACTGCAAGATAAACTTTCCACTTCATTCTTAGGTTTATATCTTGTTTTCCTAACAAACTTTGCCATGTTGAGTTTATTGCACTTTTTGCCTGATTGTTTCTTTTTTCCACATGTTTGTTAAACTTAAGTTTTGGTGTGAAGATAACTCCCAGGTAGTTGAATTTAGAGGATATTTTTTACCTCATCTCCTTTAAAAAAACCATTTTTCTTGTTGACTTAGTCGACCACCATTTCTGAATACCAAAATTTCGGATTTGTTTAAATTAACTTCCAGATTCCACATGTTGCAGTAATTTTCCAGGTTTTGTATCATTTTTTGCATTACCGTTATATCATCCGATAATATGACTATGTCGTCAGCATAGAGTAAAAGTCGAATATTCATATTTTCCACCATAAGTCCACCTTTCAAACAATCATGTAAATCATTAATGTACAGGGCAAAAAGTAATGGTGACAGTAAACACCCTTGTTTAACCCCTGATTTTGTTTGAAAATATTCTGAAAAATCTTCACCCGTCCACACGGCAGATTGTGTATTAGTATATATTCTTTCTATGAACTGGACAAATTTGTACGATACTCCCATCTTAAAGAGCTTATAAATCAGAGCTTGTCTTGAGACACTATCAAACGCAGCTTTGAAGTCCACAAAAAAAGCATAAACTTTCTTTTTTTCTGCTAACTTTATGCTCACAATAGCTGATAAATTATAAATATTGTCAACCGTGGAATAATTTCTGCGAAAACCTGCTTGATACTCATTAAGTACTTGATTATGTTCTACCCAATTTAACAATCTTTCATTTAAAATGCCCATCATTATCTTAACAGCACAGTTCATAAATGAGATACCTCTATAGTTTGCAGGTTGACTTGGATCTCCCTTTTTGTAGATAGGAAAGACAATAGTTTTTGTAAAAGAGCTGTCAACCTGGTTATTGTTGAACGCATTATTGTATACTGATAGCATTTTTGTGCAGAATTCATCTGTGGCATTTATAAAAAATTCATAAGGAACTCTGTCTTCACCTGGTGCTTGGCTTTAATTTCGTTCATAGTTATAGGACTATCTAGCAAAATATCTTCTTTAATATATTCTCGGGTGTACGCACTGTTTTTGGCTTTTCAAGCTTTGGTTTATCGATGAGAATGCCAGTTTCTTTCACTTTTTTCACAAGATAACGAACATACGGACCATATTCGCTTAGCGGAAGGATAAAACTAATTATCTGTCAAATCAGACATGAGCTAAGTGTTACCATTCACGAAATTAGCACTAGTTGAAAAAAAAAAAAACGTTAGATGGCGGACCCTTTATTTCAGAAAATTTTAATTGTATTTAAGAAATTATCTTTTCAAAATTCAATTCCATTACACGCTGCAAAAACCGCATGTGAAAAACTGCAAAAGTTTAAAATTCGGAAAATTTTGGTTTCACTTACTTGTAAACCACCATAAATCTTTTCACCAAACAGCGATATGGAAATTTTTTTTAGTTAATAAATCTTCCAGGTCTAGTGACTCTATTTTGTAATGGTTTGGATCTGAAAGTTAAAAGCTATGAGAAAAAAATGAAATGAAAGAGTTTCAAGTCCTTTTTTAATTTTTCGACTTTTAAATGACCGTTAATTCTTTAGTTAAAGACTCTTGAACGTGAAACTTTGCATGTCATATATTAGGCTAAAATTAATGCATAGCAATGCCAATTTAATTTAATCGAGGGGGTGTCTGAGCTTTTTCCGATATTTTTGAAACCGTTCGGTTTTTATGCAACTTTTTCCGAAGTGCCTTCGTCCCACATACTGCAAATAATTCAAAAATGTGGAAAATCAGGGTCCACTATATATGCAATATGGGTATCAAAATTGTTGTTTTCTTGAGTTCTTTAATCCTGCTTACAAATAAATCTAGTTTTCGTAAACTAAAGACATGTTTTTATACAAAAACAAATGCATTTTTAACCCTACTTTTCAACGCATAAACGTGAGATTGGGCAGCTAAAAAATACCTGTCCCTTTTTCTGCTACTTTACAACATATTCAAAGTTCATTAAAATCTGCGAGTTCGGGTCGGCATACCTCCCTTGTAAGCCAATGAACCGCTTCATATGATATTTTAAACAATTTTGTAATATAAGACACTTTATAAAATATGTTGATCACTTGAGAATTAAATCTTAAAACTAAAGTTTTAAATGTATGAAAACTAATGAAATTATAAAATTTTATGAAAATATTAAGTCTTTTAAATAATTTAATATAAAATTTTTATAAAACTATGAAATTTTATGAAAAAAATTTTTTGAAAAATTTCTTAATATTAATAAAATTTCTTGGATATAATGAAATTCTTCATTAAATTTACGAAACAAATTCTATGAAATTATTTCATTAATATCATGAAGGATAATTCTATTAGTGCAGAAAAATAACATTTGATTTTAAATTATTTAGTATTTTCTTATAATTTCATTAATAAAATAATCTCACCATTTGGATTGAGGTAGCCCAAAAAATCGAGATATTATGATGATGTTTCGCAGAATTTTTAAGTGAATTCAATTTTGGTGTCAAGTGATAGCTGCACTGAGATAATTATCTGCATGATATCAATGAATTTTAGCATTAGATCTATGAATTGTCACTGAAACTCGTCCATTGAAACTTTTCATTAAATTAGCGCAGATTTTCATAAAAGTTCGAAGAAGTACGGCCCGATGACGTACAGCCCGATGACGCACGAAGATGCACAGGTGTTTTCACATTTCCTACAGGTTTGCTGAAATTTGCGCTCAATTCTCCCGATTGTGGACACATTTGGTCGATTATGCTGACCACGAAAAGCATTTTGATTTGAACAAGCATTTTCGTAAAAGTCTTCAACAATCTTAACGCTTAATTGTGTACCTCTCCATTTTTGAATTTGTAAAACACTGAAACAAAGACATGTCAAATTAAGTTGGGCAAAAAACTTGACGTTAAGGTGTGACTTAAAATTAACATCGTGCATTGTGGTTGGACCACCTTTTATATGGTAAACAAATAAAAAAAAAAAAAATTTCTTGGGGGAGTTTCAGAAATTGCATTTGGTGCGTTAATTTTTTTCACCAAAATGACCAAACAAAATGATTTTTACTATCAGTACAACATTGTCCATAGCGTGATGCGATGAAGAAATTTCGTCAAATAAAAAGTTATAACCCTAATGTGCACATGTGTGTGCGAATTTTCGAACGTACATATTTTTGTTCTATAATTTATGACGCGAACGATTTATTATGCGTTGACCATCATTTAGTTTCACTAACATCATTGAAGTCTCTACGATTTTTAAAAATGAGCAAACAATCGAAATGACAGTGTTCCGAGTTTAGAAACTAAACAAGAAAATTTTGGTAACAAAAGAACTATTGTGGCGCATATACAATTTGAATTGATAAAAAGTCAAAATGCAATCCACTCAAAATATTCCTAAAAAAATGAATGGACACGTTAATATTGTGACATTTTAATTTTTTATAACTTCTGACCTAAAAACGATAAAATCAAAGTCAATTTGAAGCGACATCCCAGCGTAGAAACGGTAATAACTTGTCTTTACTTTTCTCACTACCAGTAATGACACCACCTTAATCTCTGCAGTACTTTAACACAGATAATAAGAGCCGACTAATCACTAGTTAATCTTCCCATTATTTGAATACAAAAACGTATGCATTACCCATAACTACTTACTTTTATAACTATTTTAAATATAAAGTAATGATCTATTTTTAGAATCATAATTTTTTCACTTCTACTAACTACATATATAATCTACTTCAAACATTTTCGATCCTGTTGAAACCGATATTAGATGTCTCTTATTTCTCAAGTTTTTTGAATAGAGAGGAATGACGTGGCAAAGGTTCAAGTTGAAACGACTTCAACAAAAGAATTGATGGGCATTTAAAAGTCGAAAAATTAAAAAAAATTGCTTGAAACTTACAAGAGTTTTTTTTCTTCATTTTATTTTTTTGCTCATGGTTTTTAACTTTCAGATCCAAACCAAAAAGTAAAAAGTAATTTCAATTACGCTGCTTCATGAAAAATTGTATGGTGGTTTACAAGTGAAACCAAAAATTTACGATTTTTAAACTTTCACAGTTTTTTCCATAGGATTTTTGCGCAGTTTAATGGAATTGAGTTTTGAGAACTTGGGAATAGTATTTTAAAAATGGTGTCATTTGATATAAATGGTGTTTTTTTTTATAGAGGTATAGAACTTTGAAATGGAATAAATAAAAGATGATTTTTTTAAATTGACATGAAATTAACTTCATTATAATTTAAATATGACTTCTGGCATTTGACCACCACGGCTGGCTCGGACGTAGCCTAATCTGGAGGTCCAAATTTCGAAGACTTTTTCCAACATTTGTGGCCGTATATTGGCAATAATGCGGCGAATGTTGTCCTCCAAGTGGTGAATCGTTTCAAGCTAGCGACTTCACAGGAGACCAATTCACGGGTCCAAAACGTGAAAGTATGTGGTTACCAAACGTTTCCTTCAATAAATCAATTGTGACACGAGCTATGTGACATATTGCGCCGTCTTGTTGAAACCCCAGCTCCTGCACATCATAGTTGTTCAATTGATGAACGAAAAAGTCAGTAATCATAATCTATAGCGGTCACCATTGACGGATAGACTGATTGGGGGTTTCCTGTACGCTACGCTCTACAGCAGCAATGACTTCTTCTGTACGCACTGAACGACGTACCTGTGGATGCATATTATTATTTAGAGGATAAAAGCGTTCCATAGTTAATCGAATTAATTTTAAAAAAAATTTGCACAATTTGGAAGCGTTGTTCAGGCGTCAGTCTATTCATGTTGAAATGCCAAACCAAACTAAACATAAATCTCTTGACAGCTGACAAAATGGCCGCCAGTTAAAAAAGTGTTGCCAACTTAAAGTTCTATACCTGCATAAAAACACCCTTAACAATATGTATGTCAAACTTAATTTTTTTCAAAAATTTACGACAGACGAAAATGTCCCAAAAATTGCCATTTACTCGTTTTTATTCCCCAGTAATTGGAAAAAATACAAGGTCAACATTGGATTTGAATTCTCTATTAAATATTTAAGTTTCATCCATATCGTGGTGTAAGCCATACAGGAATTACCTTGCGAGTTTTTCATTAAAAATAACCAGGTTCATGTAATGTCGTATACAATATATACGACATCGTATTTTCACAACATTAGGGTCAAAATACCCCGTTTATTATTTATTTTGTTTTCTATTATAATTTCAATGTTGCAAACATTTAAAAATATGGAAATAATTAATTATTTTAATTGTTTATATATAAATATTAAATTATATATACATATATAGGAATACTTTTCGAAAGAAATCTATGTGGAATTTGAGAAGAAATGAACGAAATATATTTTAAATGTGTCAACAACTGTTAATTTCCATACCTGCAAATACGCGTTGTGTCCTTATACACCAAATACGAAGCGTATTATGAATCCCCCAATATGTTTCAATTTACCAATTTTATCAATTTAGCAACAAAATGTTTATTCTCTAATTTTTTAAATGTTTGCTAAGAAATTTCGATAGAATTAATTAATTTGTATTTTATTTATTTTGAAAATGTTTAAGCTAACCAAAAACAAAAATTAACTTAAACTTCAAACAATTCTCTATTGAAAATTTCATGATATATTTTTAATTACTTAACGAATTTTGTCGTTAACATATTTCGCAATAAACAAGTTAAGACATCGCAAAACGTTTATAAGAAGCGTCTAAAAATTTTACAACTCAGACTCTTTTATGAGAAAAATTATTCTAAATCATACACTCACAAGAACTTCTCCATAAAAAATCAACAGTTATTTGAAAGTTTATTCGGTAAAGTTGTTTCAATGGAATATACAGTTAAATTAACAAAGAAATATATTTTTTAACTTTCTGTCTGTTATTTAATAAACAAAATAAACAAAAAAAACGGACTTTCCGTAGTAGTTAAAATATTCAGTAAAAATTATCTATTTAAAACAAAAACTTGTTGTATTATATTGAGTATTGAAGTAAACGAAAATCTATTGTTTTTATGGATTTTGTCAATTAATTTTTCAACAATTGAAAATAAACGAAACAATACAATTGTTTTAAACGAAAAGTAAGTAGTCCTGTTTTTAACTGATTTTCAGTTAATTTAATGTGTATATTCAGTAGTCTTTACGGAAAAAATATTGTGAGTGTACAATTTTTCGTATCAAAAATATGCGAATTTTTGTATTAAAAAAGTCTTAAAAATAAATATAAATGTTTCAGTAAAATGTCCTAAATTGTCATAAATTGTTCTACTGAAAAAAAATATACTTAATTTTTTATAATGAGGGAACTCACAATTTGCACACAATGCAAAATTTACACAGTTTGCATCGTCAATACTACTCAAGGCTAAGAGAATGCAAATAATCAACTGATCATATCTGCATCGTATGCAAATGTCTATCGTGATACCCCAAAACCAGAAAAAAGAGAGAAAAAGGAGTGGAAAGAGAGGGAAAATTAAGGAAAAGGGAAAGAAAATAGGAAAGCAAAAAAGAAGAGGAAAAAAGAAAAATAAAAGAAAAGAAAGAGATGTTAGAATTTAAAAATTTCGCCTACATCAGAATTAACGGGAAAGCGAAAAATTAAAACAATTGAAATTCCCGGGATGGGAAAAATCCTAAATAAGAGCCATCTAAAGTCCGTTTCAATAGGTCTTTTTCAAAATAGCTCATACTCGTATATGCTTATACATACGTATATACATTAGGCCGGGTCGATTTGTATGGAGGCAAAAAAATCGCTCAACGTTCAAGGAAAATCGTATTCTAGGGATCAAAATAAGAAACTTTTCCGAAGGAACAATACCTCTAAAACGAATTCTGATGTCCCGACTTTTGATCCGTAGGGTGAAATTTTGAAAAATCCCACTTTGACCCATTTAGAGTTCCCCAATCGAATCCAACTCAATCGAATATAATTTACACATTCATCTGCTAGAGCGTCTTCCGGAGAAGAAATAGAGACCCTAATCGTGGAAAGACTCCTCCTACTTTCTGAAATATCTCTATCCCGAGATTTGTACATTTTGCTATAAAAACACGGCTAAAAGGCCCTCTTTCAACTTAAATTTTAACCCCTTAACGGTCACCTAGAATGATGATTTATGCATTAATCTGCTAGCGCGTCTCCCGGAGAAGAAGTAGCTCCCATAATCTTGGAGAGATTCCTCCTACTTTCTGAAATATCAAAGTGGGCTTTTTCAAAATTTGACCCCACGGGTCAAAAGTCGGGACATCAGAATTCGTTTTAGAGGTATGGTTCATTCGGCAAAGTTTCTTATTTTGATCCCTAGAATACGATTTTCCTTGAACGTTGAGCGATTTTTAAATCGACCCGCCCTAATATACATACTTGTGTTTTAAGAGAAATTACACAGGAGGACAAAATCATAACTTTTAAAAATTAATAAGGCCACCAATTCTATATATTTCAGGCACGCTGATTTCAATGGCGTACTTAATTTTTCGATCTATAAAATAGTTTTTCCACATACAGTGCACTCTCGAAAATATGAACACCCTAAAATATGAACACCCCAAAATATGAACAATTTTCTTCTTTCATTGACTACTCTAAAATAAGAACAACTTAGTGCCAAAGCTTTAAAATATGAACAGATTATTTTTGTATTTTTAACGTATTTTTCGCAAAATAACTTTAAAATTTTGTTTCTTTTTCAAAAATTAATTGTGTTTTTTTAATCCAATAAACACTAAATAAAAAATTTAACATAAGAAAGTTTTATTTTTATTGGAAAAACGGTTTTAAAGGTAAATTAGATGACATTCGCAAATATGAACAATCTTGAAAAAGCGAACTGGCTTGGTTTTAATTAGTTCATATTATCGCGAGTGCACTGTAATTACTTTAAAATATGAACATTTTTTGTGACTTTCTTAAATTTACAGTTTTTGAACATTTAAAATTTTTTAGAAATATTTAAATTTTATTAAAACTTCCATTTTATTAATTTAATTTTTTTTGAAAATTTTCTTTTGAAAAAGTTGAATTTTTTTTTTAAATACCACCAGCATATTTTCATTTTACATGTAAATGTCCTGACGCCTTCAACTCTCCAATGATATATAATATTTTATATTATATTATCAGACTATGACCATTACGTATTCCCGTTCTTAATATCTTATTTAATCGTATTTTTCTCTGCGTGCAGTAGAAAAAACTGATTTAGATATTAAACACATTATATTTTAATAGATGTGTTCTATATGATATATGGGTTTTCTCTATATTAGATATGCGTGATTCACGTGAATCACGCGTGATTGAGAGTGAAAACTTATTTTTTTTCTTAATTTTGAGTGTGAGTATTCATGAGTAAGTGTGTGTGAGCCAAATTTTTGTGTGAGTGAGTGTGCGTGAGTAGAATTTTACACAAAAAACGTTTTCTCTTTAAATGAATATTTTTTGAATTTTTACGCATATTTAATGTTTTTGCGCGGTTAAAATGCAAAAAGAAATACAAATTACATATTCAGATTAATTTTGAGTTAAACGTTCACAATTTACCTTAATTTTTACATTTCATTTTTTCCGGTAAGATTTTGTTTCGAGAATTTACGCGATTTACGTGAATCACTAGTGAGTGTGAATAGAATCTGAATTTACTAACGTGAGTGTGAGTAGTAAAAAATGCTCGGGAGTGATTGTGCGTGAGTGGAGTTTTTCCCTAGTGAGCGTGAGTAAGTGTGAGTCGAAATTCGCTCACGTGCCCTTCTCTACTCCAAATATAGAAGTTTTTCTCCATCGCAAAGATTTGGCTTAATCAAGCGACAAACCAAATTTTATAACATCACTTGAAACAGCAGGTATTGTTGCTTAAAATGTAAAGGACCAACTATATTTAGCGAAATTGAATTAATTGATTGAGCGATTGTATGAAAATATATTGAGTCACCCATATTTAGCTTAAGTCAGCTTTTATAAAGTTCCATCTCTATTAATTCAGTTAATTTGTAATCGAAACTCATCGTACCAAACTTAATCAAATTAAAAAAAATCAAAAAACAAAAGAAATTTAAAAAATAACAAATAAAATAAATAAAAAAATTAATAAAATCATAAAACCTGAAACGAATTAACAAATGTAAGTCAATTGTACTTAAAGCTGAAAGCTTCAACCACTCTTGACTTACCGTTCGTAATTTTGTTTAAAAATTGTTGTTAACTTTTCTTTAAATTTATGAACGACCATCCCAACACTCAAAAAAAGTTAGTAAAGTCAGCAAAACATTTTGCTGATTCAGCAAAATTTTCGTCAGGAGTGTGCTTGCTGAAAAATTGCTACTGTCAGCAAAATTAGTAGATTCAGCAAAAGTTTTGCTATCAAATATTAAAAAAATCCTTGCTAAAAGTTAATAACATTTTTGCTAAATATTAGTAGACTAAAAAAATGCGTAGAAAAATTATACTCTAGTTAATTTATTGCTGAAAATCTTAAATTTTTTTTGTGATAATTTATGCCAAAAACGAGTAGTTTTGAGAAACTACATGTATCGATGTCAAATTTCACTTAAATTGTAAACCAAAAACAAAAAACTTTCAAAAATTAAAAGCCGTAGCCGAACTTCGGCCAAATTTTAGATGTTCGGGCGAAGCCCTAGCCGAACGTTTCAATTTACTTTTTAATTTGAATAAAACGTAAATTTCGGTTGATTTTGACAACGAAATTTGTTTAAAGTAAAACAAAAAATACTTAAACACTAGAAATTCACAAAAAAAAAACTAATTTAGATTTTTTTTTTTCAAAAATAGAAATAATGAGTTCGGTTATTTTACTGACGTGCGTTGGAAAAAATGGGAATGCTTGAACTTTTTTATTTTTACTAAAATATATAATGAATTTAATATAAATTCTTGTGTTTGTACTCAAAATTTAAGAATTTTATCTGCAAATGTACTCAATTTCTTCCTGTTCGGCCAAAATTTGGCCGAATGCCGAACTACGAAGCCGAATATTTGATCGGACACTAATGATAGTTTTAATCAAAGAATGATAACATTTTGTGGTGAAATGACATAACATTTTATTTAACGATATAAAATTATAAACGAAAACATGTTAATTAATATATAACATAAGTATTAATATATGCCACATCTAGATAATTTCAATCGGTATATATTTAGATATTAATATGTGTGGGACCATTTCAAAAATTTTCGAAAAGCCAAATCTAAAATAAAATTATATGTGATCATATGCGCCATCACACATATCCATATATTATTTAATATTATATTAAATAAGGTATGATTGTATATTAACGTTTTTACTCGGGTGGTTGATTTTTGTATATGTCTTACAAGATTTGTGCTTTTTAGTATCATTTTCCTTGTCTCTACTATATCTTGACATGCCGTGACATCTACTTCATTCTGCGTATATCTTTCAAACTGTCGTGAACGACAACACTACTAATGTGGTTATAGCACAAGTTTTTAGCAAACTAACTTAGAAAGACATTAGTAAAATATTACTAAAACATTAGTTCAAAACAGTTAAGTACTGAATAAGTACAACTAAAATTTTAGCTGAAAACACAGCGTCAGCAAAAAATTTGCTGAAAAATAGTATACTTGATTTACAAGACGTTTTACTAACTTTTCTACTAACTTATATTTTTGAGTGTACATAGAACATATCCCGATACTGGTTAAAGTAGAAGATATTATGAAACTAGTATAATTTGCCATTGATGTGGGTTAAATGATGTCAATTATATATTTTTTTTTTTTTTTTTTTTAAAAGAGAGGCAACACTCAGGAAATACTTCCTATATTTAGTGTGTTGCTTTCTTTGGAAAGGGATAGTATAGAGATGAAAGGTGGGGCAAGATGGAGGGCTTCAGACATGGCAACACTGTAATTGCGCGAGATGATAAGTCTTAGAACAGTTGTTGCTCGCCACCTGATGGAGAGTTGGCGTACTTACTTCTTGGTTCATAGCCCTGATTCATTATTTTACTTCGGTGGGGTTAATTGCTATGGGAACACCAAAGGTGGACATTGCGATACGTATGAGGGATAGAAAAAACTCATACATATTATTTTGATGTTGCCGGCACCGGGGATCGAACCCGGGACCTTCTGTGTAAAAGTCCAACGCGATAACCATTACACCACAACGCCCACATTTTAATGAACTAGTCCCCTGACCGATGAAAAGGAGATATACCACTTAACAAGCACTGTCAGCCTTATTTTATATTCGCAATGTTTTTAAAAAACGGGTTTGATCTAGTTTTTATACCACATTTATACTACAGCTAAAACTAGTAATTTTTGAAAAGTATTTGTATTTACTTTTGAAACTGCAAACCTAGTTTTAATGAAAACAACTACGTACAAACGGAATTGGCTGGGGCGGTAGTGCGCTTGCTTTGTAAGCAGGAGGTTGTGGGATCGAGTCCTGCTTGCGGCAATTCATTAAAATTTTTTTAAATTCATAATTTTTTTTTACTAATTTAAAAATCAATTTTTAGTCATATCACCTAACACTCACCAGGTGCCCAAAATGTGCAAATACGTCACCTAAAATGACCACGCCATGTTAAAGTGATATACCACTTTCATATAAAAAGTTCAATCCTGGACGTACCACCGCCCCCTTGGGACATATCCTGTGCGTCGTCCGGTACATGTCCCTTTGCCCGTAGGGATATTACACTTATATGAATTTCAGAATTTTCGCCAGATTTGCGAATAAATTCTATTTTTTTTTTGTTTTTATTAATTCTTTTATATTTTTATTTGTTATTTGCTAAATTTCTTTTCCTTGTTTCAATGTTTTTAATTTGGTTAAGTTGGATACGATGAGTTTCGATTACAAATTAGCCAAATTAATAGAGATGAAACTTAAGCTAAATATGGGTGATTCAATGTATTTTCATACAATCACTCAGTCCCATAATTCAATTTCGCTAAATATAGTTGGGCCTTAAGAATTAACTTGCGGTGTGGAATCGAATCGGACTACGCAAAAGAAAAAAGTTTAAAATTTTTAATTGTATTTGTGCGAATACAGAATTTGTCCACTTATCACCGCACTGTGCAAATGGTACAATAATATTTTGTTTTATTTATCAGAGACGAAATAATGTCTTACAAGCAATTAGTGGAATATATTTTATAGATACAGCTTATATTAAGTATTCATAAATATGTGTATTGTATCTACGTACTATATACATGGGCGTGTCAAGAAAATTTTTTGTGGGGGGCGAATGAAATATTTTAATATTCGGTCATTTATAATACACTCATACAAAATTAAACTCAGTGTGGTAGAATTAATAAACTAAAATAAAACTTTATTTCTGGTACTTATACACTCATAAAAAGCCCGTAAACTTAGTTAGCTACGACAAATATATGTTAATATTTCGCTTAAAATCTTTGGACTCTCCGGATCTGACAAAGAACAGGTCCATATTTATTATTGGTAGTATTTGTATGTAGTACATTGCTATTTATAGGCACTGATTATTGTCCATTTTGCTCTATCTCGCTTAGTTTTTGAGACAGAAGCTATTTTATGATTATTTAATAAAAAAAAAATATGGGAAAATAACGTCATCTATAAGTGATACTGATGTGGAGACAGAAAAAAACAATAGTTTGAAAATAATTGAAGTTTGAAAACAATTTAAAAAAAAAATTGTTGATAGGCAAAGGCGTAAAATAGGATAACTTTGAATCTAAGTTACGAAAAGTTGTATGAAATTCATGTAAATGGCCAAGAAGCTAAAAGTGAAAAAAGCTCTCCTAATAGAACGGCTTCGAAATTCGGTATTGCAGAAATTGATTCAATAGGCATAATAAGTGCCTGAATAAAAACAAACATTACTGATACATATTATAACATTTTTAATTATAATTTGAAAAACTTAGTCGATTAGATTGAAAGTGCGACATTCTCTCTATCGCTGATTCTCACAAGATTTCTTTCCTTTTTTCTCATTTATTTATTAACAATTAGTGGCCCGTTATCATAGTCCCTCACTAAAGTCGGAATTTTTAAAAGCGAAAAACCTGCGTTTACTTATTTTGCTATCATAGTCAAAAAAAAGTCAGTTTTGAGTTAAACCGTCTTTAAATGGGTGTCACATAAACACCCAGCAAAATAAGAGCTGAGGAGGAAGTAGGTAAAACACCACATCTACTGATCTGGATGTGGTGCAAATTTAAGTGAATCATTAATGATTTTAGCATTGTCGTGTCATTGGGCGGATGGAGTGAATACACTACTTCTTTAATATCATTTTAAACAGAGCATGAATGCTATTTTTCAATAGTTCATGGAAGGTCTTTTTCAAAAATATATATTAACAATTTTATTTAATAAAAATGTGCAGCATACTTTAGGGATGTTTCTTTCAATATTAAAAAAAAAAAAAAAAATCTTTTGGTGCCAGCGAGTATTGAACAAACGAACCTCCATATAAAAAAAAGAATATATGAACTTATGAAAAAGTACTTCTTAGGATGTTATTAATTTAGATAACAATTAATTTATATGGTGATGCAAATGCTGTTTAAAATAACTTTAATTTAACATTTTTGACACTTGCTAACAGTAACTTCTATTAAAGTAAAAAATGTGCGTATTCTAATGTTTTGGAAGTCAAGTTAAAGAGGTTCTTAAAGCACTACTTCCACTTTATTTTGCTGGGCATGTTTACATACTCTTTGTACTAAATATAAATGGAAACGTTGAACAGCTGATTTTATATAACCTAAAAAAAAGAAAAGTTTATTTTTATTAATAAAGGCTTTAAAATGTTGCAATGAGAAATAAATAAAAGAAAAAATTTCCAGTGTAAAAACGGTAATGACATGCCATTACTTTTCTCACTGCCAGTAATGATACCTTACTCTCTGCATTACTTTAACAAAAATAATACTGACTTAGTAGTAACTAGTTAATGTTCCCATTATTTCAATACAAAAAATAATGCCTCACCCATAAGTACTTATTTTATCATTATTTTATATACAGTGGAGCACGGTTATAACGAACTCATAGGGACCGGACAATTTTGTTCGTTATAAGCGAAGTTCGCTATAAGCTTGGTAAACATTTTAAAAAAAATTATAAAATTGCAGGCTGTTGTAATAAATTCTACTAATTTTTAAATTAATGTTTGTAATATTGAAACAATTCTTCCAATAAATTAAAGTATTAATTCTTTTTAGTCAAGTTTCAAGTAAAAAACTTCAGTTGTAAAAATTTGCAGCACATTTTTCATAAAAAATTTGGATTTTTTTAATGTGTTCGTTATAAGAGTAAAAATTTGTATAAAAATTTGTTAAATAAAAAGTTCGCTATAAACGGTGTTCGTTATAACCGTATTATTTTGTATGAAATATGTTAGTTAATGCTTTGGGACCAGAAAAATCTTTCATAACAAAAAAAGTTCTTTATGACCGGTGTTCGTTATAAGCGTACTCCACTGTATAAAGTAATGACATAAAAACTTTTTGAAAATCCATTTTTTTGATTCCATATTTTTTTACTTCTAGTAAGTACATATATAACTACTTATTTTCGACTTTATGCAAGCTGGAAAGTCATGACATTTTGTACAAGCAAGTCATTTATGTTTTTATCTATCAAGTATAACATGTGGAGATAGCTCAGATCGTAGAGCGGTTGACTGACAACCTGGATGCCTGGGTTCGAGTGTCGTGATGGTACATTTTATCAAAAAAAAAAATTCAATTAGAAAATTATTTTTTTTTATTAAATTTAGTTTTTTTTTAATTTATTATTATTTTTGTCCATACTGGTAAGCATATAGGTAACCATATAGTTTTCTATCTTTTTAAGGCGTTTAGTAATGATATGTCATTATTTACAAGAGTTTTTAACACTTTTAAACTACTTCTGGAGTGGATAGGAAGTATTTTCTGAAAATGTGTGAATTACTACAGTCTGCGAAATAACTAAAGCATACAAACTGAACACCGATTTTTTCCCTTGTTGGTAGTATTTATAAATTTGCAAAATATTTTATATGTACACAAGGGTGTCCCAAATATGGTACTTTTTCGAATTGGTGAAAAAAAGAAATACCGCTCAATCGGTGCATATTAAATAGCTGAATATGGGGAAATTAAATATAAAAAAAATTAAGTGGATCTTAAGTTTCCCACCAGCGATTGAAGATGCCGGTTTTAGTATATTTTGACCAACAAAGGAAAATATAGAATAATATTACTGGAAACATATTTTTAAATTTTCTGTAAAGTAGTTTTGGTACACCAGATTTAGACCTAGTACAATTTCTATACTTTATGTTTTTTAAATTTGTACAATTTGTAATTAGAGCAATTGTACAGTCTTAAAATTAAAAAAATGATCTGGTGTACAAAAATTACTCTACAGAAAATTTTAAAATATTTTTTCACTTATAAGACAAAAATTACGAAACTATTCCGAAAAAAAATTCGAAACTTTTTTGGAACCGGAATAATAGTTATTCGTGGATTTATTTCTTGGTAGAAGGAAATTACCAAAGCATACAAATCAAAAATTTGTTGAAATTATGACAATTAATTGTAATATCGTTTACGGGGTAATTTATGTTTTGCTAACCTCCTTTCTCCATAACAGAAGATTCTATTAACGGGCATCGTGGAAAATATTCGCGGTCATATCTTCTCCTTTCTAGTCACATTTTATTTCGAGTACTCAAAATGCATATGACTTTCATAAAGGCTTTAAAACTGATGCCTACTATATTTTAAAACGTGTTTTGGCACTGCTGTTTATATTTTAAAACAAAAACTTTTTTATTTAAAAAATAATTTTTTTAAATATCATTGAGGCCCTCTGTGTTATCCAGTGAAAATGGATAGCATATCCAAAAAGGGAAAATTTGAGAAAAGTTGTTGGAGACGTTTTTTGCGCCTCTTATAAAGAGACTTATATGATACTCCAACTTAAGCTTATTTATGCAAATAATTATTATTTTAACCAATTAAAAAAAAATAGAAAAGGACAATCTTGGGTATAATGTGTATGACTTTTTAATATGCTAAATGTAATGATTAGATGGTAAAATGTATTGGAAAGGTGGTAAACACTCTTGCAGGTCACAAATCTTTATATTAAACATGAATACATTTGATTTTGCAGGACAAATCTTGGTTCTTTCGCAAACTGTATTGTTCAAAATTAATTTTTTTTTCCTGTACTATAAATTCAGATTTTTTTTCGAAAATTCAAGTTGAATAAGGTCGGTAACTGCCCAAGAAGAAATTGCCAAAAAAATAGTACTGGCAAACCACAGCTACTTTTGAAAAACTCAAACAAAAACACACGCTCACAAATTCATATTGTTCTTGAGCATTCCCTATGGGGAATGGCACCGGTCCTGCGTGTGCCCCAGGATCGGTCCCATCGTGCCAGATACCGGTCCCCTGCTAAACCCTACCCTATGTAAACAACTGGCAACTTTAACATGGGCTTGTCATAGTAGGGGGTCATTTGTCCTGCTTTAAACCACATGGTGGCATGCCACAGGACTAACCAAAGATGGGCATAAAAGTAAACGAAAACTAAACAGCTTCCAATGGGTAAAATTCTGGCCAACTGGCTTTTTTTTGGTAATAAGCATTCTGGTTAAGTGGTATGTCCACCCTTTACCAGTCACAGGATTGGTAATTTTAGGACAGTTGACACTGCTTAACGCACTTCAATATTAAATTATACCAGTCCTGTGATAAGTCCTTCTTTAACCAGTCACTTTTAGGCCAATTGACTCCTCATTCCCCATATGGTTATTTGTTTTGCTTTTACTATGTGCTGCTAGAATTTTTTGTATGTTTTACTTGAAAATGTAATTTATCGTGGTACTACAATGAAAAAAAATCGGAAAAAAATATAATCCATCCGACTTCCACTATGAAATTTACAGGGAATATTAAGGTTATATTGAGCTTTAAGAAAATATTTTTTTTCAGATTTTTTGACTTGTTCGAAGATGGTGGAAAACAGAAATTAAACAAAAAAAAAGAAATATTTTAAAAATAAAAAAAAAAAAAATTAAAAAAAAAAAAATTTTTTAAAAAGAAGATTCAAATACCTTTTAAATAAGGTATTAAACTTTAAAATCCATTAACTAGTTTTAGAAAAACATCAGTTTGAAAGTTGTCATGTCGGATGACTTTTCACGATTGTGACGATTTTCAAATGCACATAACTTTTTGAAAAAACATTTTAATTTTTTTTTCTGGAAACACGAGTAAAATATTTTTTAATGTTTAATACGTCTGGCAAATTTAAAGTAAATCGGAAGATGTGTTGTAAAAAAGGTGTTCGGTCTGACATGAAATGACTCATATGCTATATTCACAATCAGGGTCACTTTTTTGTAACACAAAAAATAGCAAAGAATAGAATTAACTCCATTTTTTAAAAGACGCAAAAGTATGGTCAGTATGCAAATTGTACGAAATATTCCATAATCTTTGCATTTTTTATTTGAAATATCGTAATGGTGAATATATCTAATAGACAGACTTAATTCTGTATCTTTAATGTGTCAACTTTGTAACAAAAGATTTATAAAATAAAGAGTTGTTGCAAATTTCCCCACCAAATTTGTTGCCTTTTAACGTTGAATTGTGCTACCAAAAAGTGACACTATTTTATTGTCCGTAACTGTATATGCTCCAATATATGGTTTCATATGTGAACATTTTTAGCCGGGAAACTTAAACAAATCATGAAAACTTTGGTTTTATCAATTATTATTATCGACTTTGATTGCTTTCAAAATGGACTTTGTAGGAGAGGAGTAGCACTTTTAGATACCGTAACGATCTAATTGAAAAAATAAAAATTTCTGGAAGTTACAGGATCTCAAAAGTATACAAAAAACGTGTTTTTTGCACTTTTAAGTTAGAACCTGCAATGATAGGGCTATTCTGAGGTCAGACTCGGATTCAGAACGTCTAAAACCTTCTTGGTTAGAAAAATTTTATCAAATTTTGTCGGCCTGTGTTATTGGCATACTCCGTGCAAGCATATTTTCAACACAGTTTTTATTTTCTGCAAATTCAAATTATTTCTACCTCAGGATTGTGAATTGATATTGACTAGGGTACTTCAAAATTCTAGGAATTTTCCACCGCTTCACGGCTCAATTAATGTGAATACATATTAAAAGTGCAAGAAAGCAAATTTAAAAATGATTAATATTATTTAAATTTAATACCATAGAACACGATACATTAAATATATAAAATATTTTGGCGATAATTACAATTATGAGATAGAATTTTTAAATAAAACATCGGTTTCGCTACAATGTGGATTAAAACTAATCCGCAAGTAATAAAAACTTAATAAGATACGTAACGGGCCAATGTTCAAAGTTGCCCTTAATTTTTTTGTATTAAAAGTTTTTATATTTTTAGTACTTCAATTGGAAGGTTAATACCAAATTGTATTTCATTTGATACCAAATTTGTATATTGTTTCTTGAAGAAAGCTTTTAAAATGTTAACCCTTGAACGTGAAATTGGCATTAGAAAGATACACATTCTTAAGGCAGAATTAGTTTGTACGTTCTGTTCTGTTCCGAATCAGCTGTTTTGTTTCTGTTCAATTGAAAGTCTGTATGTGTAGTTAGTTTTCACTTTTTCGTTCTGTTCTGTTCCGGACAAATCTATTGAAAATAGAATTCAACGTTAAGTGACAGCCTAAAGTGCGTATGTATTGGTTTGTTGTGAAATCTTTTTCTCAATATTTGAATCAGGGATGGTAAAGTTGGTACTATAGTACTTTTCATGGTACTATTTGAACCTCAGATGTACCATGATACTCCTATTACTCATTTAGTACGATTTACACATTTTTCTATGTATGAATTTCTTGGTCCCTTTAAAATTCAATAATTATTAATTCGATTTGCTGTCTCATGTGAACAATGAATTAATTCGGAACCAAACGCTGTGAATTCAATCACATGATTTCACTGAGTGCGACTGATTACAGATGATTGTATTAGAGTTTTATTAATCGATTAAACTAATTATTGAATTCAATTACTAAGGGTTATAATTATTATTAACTAATTTTGATTTTCAAAAAAGTAAATAATAAAAATGTTATAAAAATGGGAAATTGACTATTAGCTGCGTGTTTTTAAAATCGAATGAGTTCACGAACAAATTTGTTTGCTACCAATTACAAGGATTAAATTCGCAAAAAACTGTGAGAAATGTAATTCAATACAGCAAGATATTAATAGCACATTCAAAAAATATTAAAAATTTGGTGATTTTAAGAAAAAATCTCAAAATTTAAAATTTTTTTTAAATCAATATCGGCTTATTTTCTTAGTACGCACTGCTCGTTTTTACATAGCTTTATGTACATTTTTTCGAAAAGTTTGGTATTGAAAATGCGCAAAATCGGTCCAGCGCTTCAAAAGTAATGAGTGACAATGTGAAAGTACCTCTAAATTTTCCATACAAATTGGTGTATAATGCACTGTATATTATTAGAATTCATTTCAGTGTCTGGTGTATAAAATATAACGCCATCTTTTTCCACCAGACGCTAAGAGGTGAATAATATTTAAAATTCACCGCAAATTCTTTTTTCTCCGCAAAAACTTTCTTTTTCACCTCAAAAATAGTTTTGTTACCTCAAAAATGTTTTTCACGACACAATTGATTTTTTTACATCCAAAAAAGTTTTTCACCCCAAAATTTTGTTTTCACCTCTTAACACATTTTTTTTTTAATATATTTTTGTTGTTTCATTTGTAATTGTTCATTTTGGAGGGTACAAAGATTTGTTTGTTAATTTATATTTAAATTTTTTTTATACTTGTGATGCCAAAAAAGTACTATTGGTACTATTTTAAAATCGCATTTATCATCCCTGATTTGAATGTTTTTGTTTTGAGTTTCTTTTGCTTTTTTAAACAGCTGATTCCTTTCACAGCAAAAGTAATTACAAAATATTACCTACAGAACAGAACGGCACAGAACGGCAACAGAAAGTAACAACTAACGAAGCCTTTATTAATTTTCTCTTATCTAACACTTATCCAAATGTTATTGCAATCGGAGCAGATCACTGAGAGGTGCTGCCTGGTTAGTTTTAAATAAATATTAGTTATTACTAGGGCAACCAAAAATAAGCTGGAGCTTATTTTTATTTAAAAGGATATACTTTTTTATACTAAATACAAGTTCTGATCATAAAATTATGAAAATTTTAAGCTATATTTGTTAGAGCTTTTCTTCTTCCTTAAAAACTAAGCTTATTTTAGCTTTTTTTCTTTTGAAAGAGAGCTTTTTTGCTATTTGTAACCAACCGGTATTGTAGTATTGAAGTATTTTTTTCCGAAGTATTTCGTACGTAACTCATGAAGGTCGCATTTGAAAGGTTACAAAATTGTCGATGATTTGATATACAACACGATTTTTTAATTGGACAGGTCAAAGTTCACTTCTATAAGTCGAAAGACTATATCTTTTAATGCAACCTTCTTGAAAATTAAAAAAAAAAAAAAATATGTGTTCGAAAGTAGAGATATTTTTGAATCCAGAAATTTAAATCATACTGTATTGTATTCAGGGTTGCCAAATACTTTTTTGCTTTACCCCAAACAAAACAAAAAATATCGCCAAAGAATCCCCAATTGAAATTCTTTATATAATTTGCCCACATTTACTAGACTTGCCAGACACTTTTTTTCGATATCAAATCAACAAATATACCCAAAATTCCCCAAATTCAACTATGTAATTTTTTAGTAAAATTACTTTGGGTTTTAAAATTGGCTTTTATTTAATAGAAATATCATTGTGAACTACAGCATTTTCAATTGTATTTCAGAACTTATAAATTGCATTTCAGAAGATATTTTATGTTTATCAATTGTATTTCCGAAATTATAACTTGTATTTCAGAAATTATCAATTGTGTTTTAAAAATTAGTAATTGTCATTTGAAATTATTAATTGTATTTCAGAATTATTAATAGTATTTCAATTGCATATATTTAAAAAAGTTTCTTTGTTATTACTTCTGAAATGCAATTGACAATTTTTGAAATACAACTGACAATTTTTGAAATACAATTAACAATTTCTAAAATATAATTATTAATTTCTGAAAAGCAATCGATAATTTTTAAAATACAATTAATAGTTTCTGAAATAAAATTTTAAGTCTAATATACAATGGATAATTGAAAATGGTGTAGTTCTGAAAATCAGTAAAATGTATCACTATTTTCAGTACAATTTTTTTTAATTCTCAAACTTTTATATTTTAGCAAGGAACCCCTTAGAGTTTTATTACCTCTGTTAAAAACTCCATTAAATTTAAAGGACTTTCAATTTCAGACATTATTTAATTTAAAAAATATGCTTTAGATTATTCATGGTTTTTTGTACATTTAACATGACGATTTAAAAACAGCCAAATTTTTATTTAATACAGACAAAAATAATCTAAATAGAATTATTGGTGGGTAAAAACCAAGCGAATTTTTGGAAAATTTCTAAGAGTCCTAAACGAGCTTTCGTGCTTGAAGAGAGTTTTCTAGAACAATGGCACAAAAATGACTCAGAAAACTAAATAAATTTGAACAGTTTGTGAATATTAGTATATGTTTTTTACCTTTATGAAAAATGTTTTTTACCTTCATACAAATATTTTAATTTTTAGTAATATATAGCTCATTTTTGATTAATTTAATCGTGATGTTATTCGCTTAACCCTTTATAGCCTCATGTAACATTACTGTAACAAACCCCAAAATCCCGAAATAATACATACTGAACTTATTTAGCTCGCTCGAGTGAAATTAGTACCAAAAAAATATCATAGATAGCGTAATTTTTGTTGGCTTCCGTCAGTTTGTCCCCATTCGTATTTGTATAACTTTGAAAATTTAAAATTTTATAAAAAAATAGAAAAAGTGCAAAAAATTGGGTTTTTTTATGAAAACCTGTAGATAAGTGAATAATATTTTTTACTTATTGTATACAATGCATATTTTTACATTTTTACATGAAAAAAATTATATTTTTATGTTATGTAACAGTAATGTCACAATCCCTAAAATGTCAAATAAATAATAAATAAAGGATATTTTTTAATTTCTAATTAATACGTTTTTTTATTTACCTTAACCTTTCCCGAACCAAAAATTTTTTAATTTTTAAGTTCATGGACTACAAAGGGTTAAATCTAAATGACATTTTTTCACATTATGAAATGTTTCAAGAATATTTTACATTGTTTTTATAAAAACCCTGGTAAAGTTGTTTGGAAAAAGCAGATGTCATATAGGCTTTAACTTGACTGATTTTATGGTAAATCTGTTTTCAATTTTTGTCAATATTTGTCAAAAATTTCTAATATCCTCAAAAACCCCACTACATATTTTTAAAATCCCCTGTCCCCAATTTAAAATGTTTGTCACCAAGACCAACAAAAAATCCCCAAATTTGGGGACAAAACCGCAAGCCCGGCAAGGCTGATACAAAGAAACACAAAATATGTAAAAAGAAGAGTCCGTTTTAGGATTAACACCGATTGCTATGAAATTCGGTTATGTTATAAAGAATCAAAAATTAAGAGACCCATGTTCTCTTATTTAGGAGTTAAAAAGTTTGGTCAAATATGACCTATTTTCAGCTTTTTGCGTTTTCTTCATGTTTTTTCAAAGATCTAATGAAAAGTATTTGAAATTCGCATTACCGGTATAAAATAGCATGTTCGAGCATGCTCAACTTATAGTGGTATTCGAAAAAACTCATTAATTTCGGGGGTTTTGTACTAAGAGGTATAGTCGGTTCAGGTCCAAACTCAAATATATTATTCTCGATTAAGTTTTAGTGTGCAAAATGGGCTGCGAATAACATTTATTTTTAATATTAAAGGAACTTCGCAGTTGTGGATTTCATAATTGACCTCACTTTTTAACCCATAAAGCTTAAAAAAATATGGGTCTCTTAACTTTTGATTCTTTATAACATATCCAAATTTGATCGCATTCGACGTTAACCCATGAATGGACTCTTCTTGTAACATATGTTTAATTTTTTTGCAAACTACGAGGGCGGATCAATAAGTTCGTAACTTTTCGAACTTCCCTCGTAGTTATATGAAATGCAACACTGCTCCCATCAAATACCACCTATTAATAGACTACTGTCAAATTTTGAGCAAGTTCAGTCATTTACTTTGTGTTTAACAGCTGTTCAAAACTTACAACCTCATAGATTTTTTTAAAAATGGGAAAAAGTGAATTTCGAGAGCTCATTAAACGTTATTTTTTGCGAAAAAAAGCAATCCAACCAAGGAAAAGCTAGATAAATACTAAGGGGACTCTGCACCATCGATTTCAATGGTAAAAAAGTGGTTTACTGCTTTCGTTGTGGTCGCACAAGTACAAATGACGCTGAACGTTCTGGACGGCCAATTGAGGTCAATACACCCGAAAATGTCGAAAAAATCCACGATATGGTGTTGGCCGATCGAAGAGTAAAGTAAGTGAGAAAGCTGTCTGCAAGATGGGTGCCGCGTTTGCTCTCAATTGACCATAAACGTAATCGTGTGGCAACTTCAAAGGATTGTTTGCAGTTGTTTAACCGCAATTCGAATGAGTTTTTGCTGCGTTTTGTAACTGTGGATAAAACATGGATCCATTACAACACTCCGGAGACCAAGCAGCAGTCTAAACAATGTGTTTCTCCGGGTGAACCGGCTCCGAAGAAGGCCAAGGTAAGTTTGTCGGCCAATAAGGTGGTGGCAACAGTTTTTTGGGATGCACGCGGGATAATCCACATTGATTATTTTCAAAAGGGAAAAACAATAAACTGCGAATATTATGCCAAAGTTCTTTTTCATCAAGATAATGCACGGGTGCACACGTGTGCAGTCTCAATGGCAAAATTCCATGAATTGTGCTACGAATTGGTACCTCATCCGCCATATTCTCCGGATTTAGCCCTCAGTGACTATTTCCTATTTCCAAACCTAAAGAAATGGCTCGATAGAAAGAGATTTAGCTCTAACGATGAAATTATTGATCAAATAAATGCCTATTTTATAGACCTCTAAAAATAATATTTTTTGGAAGGGATACAAAAATTGGAGAAACGTTGGACTAAGTGTATTAAGCTAAAAGGAGATTATGTTGAAAAATCTTTTTTTTTTTGTAAAAAAACTGTGTTTCATTTAAAAAGCCTTATTGATTCGCCCTCGTATCTAACTAGCTAATACCACTTTGAAATTTGTCACAACTTAAGAGAAGGAAACCATCTTTAACATATATGTTTTTTAAAATTTTGAAAAGGTCGCTTTTAAAGATATAGCCTTCTGACTTATAGGCCAAGAATAGAGACATTTGACCTTCCCAAATAAAAAATAAATTTTTTATCAAATCAATCTTTCAAATGCGATGAGTTGCGTACCTATAACACTTTTCAAGAAAATAACAATTTAGTTATTACAACTTTGTACATTTTTATGGTTTTTGCGTCTTTCAAGATATCATATTTCCGGATTCAGATGTGTCAGTGTCCCCAAACTTTGTATTTTGGTTAGTTCTCTGATAAACTTCATACATGACAACATTCATAAATTTTGGAAACAGTAATGTCAAAAACAGCAATATTTTAAGTTGAATTGAGATGGATTCAATCAAAATCTTTTTTCTAATCGAAGATGAAAAAAGTACACACTAAAAATTTTTTATATAAATAGAACATTTTTGGTCTTCAAAGTTTAGTAACGTCATGATGCTTGTTAGGAAAAGACCTAACCACGTGGTTGATTACTAAGAAGACAAGAATGGAGCAAAATTGATTATTAATAGGTTTTTTGTTAAAGTTCTGCCTATTATATAGGCTCTAGCTTTTCTAAAACTTCGGGTTCTGATGAGATCTTTAGCCAGATCGAAATACTAGTATCAACCTAGCTAATATGTTTGATTTGCTTTATTTTTGTAAATATACGGAGGTTGAAAGGTCGTTATAAATTGAAAATATGAAATATTTTAAATCAAACAGTTACGCATGTTTTGTTGCTTTGTTCGTTGTGTTTAATCGAGTGGATGTCTGAGTTTTTTTTGACATTCGTAATTGTTCGGATTTTATAAGTTCTTAAATATTGTAAATAAATGGCAACCCGAACCCACTACACAGGAAATAGTACATCAAAGCTGTGCCCACAAAAGTTGAATTTCATTAGTTTTAGACATGTTTCCCTTCAAAAATATATTAACTTTGGCCCCTCCATTTAAGCCTTAAACGTGAGATTGGTCAGCTAAAACAAAAGAAGTGTCCAAATTTCATTAAGTGCGGGAGACTGCAGTTCTTAGCCGAAAATAACTTTTCACAGCGGCATCTACATTATCGTCTAAGAAACATATTTTGTTTCCAGTTGAAAAAATTGTTAAGTTGGAACCAACAAGCTTTTTCATTTATAAAAACAGAGCGCTTTGTGGCTGCATGTGAAGCGCTACGAGCTGGGAGTATGAAAAGGATGCGGAATTGATACAGTGATTCCAGTTACCGAGAGGTGTAAATGGGTGCGAAGTGAGAAAAAAGTCGACAGTGTTCTGAGACCACACTGAATAAGTGTTGGCTCATTCACTAATTGAGCTAGGTGATTGTGCGCTTTAAAAAGTACTAACGGAAGCCATTAAGAGTACTAACGGAAGCCATTAAGAGTTGAGTATATTAAAATCGCCATCAACAATTCAGGCAACTCTCTAGGATTCCCGAAATGAAGGCAGAAAGAGAATAAAAAAATAAGTTCTTCCCAAGTGAATGAAGTGGGCAATGATCTTCAATTTAACCTAAAGGCAGTTAAATTCGAAAATAATAAATAATAATTGTTGCTGCCGCAACATAATTGCGAACGTAGGCAAGGCCCATATGAAAAATAAATAACGATAGAAGATAATAGAATTGTATATACAAATTCTGCGAATCAGTATCCTCTTTTACCTTGGTCTCACATAAGGCCTAAAAATCGGGTCGATGAAAGCGAATGTGAGAATAGTGCCAACATTTCAGTAGGAATCTAGTGCCACTTTAGCTAAATGTATTTCAGCCATCTGAACTGTTGTTCTTTTTTAGAACAAACAACTTAATTAAATTATGGGGGCCACCAGTCAGTCTAGGTGGGGCTTTCAAACATTTCCCCCACCCCAATTTCTGCCTTTGTCAGCGAATGACTATATTTGTATGTAGATGAGTATGAGTACATATGTATTTGAATGTATTTCAAATGAAACATTTTTTTCTTCTTCTCAATTGTTTGTTTGTAGAACAACAGACGGATTCTCATAGATAAAATACACATAAATTGGATGGATGTTTGGATGAATGAACGTGTGTATCTCTTATTGTTGTTTGAGTCTACTTCGCAGCATGCGATACAAATGCACATTCAGTTTGATTTTCAACTCGAAACGGCATAGATTAACTTCAAAACAAATATTAAAAAAGAACCGAAAAAAACATTAAAATTATTTTTTTAATTTTTTCCAAGTGTTTACATTAAACAATTTAAATCTTGTAGAGGGGCAGTTGTAATTGCTGAGAGTACCTCGCGTTCGTATGTTTATACAATAATTTCAAATAAAATTTGGAAATTGGAAAATTACATTAAAAATAACGCATTCAAACGATAGTGTGCGACTGCCATCGCGATCACCATCTTCACAAACTGTTATAGTATCCAGAGAGATGCACATTCATCCAAGTTCTCCGAATTCAGATATATCGCTGCAATCGGAGGAAAGTGCCGCCATTAAGATACAAGCCGGCTTTCGGGGATATAGAGTGCGCAAGCAATTGACACCTCGCACACACAATCGCAGTTCGTCAGCGAACGGTTATCAGAGTCATAACTCGATTCGGCGACGTCAACAGCGTCATCAACAACAAGCCATGTCTCAAAATCAGGGTTCCGTAAACAATGGTGTCACTTCTGCATCAGCACAACTCAGGGATGAACGCAGCAGTGGCTCAGAAGGATCCTCTGTAGAAGATCGGTGTGCCACCAAAATTCAAGCTGGCGTTCGGGGATTTTTGGTGCGTAAAAAGCAAAAAGTCGCTTCAGATGCAGCAACTAAAATCCAAGCAGGATTTCGTGGATTTAAAGCTCGCAAAGAAGCTCAAATTTTAAAGCAAAAGTGAAAAGTGAAGAAGAAACCCAAATAAATATTTATCTAAAGACAACAAATGAAAGTCAAAGTGTACAGAAATTAAGAAAATTTGTACAAAAAAAAAAAAAAAAATGTAATGAACAAAAAAAGTATGATTGATGATTCAGAATATAATAATTGAATATAAATTTATGTAACTACACAGAAAAAAAAAATATTACCCACCGAATTGAAAAATGTCGTTAGGTTAATACAACCAATAAATTCGGTTAGTGCAATTATATTTAAATGTGATTAATATTAATTTTGGGTGCTGTAACTAAAATTTAGTTCTATTAACCGAATTTTATTGTGAAAACCAATATTTAATTGATCCAACTGATTTTAATCATAGTAACCGAATTTCAGTTGAAAATCGTTAACAGTTTTCTCTGTGTGCAACTATCACTAACACTACACACAGAAAAATAAAGTTACAACCGCATTGACAAGTGTATTTTGGTGGCTACAACTAATAAATTCGGTTAGTACAACCATATTTAAATGAAATTTTTAAATATTTTAGTTGTTGCAACTGAAATTCAGTTGCATTAACCGAATTTTATTGTGAAAACTAATATTCAATTGTACCAACACAATTTTAGTCGCAGTAACCGAGTTTTGGTTGACAAATAGCAAATTTTTTTTCTGTGTGTAAATTTCAGCATTTACACTGTTTTGGATTTTTGCAACTCTTGAAGCGGAATTTAAATACTTATGACACAAAAGATATTTCCGAATTTGTTCAGAATTCAGGGGGTATAGGGACGCTAAAATGGATTATGGATTATGTGCAAAAAAAAGTGGTTATGAAAAATTTTTTTTTCCTTGTGATTTCTGTTCAGAAAACCATTTAAATCACTACACAAGAGTTTTAGCCTACTAAAAAAAATGATTCCAGATAAAAATTATTAGTTTAAATTTGGAGTGAAACTAACATTCCTACTTGTGACTTGTTATGACTGTCATAAGATCATTTTTAAGACTGAAAGTCTTAAATTTCTATACACAACAACAATAAAATTCAAATTTTATATGTCATTTTATGATGACGTCTGTACAAGATTTTTATTTTTTCTAGTTTTCAAACAAAATTTCAAATAAATAAAAGTTTTTGTAACTATTGCAACAACAAACACATGGGGAATACAGTCTTAACTAGAGTCACAACATTTTTCGTTAGAATAGTTCTCTAAATTTGTTTTTAAGGACTTTCAAATGCTTTTAATTTGATACCAATCTTGCTCCTGACACTTCTGGAAAAATATTGAAAAATAATGAAAAGTCAAGCAAAATGATTTTTTTTCGCATGGTTCGCATCAAATTTGGCCAAAAAAATCAAATTTGGTATCAAATTAAAGGTATTTTAAAGACTTCTCCAACAAATTGTATTTCACGTCTATTTCTGAAGTTATTGCGAATTTTGAAAATTTTGTTTTTTTTTTTCTTTTAAGGTCATCAGAGTGACCCTTTAACTAATAATTAGTACCCCGAATATTTTGTTTAGTAGGCTTGAACTCTTAAGTAGTGATTTATGGGGTTTTTGTGAAAAAAAAATATTATCATAACCAGGTTTTTTGCACATAATGCATTTCAGCGACCCGTAAACCCCTTCAAAAACAAATCTAAAAAAATTCTCAAAAAATATGTTGGGCCATAAGTATTCATATTCTCATTCAAGAGTGAGTTGCAAAAATCAAAAAAAGTGGAAATGCTGAAACGCCATCCATCCATCCAACCGCCTAAGGTAATTTATCTATTAAATAGTACACTACCCACTAATGTTATTCCTAAAATTGATTGCAACTATTTTTTGAACAAATAGTCGTATATAACTAAACATGAATGTATCTCAAATAAGTAGTTAGATAAGTTAGTTTGTCCAAGTAAAAAAATTTTAAATATAATATTAAGCTATTTAGACAGACATCCACTTGTAGAATGTTATAAAAAACTACTTTGTAGCAATTTCCTTTAAATTAAGCAAATATTTACTTTTAAAATATAGATATAAATTTTCGTAGAAGTATTTTGTAGCAACTAACCAACTTTGAATTTATAACGGATGTACTAAATGTTGTATGTGTTGTGAATAGTCGTATCGAAAATAGAGATGGTCAAATTTTATTTCAAAATCTACAACAATAGTACGATACAACATTTGTAACTATTTTTAGTGTAATATGTTCAAGTGTGATAACAGAGTGAAAATCCAAACCAAAAAAAAAAAAAAGAAAATCCCAAAATCTTCGTAAAATTTAAAATAAAATTTTACCATCTCTATTTTCAAAATACAACATACACAACACTTAGTACACCTTGTGAACTTCTTTTATTATTGTATTATTCTAATTGTGAAAATTTTAATGAATTATTAAAGCAATCTTTATGCTAAAAATATAATATAAATATATAAAGAAACAAAAATTTATAACAAAAGTGCCTGTTTTATTATTCAATCGATTGAACAACTGTTGTTGTACAGGTAGGGAACTAAATTTATGGTACAAGTGTTTATTTTGAATATTTTTTATCCAAATATAGGAAAGTGGGACCTTTTATATAAAATAAATAAATAATTTTGATGAATTATTTTTAACATTCTAAAAAAATGATTCAATATAATAATAAGTATATGGTACAAAATGACATAAAATTAAAACTAACTTAATATTTCAAAAAACTTAAGACATTTTATAGAAAGCAAATTTAGTTATAAATCATTGTAGTCTCTGGGACTAAATGCAACTAAATTTAACGGCTTTGCGATGTGGAAAATATTTGTATTCGGCGTAAATTTAAGGATTTTTTAAAAATCTCTAATTATATAAATAAAGGGGGATTTTTTAGCAACTGTTTTTGGCAGCTCAGCTGTTTTCGTGTAACATGTTTCTGTTAAACATGTTCAGTTTGGTCTATAATTTAACCATAAATCAACTTACAAACGAACAACGCTTGCAGATTATTGAATTTTATTATCAAAATTCATGCTCGGTTAAGAAAGTGCATCGTGCACTTCTTCTAATTTATGTTCAGTTTGGGCAACCTTCTGAGGTGGCTATTCGGAATCTTGTGACTAAATGTCGCACCCAATTTACATTATTGGACATTAAACCACCAACACGCATATGTAGAGTGCGGACAGAGTAAAATATCGCAGCTGAATCCGCCAGTGTTGTTGATGACTGTGAATTTGTTACTAGACTACGCGGAAAATTTTGCAGAAGGATTTGGGTGTAAAACCTTTTAAAATACAGCTGGTGAAAGAATTGAAGCCACATGCTCTACCACAACGGCTTACTTTTGGTGAATGGGCGCTGGCAAAGTTGGATGAAGATCCACTTTTTTGTCGGAAAATTGTGTTCAGCGACTAAGCTCATTTCTGGTTGAATGGATACGTGAACAAGCCAAATTACCGTATTTGGTGTGAAGAGCAGGCAGATATTGCAAGAACTGCCAATGCATACTGAAAAATGCACTGTTTGGTGTGGATAATGGGCGGTTGGCATCATTGGACCATACTTTTTCAAAGACGACGAAGGCAGGAACGTTACTGTGAATGGCGAGCGCTACCGTGAGATGATTACAATTTTTTTTTTGCCCAAAATGGAAGAGCCGGACTTGGTGACATGTGGTTTCAACAAGACGGTGCCACATGCTACACAGCTCGTGAAACAATAGCCCAATTGAGAGGCGAGATCGGTGAACAGTTTATTTAACGTTTGGAATTTATTCGTGAGATGCCGCCCTATATGTTGGAGAGAGTATGCCAAAATTGGACCCAGAGTGTGAACCTTTTGAGGCGAAGCCGCAGTCAACATTTTCATGTAAATTATCTTTAAACTTTGAATTATATAGATCGTTCTATCGACTCAAATAAATATTTCATATATTTCTCTAAATTTTATGTGTTTTTTTTTTTAAATCAAATCCGAAAGTTCTTAAAAAATCACCCTTTATTAACCAGTTTGATTTAACAAAAACAAAAACTAAAATAAAATGTTTTGTATATATTAATTCCACATTTATTTACGATTTCCAGTCGAAAGTATCAATAAAAATCGTTTCTTAAAGTCAGCACACCTCTTAAGTCGTTTGAACTGAAGGGACATTTAGATGAAATCTAAAATTCAAAATTGTTTTAAACTTCCCAGCAAAATAGTAAAATCCAAAAAACTGGTTTCAGAACAACTTATACTGTATTATAACATGTTCTAATTTCTGTTCTGCAACTGATTCTTTTTATATGGAGTTTGTCCTATTTGCAATAGGTTCTTTACCTCCAAACAAGAACATTTTTACCACCGGTTACCAGGAACCTGTTCTATGTAACCGATGGTAAAAGAAGTTGTTCTAAAACAGGTTCAGAGGTAATCTGTTCTAAAAAAATTTTGCTGGGTTTAAAAAAAAAATTAAATAAAAGTTCTACATAAAATGTATAATATATTTTCTACTGAATGTAACAAATATTAAAATACAAGTTTGTACCTAAAGGTAATCCATTTATTCCATAAAATATTGTAGGAAAATCCACCTTGGCCTTTTATTCTTGTTAGGGATGCTTATATTATAAAGAAAAAGTTTACATGTATGCCCCCTTCCCATCCTACCAGCCAAAAATTGAGCCCGAAAATCCAATATCTGAAACTTCTCAGTCCATTTTTACCATTAAAGCATTCGAATAGCCAAAAAAACTGTATTTGATTTAGTTCTGGTCTTTAGATGAGATTGTAGCTTTCTCAGTTTACCAGATACACCTAATGCTCCTTTTTTTGGAGATAAAGGTTCATTATAAAAATCGGAGTTTCTTATTAAATATCTTGACTATATTGCCCTGATGGATAGTTTATGCATATACTGATTTTTGTTCAATGACCAATATACTAATGAACATATTTAAATAAAACCATAATGTTTTATTGCATTATCCAAATTTGTATATTTATTTAAAAATGTGTACACTGTAGTGTAAAATAGGGCTTACGTAGGGAAAACTTTCCCCTTAGGGGAAAGTTAGGAATTTGAATTTTAAGCTAGGAATTTGAAATTTGGTATGTCGGTACTTAACACGAGTAGACATCTGTATAGAGAGTATTTTGAGAGATTTCTACGGGCAGGGGAAAAAGTGGTAAAAGTCTCCCCTTGGCTAGAAATTTGGCATTTAAACTTCATGTCTAGAATCGCGGTAAAAATAGGGGTTAAAGTACACCTTCTTTTACTGATTAAGGGAGGATCTTGAAATAGGCTATGCGGGTTCCTTATCCCGCGTAGGCAGAGGTTTTTGGAAATCCCTACAGGGAGGGCCAAAAATTGGTATAGTCTGCCCCTTGACGGCCTGGCAAAACGGCTTAAGCGACGTACTTGAAATTTGGTGTGTGGGTTTTTAATGGCTAAAGGTTTTAAATTTAAATGATATGTTCCTTTGTATTTGATAAGTTTGTTCTTTAATCCGACGAGATTTTTCGAAATTCCTGCTAAGAGATTGCTGCTCCCAAAAGCCGCTAAAGCAATACTATTAAAATTTGGTTAATCAATGCACACAGCATGAACCGTGGAATCCAGGAACTTTTAATCTGATAAAACTGGGTACTAAACCATATTAACAGGGAGTAACACAAAGAGGAAGTCTTCCACTTAACGTCCTGCCAAACGATTTACGCAAAAAGTCTGATATTTAAAATATTTTTTTTGAGGTATGGGTTAATTTATTGAATATATCTTTTGTGTTTTTATAAAATATTGGTATACATGGGGTTTAGAAGAAAGAAATTCTTTCCTTATTTTAATTTTAAAGTGTTTATTCAAAAATTATTGGTAAATAATGGATAACAAAGAAAAATTAGAAATTTAGTTATGAATCGCAGTGTTGAGATCTAAATTTTCCGTCGTCTTTTGTTAGAGTTTTAATAAATCATAATTAATCCGCAGAACAACCGACGTCTTCGTCTATTTCGTGTGATTCGATACAGTACCCTGTTTCTGTAAATTTCGCATCGAGAAAAGTTTCGCAAAAAACATGTATAATACAACCTTGCTCTGGTTTACATAAGGTGAGACAGTTAAATAAAAAGTCAATCAAAAAAGCTAATTAAACGCTGTTTTTTGTTATTTCTTCTTCTAATTACATATTTAAATAAATTCCATTTGTCCAAAGTTTTCAAAGTTAAAAATATGAAAAATTTAGCTCTAAAAATGTAGTCAACTTTATTATCTCTTAACTCACCTTGTAAAAAGCGGGGGTGATGCGAACTTAGTACTTTTGGCAATATTTATGGTGCTTTTCAATGTCACAAAATGCCAAAATTTTGCTCATGGTGCCAAAACAAAAAAGCACTAAATTCGTGCTTTTGTAATTTATCTTTAGATAGATCAGTAATTTGTTCAAAAAGCGCTAAAAGAGTTGTAAAAACTATTATTTTTGATTTTTTGTAAGCTGGAAAGTAATAACATTTTACGCAAGCAAATCATTTATGTTTTTATCTATAAAGTATAACATGTCGATATAGCACAGATGGAAGAGCGATTGACTGACAACCTGGAGTCCAGGGGTAGAATCCCGTGTGGGTATATTTTATTGGAAAAAAAATATTTGAATAAAAAAAATATTTTATAATTACATTTAGCTTTTTAAAATTTATTTTTAGACTCATTATTTTTGTCCATACTAGTAAGCATATATGTAAATATGTCATTATTTTGGGCAAAAGTAATGAGATTGGTAATGACAAATGTAAGTACTTGTCATTGCCAAATATACACTGGGTAATTATTATGACATTTAAGGAGTGAGATAAAGGGAATGTTTCCAATCGTGGCCTGTTCGCTTAAGTGGACTATTGGTTTTTTTTTGGCTTCTTTCATACATATGTCAAAACTGTCATCGAGTATAATTTCCGGTAGCGAGTATAATTTCCGGTATCTATTAAGAAGTATTGGTTTCCAGAAACCAGATTTGGACGACGTCAATTACATCATTCACTTGTGAAATTTTCTATATCATTAATAATTTCGGTAAAATGCATTATTTTAAAAGTCAAAGTCTGATCAAACCGCAGTATTTTAAAAAAACAGCTTTTTTAAAGTCTTAAAAAACATGTTTATTACAAATTATTTCCTTATATGTCGTTGCCAAATCTTTTTATGCAAGTCTTACGGAATCCAAAGATGTGAATGAAAATCAGAAAATCGATACTTAATATAGTAGACAAGAGATTAACATAAAAAAATATTTTATCGAAAAAATAAAAATCAAAATTTTACAAAATAACTTCCACATAGTTGCCCATATTAACGGCTTAAGCTACGAGAGTTATTGATACTTCATTTTTAAGCTACTTAAATCGAGGTTTTACTGGTACGGAAAAGTTATTCACTTTATGAAGGCAAATTGCATTTTTTTAAATCTGTGATTCATACAGTTGTATTCAAAAACCTGGATTTCCAAAAAAAAATAAAAAAATAAATGTTAATTAAAAAATTATTCTTCAATAACGTAACACGTAACAATCATAATTTGATACTCATAATCATATTATGATTCTAGATGTTGAAAAATCGTCCTCAGTGATCATAATATGATTAGTCAGATTCATGTTTATGATTGTGAATATCATAGTACGAAAATTTCTTGTCCCCAATCATGTTCAATCATAATCCGGTTGCATTGCAAAATCCATGTATGGATCAAAAAAGGGATTTGGTTACGGCATAGTGGAATAATTTAGTTTTTCTGCAATACATCGATTTTAACCGCGGACAATAACAGTAGCTTTAAAATAAGATATTAACAACGAATCGCGTAGCTTACACCGTTAAAAAGATATAAACGATTTTATCCGACTACTTTTGTAAAATTTTCAAATTTTTTTCGTATTTATTTTGAAACGCGATATTTGAAGATCCTCTGGGACCAACTTTCCTAAACTAGCTATTATATTCCAAGATTGGTTGAAATCGGAAAGGATGTACGAAATCGATTGGTTGATGTTATACATATGTTTTCAGTCTATGGAATCACCGAAGAAATTAAAATATTGTGTACAAAAACAATTTTGGCATTAAAAAAATTCAATTAAAATTTTGTTTTCTAAGTTTCCACCAAAGACTTGTGCTGGGGACGCCACTGAGTGCAAGAATA
The DNA here is from genome assembly GCA_021234595.1 of Delia radicum. Taxonomy (NCBI): domain Eukaryota; kingdom Metazoa; phylum Arthropoda; class Insecta; order Diptera; family Anthomyiidae; genus Delia; species Delia radicum. The sequence continues at coordinate 151,321,038 of CM037851.1, read as the reverse complement.
AGTTTAAATGCAGATTGCAAGTGTTTAAAACGTTTTTAACAACACCTGATAGTACAGAATAAGGGTTTCTGTCTCTAAAACACTAAATATATACACAGAAAACAGACAGTCGTGGCTACCTTATATGATCATTCTATTGTTTCGGTTGGTGCGACCGAAATTTTCGGCTGTGATAACAACCATTCGATTAAAATAAGAGAAACTCTGCCAAGACAATATAATTTCGGTTGCTTTAACAAAAACTCGATCATAACTACCCAAAAATTCGGTAGCTGCAAGCGACATTTTCACAAAAAGTTTGATATTGAAAATAAACAAAATCGGTTTAGCGGTTCAAAAATTATGAGTGAAAATGTGAAGGTACCTCTAAATTTTCTATACAAATTGGTATGGAATATAATGCATTGTATATTAGTACAATTTTATATGAAGTTATATAAAATATAACGTCATATTTTTACACCAGACGCTAAGAGGTGAATAATATTTAAAACTTACCTCAAATTTTTATTTCATCTTAAAAATTTTTTTCACCACAAATTTTTTTTTTCACCACATTATTTTTTTTTTTTTTGTTTTATTTGTAACATTTAAACGAAGGAGGGTAAAACCAATTTTAATGCATGTACTTGTTTTTTCTCAAGCTGTAATTTGACAAGCAGCGATAGAAATAAGCCAGCTTGTATCGGCTGGGAGTATCAATTTTCAAAAAAATAAAATTAATTTTTTTTTATTATAAAGAGGAAGGTCGCATAATTCCAGGAACATATTATCACTTATAACTTCTTTTATGTTAAAAAGTGAACTTTGAATAAAGTTATCTTTTAAAAAGTCGTCAGACTTTGTGAACAAAATAATAGCGAAACAAAGCAAGTTTTGAAAAAGCGGGGCTTCGTACTGGGTTGGAATTAAAGAAACAAACCTAGTTCTTTTACATGCGACTTTTAAAGGTATTTGAAATCCGATTTTTTAAAATAGTTTGAATATTTCACAACTCTTTTTGGGATATTATTATTTTATTAAAAATAAATAAAACTTTAAACTTACAAAAGAAAAACCATAGATTACATAGATCTCGAACTCTTTGACATTAGCTGTCAGTGCACGTAACTCATGAGAATGTGTTATACATAGATGGTATACCCATACAAAAATATTTGAATGTGTATGAAAAAATGTGTTTGTTAATAAAAGAAGAGTTTGATATCTATGTTATCTATGAGAAAAACCCTTACAAGTGAAAATTCTGATTTTGTTAAATATTTAACATGTGATAGAGAAGAAATAATAAGCCGATTTCAATTGTTTTTTTTTCGGTCCACGCTTAGGAGTACAACATCGTCCGAAGTTTATTTATTTTTAATATTTTAAATTTGAAATGGTGTTGTGTTTACGTATGAAAAATCTCTGTGGAATTAGGTCTTCTTAATCTTTAAGCACACGCCGTCTTCCCTTCTTCTTTTCACCGTCGGCACTTTTTATTTTTTTCCTCATATGCTTGGGTATGACGCGCAATACTTCCGAATCTATTTGTACGGGCATTGAATTTTGTCTCATTGCAAGCCATCTGATTTTGTTTTCCTCAATTTTTTTGGCGCGGACTGCCGCTGTAGACGTTTTGACTGAAATATGAAAAAAGAACAAAAACATATATTTTATACATTTACGAAAACAACAAATAACATAATAATATTCATTGAAAATTGTATCAATTAAAACATCTTGAGCAAAACTAAAAATATTTATACATAGTATAACAAGATGTTCATTCATATAAATTTATATTTATATAATAAATACGCCCAGGTGGAAATCGCCAACGGTACAAAAAACTTGTACTGGGAGAAAACATTTGTTTTTAAATTGAACGTATCATTCAAAAAGTTCTCTGTCAGCTCTGTTTTCAGCATATTATCTATGTACTCTAGGCTGGCCCACGCTTCACAGTGGGATATAGCACATAATTTTTGGAAATAATTCGTCCATTTATTACCAAGTTGTCCATTTGCAATGAAATTTGGAAGTGGCTTAAGTGACGTAATATCGAGTTTAAATTTTAATGTTTAACCTCCCAGACCCCCGGGGGCGGAAGCATGATTCCACAAAGTAGCGCACTTTATTTATAATAAATTTTGAGTGCTCGCCATTTTTTTGTTTCTCATCAGATTTTCAAAATCTTAACACAGTTGTAATGTGCTGGTAGAGACCAACAAAAAACATGCTTTTTTGTGTGGGGTATATCCTATAGTTCCCGAGATAACCCCATTCGGAAATGTGAAACTCTAAATTAGGTCCGAGTCAGGTCCAGTTTTTTGAGAATACCGGGAAAAATTGAAGCCAATTTTGTGTTTAAAATATTAGTTATTTAACCAAATAATTTCCTTATTAAATAAAACTACTTTCGCTCAAAAACTACTTTTGCTTAAAAAATTAATTTAAATAAAATCAAATTTTAGCGATTTTTCCCCAAAAAGCCCCAACAGTCTTTTGTCTCCAGATAAATATTTTCTTTCAAAACATATAAAGTATGCTTACTTATTGTAAAAGATTTTTTCATGTAAAAGCGAGTTGTGTCAAAAAAATCTTTGATTTGAATATACTTTTCCCCCCAGGCCACTTTTAAATTTGCCACATTTTTTAGGCAAAATTAGCTTTAACCTAGACTTGGGTAATCTAGTTCGCTCTTTCTAGTTCAGTTGATCTCAGTGAACTAGGTCGCTCTTCTAGTTCAATCGATCTTTAACATTTCGTTCAATCGCTCGTTAGATCGTTTGTTTCATAATTTTTAATCGAATTATTCATATGAGACACTTCCTTTTAACATTAACAGAAATTGAGCTGGCAAAATTAAAAAGCAAAATTAAACTCAAAAGACCCATAAAAATTTAAATATTACTCAAATGATAAAAAAGAACGAAAGATTTAAAAGAGCTGAAGATTGCGAACTAGCTCACTAGTTCAAAGTAAAGACTAGTTCAATTGAACTAGCATCGTACACAACTCTAATTTAACCCACTATTCTAAAATTTTCAAGCCTCGAATTAGGTAGCGGAGCAGGTTGTAGATACTCCAACATATACCGAATTTATTGGACAAGTCTCTTCGAACTCGAAAATTTGTATGCAAAAAATGTCACACTTTGGGTGGTCATATTGGTGCCCCCGGGGATGGGAGGTTCAACTACAAAAATTAATTTCGATATTACGTCTCTTATGCCTGTTCCAAATTTAATTGCAATCGAACCACTAAGTAATAAATGACCGAATTATTTCCAAAAATTATGTGATATATCCCACTGTGCACTTGTATGGAAAAATAAAAATATATTCCGATTCTTTCTCCACAAGCTTGCGTTTGTTCATTTTATCAAAATATACGAGTATACCAAAAATTATCTCAATCGGACGATATTTAGAGGTCGCTAAATGCGAAATGCGACTTTTGCGTTTAGGCTCTTACATAACGTGTAACTACACACAGAAAAAAATTTAGCTATTTGCTAACTGAAATTCGGTTACTACGACTGTAATGGCCGTAATTTCAAGCAATATATACCTACTGGTGCTTAGATACCTACCGTGTACACGAACAAAATCGGGTAGGTATCTAAGCACCGGTGGGTATCTATTGCTTGAAATTACGGGCATAATTCGGTTATATTAGTGTTCACAACAAAGTTTTGTTAATTCAACAGAATTTTAGTTGTAACACATAAAATCTTCAAAAATCGAATGTAATTATCGTTGTACTAATTGAATTTATAAGTTGTTACCATTAATCAGGCACGTAGCTAGGGGGGGGGGGGGGGCTTGGGGGCTAGAGCCCCCCCCCCCCCCCCCCCCGAAATGATTTGACAAATTTAAAAACTTAATACAATTCGTTAGAAAGTAACAATGTTATTGATAAATTTAATATGAAAATATTTATTTTTGACTTGGATCAAATAGGAAATAGTTTTATATGGTTCGAATCTTAAAATTTCGTTAGAAAACATCGCCTGCAAATGGGCGGCTATCATTGTTAGAGTTGATTTTCGACAAAAAGCAATAAATAAAATCATTTCATAAGAGATTTCGAAGTCTTTGACTTAAAATATAATCAAAAAGTTGTTTGAGACAAGCAAATTAAAAAATTAAATATGTCTACACAGAAAAAACTAAAATTGAGTTTTAACTAAAATATTTGTTGATTCAGCAAAAGTTTGAATTCGGCCGTGTTGATGCAATTGTAGTAACAACTAAAATAATTTGTATCTATTTAATTAATATTATTTTCAATTACATATAGTTTTATTCACATCTATTAAAAATTTAATTGAATATTGTTTACTATTGGGAAAAATTACAAAATTTTTAAAAAATCCCCAAAATTGTAAAAAAATCGCCAAAATTTAATAAATCGAGACCATTTGAAAAAATTGCAAAATTTGAAAAAAATTGCCAAAATTTAAAAAAAAGTCCTCAAAATTGCAGAAATTTAAAAAACTCCCAAAATAAACTCCAAAATTCGAAAAAAATTAAAGAAACGCGAATTTTCTACTTTAAACGATTTTTTAATTTTGGCGACTTTTTAAAATGTTTGCATTTGTTTCAATGTTGTTATTATACGTTATAAAAACTGAATTTTTTTTTTATACCATACAACTAAGACTCAAAATTAAGTTTACTTGTGCCGTAAAAGTCGTTACTTTACTTACAGGGCAATCTTTTTATATAAATTTGGTTTGCTACGCACGCATCTGGTAACATCGTTTTCAGTATTTTTTTTACGATATATATTTCGATATCTCATATTTTTTTAATTTTTTGAAACAAATTTAAGCCTCAAACTTTGATCGATATGCATAACATGTTAACGTGGTCCAATGGGACTCAAATTTTCTCAATTTCTTTTTATACTAAATGTAAACAAATTTCTATCGGCGCTCCTTGAAATGCGACATTTTAAAATCAAGCAGCTAAACCAGTCTTTGTGTTATAACGATGTAGTTTTTTTTAGACATTTTAAAGGGTTTTTATTTAAAAAATTGATTAAAGAAAATTTTAAAAGCGTTTGAAATTATCCAAAATATAAATCAAAGGGAATTCGAAATACATAATTTAGTTTAAATAAGACCTAGGCGATGTCAGGTATATTTTTAAAATTATTCAATTTTATATTTTTTTTTTATTATTATTTCTTTCAGACTACAATCACGCTTGCTTGGAAAATTTACGATTTTTTTAATACAAGACATGAAGTATAGCCCCCAATCTTAAAAAAAGTCGGATATATGAAAAAGGGGAAAAAATAGTGAATAATTTGTTAAAATAATTCAAATAAGTGGCAGCCGGGGTCCACGACATAGTGTCAAAATGGTTTTCAAAATGTGTGTTTTCTCGAGCATTTTAACGATGTTTTTAAATAAGACTAAATTTCCTAATTTTTAAACATATTTTCATACAAAGATGTGTTAAATTTCACCACCAATTTAAAAAATTGATACGTTTTTCATATATTTTTGCTGCTTTATTACCTATCCGAATTTCATTAAATGGGAACCCATCGGAAAAGCTTCCTTGTAAGTGTCAGTCAAATTATATAGGATATTTGCTTTTAATTTGTTTTTTGGACGGTTATAAATCTTTAATTTTCCGAGTTAAAACTTTTCATAAAATAATACATTATTTTATATGCATTTATAAGGTTTTGTCTGCCAGTGCATTTAACCGGACATGATTATATAAATTCATATATAAAATTAATTTCGTAGAAAAAATTTAATATGATGTCATATATAGTTGCGTATAATTGTATATTGCATTTAGAATACGCTAAAACTAATCCAATTAATAATTACGTTATATTTATATACCTAGACATTGCAAAATAATATATATTTTGATATTATATCATATTTTAAAAAACACAATTTTATTTTAAATAAAATTTCCAAATGCTATGGAATTTGTTACAAATGCAAGCGGCTAAAGTCTAAAAGGGTTAATAGATATTTCCAATTTTCATAACGTTTTAAAATCAAAAACTGGAAATTTATACCGCTATATAAAATCGTATTAAATTATATCGCGTCATTATTCGGATGTTATTTAATTATTATGCCTATTTCTCGGATAAAACTGTATTAAGACTCATATTAAATTACGTTTTCAAATTTTATGTGTCGCGGATTGTGATCAAACAGATTAAAACGTTGTTTCGCGATATAGACATCAAAATTCGCAAAATAAAGAACACAATAAGTAAAAAATTAAAAAATGCATTTTAAGGAAATGCACTTTATGCGGGAGGTTTTTGTTTCAAAATGACCTGAGAAAGCGGTTTCTATTATTAATACATAATTGCCCATCACGTGTAGCAAAAATTTAGCAAAAAAAAAGCTGTTACTCTAGTGTGCAAAAACAAAAATATATATAATCAATATAAAAAATCGAAAAGCCCCCCCCCCCCCCCCCCCGAAACAAATTCCTAGCTACGTGCCTGCCATTAATATACACTTTTCAATTGGGTTGGCACTTTATTTCTCTGTGTGTACTAGCAAAATTGTTGATTAATAGGTTTCTTGTTAAAACTTTGCCTATTCTGGATGTTCTAGCTTTTCTAAAACTTCGGATTCAGATGAGATCTTTAGCCAGATCGAAATACTAGTATCAACCTAGCTAATATGTTTGATTTGCTTTATTTTTGTAAATATACGGAGGTTAAAGCTTGTTATAAATAAAATAATATAAAAATAGCCTCGATGTATATAAAACAAAAAACTAATAAAACTGTAAAATATATTATTTGAGACAGAGTAAAAACTAAATTTTTTTTTTTATAAATTGAACATTTTTGGTCTTCAAAGTTTAGTAACGTCACGATATGTGTTGGGAAAAGATCCTAGCCACGTGTTCGATTACTAAAAAGAGAAGAATGTAGAAAATTGTTAAAGCTCTGCCTATTCTGGAGGCAATGCTCAATTCGAAAGAAACAACAAGATTACCGATCTTTAATCCTAAATATTTCGGCTACGCTGAGCTTAGTTGCGTCCCCAATTTATTCACTTATGGGCTAGATTTTTCTCAAATTTGCATTAAAGATTTGCCTGTTTTAACGCAAATTGATTTTTTAAAAATCAAATATTTTATCTTAGTTAAAGGTAAAAGACCCTCATTAGCATTCGGTCATCAAATTTGTTTAATAAATGTGCAGCATTGAGAAGTAAATCCACGTTCTTAGTTTCTACTTAATTTTACTATTTTTTCACAATTTATCATCCCATTTCGCAATCGGTCAAAGCATTTTTGTGCTTAAGCTAAATGACAAATCTTAACAATTATTTCTTGTAAAAAAGAAAAAAACAACAACGTGCGGTTCATGGGATAATTGCAAAATGTGCCTAAAATTTCTATGACAGCATAGCGAAAAAGGACGATCTAGGAGTTTATCTTTTAGTGTAATATGTATGTAAATAGATTCAAAAATGTTGTGTACCAAAATTCAGCCAAAAAGTTTGTATTTGCGAAATTTATTTTAACAAACATATAAGTACTTATTAGCATTGGCAAAGACTTACAATTGTCATTACAAATCTCATTACTTTTATATATATTTATAAACACCTTACGAATAATCAAAAAGTAATGAGTCTACAAATAAATTCTCAAAAAAAAAAATTTTTTTTTATTGGAAATTTTTTCAAATAAAATGTGCCCTAACATGATTAGAACCCGGGCCTCCGGTCAATCAATCGCTCTACCAACTGAGCTATCTCTACACAGATAAAAACATAAATGACTTGCTTGCACAAACTATCATTACTTTCCAAATTATAAAAAGCAAAAATATGTAATTACATGTCATTGCCGTTTCTACACTGGGTAGATTTAAATTCTAATTTGAGTAAAACTATGTCGGGAAATGTGCAAAAATATTTTTCAGGGATGGCAGCAATACCGCTTAAATATCGTTATCGATTCAAAAGCCTTTCAACTGACTATCGTTATCCCTAAACTACCGTTACCGAAACAATTGAAATACAATTATCCGTAAAATACCGTTACCGATATAACTAAAATACCAATACCCTTAAAATACCGTTACCTAAATAACTAAAATACCGATATTGGTAAAATACCGTTACCGAAATATTTGAAATAACGTTATCTTTAAAACACCGTTCCGAAATAATCTGACAAGATCAGGAAAAATCCGCTGTAAACAGATATATTTTCCAAATATTCATTATAAACTAGCCAGTCATTGGAATTCGGGGATTAAGGGTGCATGAAAATATCAATGTGTATTTACCTCAACAACTAACGTTAACTGTAAAACCGTTGTCCTTAAAATAACGATACCGAAATAAGTAAAATACCGTTGACGCTAAAAAAACCGTTACCGAAATATCGTTGCCCCCCAAAAACACCGTTACCGAAATAAAAGAAAACAGCGTTACCCTTACCGATACCCGCATCGACTCGGATAACATCCGTGGTATATTAAACACCGGAGGGGTCTCGAAAATGGTCTTTTTTGGAATTGTACTTACAAATTTCAGATTTGTTCAAAAATTTGTAAACATTTAAGCGATGTTAATAACATGTACTTCAATAAATAAAACGAGGAATGCAACTTGGAAATCTATTAAGTAAATCCAGGAATATATGAAAAATAGGCCAGTTTTGAAATACATTTTTTTTTAAGTACGCTAGGTCTATATTTCGGGAGGCTGGTTTAATTTAGATGTTTTTACTTCAGATTCGTTTTTGGGAGGCCAAACAACTTGAGAAATTTGATTTTGAACTTTGAAATTTCGGCCTAACCTGAATAATCACTATTGGAACAGGGACAGCCTTGTGAAGCTCTGCAATTTGCCAGTATTTTTTGGGCCGCCCTTATGTAATGTTTATTGAATTAAAAGGGAGTTTGCTAAACGATTTTTAAACTAAAGTTCCACTTTATTTCTTTTTAACATAACCAGGGCAGCGAGTTTCATGTAAACCTATGTTTGTAGTCAGTAGCTCAAAATCGATTTTGACCAAATACTATTCTGAAGAAAAGAATTTACAACATAAATGCAATATAAATGCATATTTTGCCTTTAAGTTAATATTTTTGCCTTTTTTATTATTAATTTTGTAGCATATATTACTCCGTTTCAATAGGTTACGTCAAAATAAAATTATATTTCAATTAAAAGTTTAGATTGACTCAAGCGATTTCATGAGCATATTTTAAGTAAAGACTTCAAAATCTCTATTTAAATTATTTTATTTATTGTTTATATGTCGAAAGTCAAAGCTAACAAAGAAGGCTGTCCATTTTGTTTTCTAATGAACTTAGTATAAGTCAAAGGTCATTACCCTGACGTTTCGGATTATATAAAATTCATTTGAATTGTATCCTCCTAAAACTGTACGGCCGGCCATCATTGTTAGACTTAAGTTTCGAAAATAAACAACAAATAAAGTCATTTCAAAACAGATTTTGATGTCTTTTACTTAAAATACACTAAAAAAATCACTTGAGTCAATGCAAACTTAAAATTGAAATATCTTTTTGTTTTGAACTAACCTATACAGATAATAAAATTTTCCATGGTTGATTTTTTATATGTCTTACAAGAGTTGTACTTTTTAGTATCATATGCCTCTACTCTACCATATCTTAACATGACGCGAAATCTACTTAATTCTGCGCATATTTTTCGATCTGGTTGTAGTCCACACCATTAAAGTGCTTATCAGCACAATTTTTTTTTTTAGCAAAATAAATTAGTAAAGTATTAGTAAAATATTCGTTTAAAACAGTTAAGTGCTGAATTTGCAAAAAAAAATGCAGAAAAATAGTATACTTGATTTACGAGACGTTTTACTAACTTTTCTACTAAATTATTTCTTTGAGTAAACCATAATCATTGATCGTCTTACCAAATGCCTAACATGGACAGATTATTTTATTGGCCCGGTTTTACAGAATGGTGTAGGGTATAATGAATCGGTCTAATGTACGCATTAAACAATGTTTCATCGTGTTGTTGTGGGTTGTATATAAAAATTTATGTGAAAAACAAAATAAAATATATTTATGTACCTAATACATAGAAATCTTACGTCAAAACATATAAATTGTGAGTGGAAAACAACAAATTTTCATAGGAAAATTTAAACAATTAAAAAAAATTCACATGCATTTGTCTTGTATTAAGGTGACACCAATCATCATTTACCGATTGACGGGTGGAATGTTTCGGTATTAGGTCGGACAATAAAATGAATTAGCTCAAAACTAACAAAAACTCAGAGATCGAATGTTGTAAAACTCATGTTTAGAAAATAAGTTTACTTATGTTCAAAGATTAGGTAAAAATTTAACGTTCTCTTATTTTATTTAAGTAAATACATTTTTCAAAAAAGAAAATTGCTCGAAAGAGAAAACTGCTGGAGATAGAGCAAAATTCTATCTAAATCTAACAAACGAGCTATTCAGATTTCCTGATGCTCAGTAGACTGGCACAAGCTTGTATGGAAAAATAAAAGTATATTCCGATTATTTCTCCACAAGCGTGCTTTTGTTAATTTTATCAAAATATATGTGTGTACCAAAAATTGGCTCAATCCGACGATATTTGGAGGTCGCTATAAAATGCGACTTTTGGGTTTCTCTTCTTTTTACTAGTGTTTCGGTGTTATTGTATTTTCTATATATTTCTGACAGTGTATTCTTGTTTTGTACTGTATTTATATATTTTAGACTTTGTAAATGCTATTAACACTCCCGGGAAAAAATGTTATTTTGGTCAATATTGCGGAGATGTCTTTAAAATCTGTTATATTTTTTATGGATTTGATTCCTACATAATTTGAGTAAACTAATTTGAGTAAAACTATGTTGGGAAATGTGCAAAAATATTTTGGAACACTGGAGGGGTTCTGCAAATGGTCTTATTTTGAATTTGTACCTACAACATTCAGATTTGTTTAAAAAAAACTAGGGGTAAAACTTAGAAATTAATTCAGTAAATCCAGAAATATATGGAAAGTAGGTCAACTTTTTTAACTAATTTTTTTTTTGAAGTACACTAGGCTAGAATGGAATCGGTTGCTGCAACCTCGTAAATTCGGTTGTCACAACCGAATTCAGTTGTCGCAACTGAATTTGGGTGTCACAACCCCCAATTCGGTTACAACAACCAAATTCAGTTGAGACAACCGGTTGGATAAAATTCTATTGAGACAACCGAATTTGTTATGTGAGTGTGGCTCAATTTAGGTGTTTGAACTTCAGATTCGTGCTTAGGAGGTCAAAGTACTTAAATTTTTTTTTATAAGTCTGTGCAAAAACCTTTCTATATCAATGTGAAATTTGAACTTCTGTTAAATTTCGGCTTAACCCTGAAAAATCGTGAATTTGTAGCGACCTCAAAATATTGACCGATGTGGCTGAAAGTTTTACTCAGCACTACTGAGAACTGTTGGAACAGTAACAGCCTTGAGGAGCTCTGTCACTGCCTATCTTTTGAAATTAGGGAAATTCAATCAAAAACAGGCCAATTTTACACAATTATCAATCTGCACAAATTTTTGTTGGAGCCTTACGATTCTCTATTGTTATTCGTACTCTATGGCTCGGTTTTGTCTTTTATCTAGATCAGGGCTGCGCACAGTATTACATTTGGCCAATTAAGAACGACAAAAATCGAATTTCAAAGATACAGACTAGAAATTTCGTTTGTAGATGGCGCACGGTGTGGTTAATGTTCCCCCAAAAATAGGCGGAGTGGCTCCATTTCCACTCCCACTTTATACATAAATAGTTTCTTTAGTAAAATTTAGGTCTTGTAACTAAGTAAAAATTTTCATTCTGATAATAAAGAGTCTTGGCCTCGCCCTATTCTATATGCTTTTTTAATAAACATTTTTTTTAGGTTTTGTTTATATTCTACTAGAATTGTCCAAAAAACTGTTTTTGGCCTCCTACGAGTGTTTCTGGAAGTGAATGGTCTAACATACAGAATAAACTCGGTCATATCAACTAACAACAACTAATCGTGATTCCTGGATCTGATGCACGCACCCCATTTTGGTTTATTTCACGGACATTTTGACTTCACAAATAACTTAAACTATAAGAACAATAAGAACAATAAAACTTAAACTATAAGAACAATAAAAATAAAACTGTTAAATTTATAAAATTTGAGTTATATTCGAGTTGAAAATTCAGTAGCTAAATTCAGCAAAACTTTTGCTAAATAACCCAGTGTAGAAACGGTAACGACATATCGATACTTTTCTCACCACCAGTAATGACACTGGCTTACTCTCTGCATTACTTTAACTCAAATAATAACGACTTACTAATAACTAGTTACAATTATGGCCCAATTATGCCTCTGGACCAAAATCCGCACCAAACAGTGACTCGTTTTGGGTGTATCGGCTTTTCAATGTATGCGTGCGGGTTTTCTGTGCCCCAAATGCGACAATTTTGCTTGTTTACATACCCGCCAAGATCAAAATGAGCTTCATCTGAAAAGATGATTTTTTTTGCAAAATCGGCATCATTCATTTTCGCACACATTCTGCAACATTACCATGATTTTCAAAGTAATGTCGTAATATTTCCTAGGGTTGTTCAAGCGTATACACAGCCATATTCGTTCAGCGGAAGGATAAAACTAATTATCTGTCAAATCAGACATGAGCTATGTGTTACCATTCACGAAATAAGCACTAGTTGAAAATAAACGTTAGATGGCGGACCCTTTATAAGATGTCGAGATAGTTCAGATGGTAGAGCGGTTGACTGACAAGCTGAAGGCCTGGTTTCGAGTCCTGTGGGGAAAAACTTTATTAAAACAATTTTTTTCTATCAAAAAACTTTTTTTTGTTAAATTTAGTTATTTTTTAAATTTATTTTTAGACTCATTACTTTTGTCCATTCTGGTAAGCATATAGGTAACCACATATTTTTATATTTTTTTAAAATTATTTAGCAACGATATGTCATTATTTTGCTCGACATCACCATATAAAAGTAATGAGATTTGTAATGAAAACTGTAAGTTCTTGTTTGTCATTACCAAATATGTCATTACTTTTAGATACGGATGTCGAATGTTGCTATTAATATTTTACTATTATTTGACAAAAAAGTCTACTAATTTTAGCCGTTTTTACTGAAACTTAATTTTGAGTTAAGTTATATAAAATTCTTATTTCAAGTAGCAAAAAAAAACTTTATTTAGGAGTGTTATGACCAGGGAAACCGCAAATATGCTCTAAAAAAAGTGTTTTATGCGCATAAATATGCACTAAAAACATAGAAATATGCCCTTAAAATTTAACAAATATGCTCTAAAAACAAAAAAAGTTTATATATTTTTTTTAAACAAAAAAATCACATATTATTAAAAAATCAAAACAATTCAATCTAATATACACCAACAAATTTCGTATTAACCAAATTAGATAAACATTACAACTAAAACGAAAAAACAAATTAATGCTAAACAATAGGAACTTAAGTTTTAAAAGGTATTACAAAAAACTGTAAATTTTTCTATATTTCAGTTAAGAAAAAAATATAAATAATTTTTTTTGGTAAGCTGTCTCTTTCGTGTCTGATTTTAGCGTTTTTATTTTTTAATAAATCCTTTTTTTTAACGGTTTCTTCTTTTTGATTAAAACAATAAGTAGAATAAAAGAACAGGAAAGTGTTTAAAAAATTATATCATACCAGCTTTTAATTTTTGGACGGTTTTTTTTTATAAAAAAATACGATTTTCAATAGAGGTTGTTGTTGCAATAAACTACAAAATTTTGACTTAAATTTTCGAATAAAAAGCATTGCCTGTTACATCTTAGCATATTTTTGTACATTGAAAAAGTTCTTTCAACATCAACTGATATAATGGGGCGAATTTAAAAGCTAGTACTTCTTTGACATCATATGCCAAAACTGATTTTATTGAAGATCCAGTCAGCTGTTTGCTAATTCTTTTTATGACTTGTAGACCATCGTTTTTTGTTACAATCTGTTCAAGTTTGTTCTAAATATCTTTTTTGGCATAGCATTCTGGTACATTGTCAATATTTTTGATTGTTTCTGTTACTAACTCATAGTGCTCAACAAATGTAAGACCTGTTGTTTGCAGTTTTTTTTTTTTATAAATTTCTCAATAAATCCAAAATTAGAAGCAATAAAGATCAATTCAGTTTTGGTATTGGAATTTTCTAATATTTCTTTTGCAATTCTAATTGATTGAGACTCTTCATTGTTTTAAAGCACCAAGAACTTTGTTCATAGTTGTTGGCGTAATAATTAACCGCTGCAAGCCAAGATCCCCAGCGAGTTATTATGGGCTCAGGTGGTAATGCAAGATCCGGATATAAATTTTTTAAAATATCAACTCTACATGGAGCTTTTCAAAACACTTTTTTGACGTTAGCAACTACTTTATTTACATTTTCATAGGAATCTCTAATACGTTCATATAAACGGTGGAGACCATGTGCAATACATGGCAGATGTGTCATCTTTGGATAGAATACTGCTATAGCTTAACCAGCCTTCTCCATGTATGGGGCAGCGTCCGTCACAAAAAGCAAAACCAAGTTTCTTTCAAAATTAACATCCAGTATTTTAATAGAGTCATCGAAGAGTCTGGCTATTGTGGAATGATTAGTTTTATCCAATACAGCAGTATGTATTAAAAATTTTTGATTTGAAATTTCTTCATCAGAACTTGAACTTATAACATTTGCCACATTTCTGCCAGCCGCATCAGTAGTTTCATCTATTGAGATCCATACATATTGATTTTTTAAACATTTACGTATATTGTCTAGGCAATTTTCGTAGAGATCTTTTACAAGTTCTGTTCGAAGAAACGTTTCTGAGGGTACTTTGTAAATTGTAAATTCGTAAATAATTTCTTAAGATGTTCATTTCGCATTTTAAATAAAGAAATGTCAGCTGCAACAAATGCTTCACACTACTTTTCATAAAAGTCACTTTCTTTTGGTTGTGCACATTCCGTGATAAACAATTGTGTTTTTTCTTTATTTTGACGATTCTCCTTTAACTTTACGTGTCTTGCACTTTGTTTATTGTATTTTAAAATAAAAAAGTATGTATAAAGAATTCAAAATATGCCCTAAAAGACACAAATATGCTCTTAAAATGTAGAAATATGCCCTAAAAATATGCTTTTACAGCAAAATATGCTCTTAATGCTGAAATATGCAAAAATATGCTCTAAAGGATAAAATATGCTAAAATATGCTCTAACAAATCGATGCCAGAATTCTTAAATTGCTCTGAATTGGATAAATAATTTATCCATGGATCCATACGATACACAGGAAAAAACATGATATTGCATATTTGCGGTTTCCCTGGTTATGACAATCGATTTTTTGTATACATTTTTAAAATATGTAAATTAACATAAAATTTTGATTTACAATAATTATTTTTTTAGATACACAGAAGAAATTAAAAACGGCTTTCAATTAAAAAATTTATTGAATCAATTAATATTTTAATTGATTTTGCACCTATCACGGCAATGATACTATCAATTAAACCCTTTATTAAAATAAAGAAGGAAAAACAATTATAGAAAACTGTGAAAAGAAATATCTATATAGCATTCAAGAGTACACGACAGAACATAAAAAAGTATCACATTGTACACTGAGAGAATTCTCTGCATGGTATTAATGAATTTCTGCATTAGATCTATGAAATGTCCCTGGTACTCGTCCATTGAAATTTTTCATTAAATTAATGCATCTTTTCATAATATTTAATGAAAATTTAATTTTATTTATTAAAAATGTCATACTACCTATGAAAAAGTTTCAATAAAAACAGTGTCATTAAAACTATGAAGCGTTTTCATAAAGTTTAAAAATTTCATACTTCCAATGAAAAAATTTCAATAAAAATAATTTCATTAAAACTATGAAGCTTTTTCATAAAGTTTAAGAAAGTTTCACTTACATTGTGAAGAAAACTTTATCAGTTTAATGAAAAAATTTCATTTAAACTCGTCGAAAAAATTCTCTGTGTGAATGATTATTGCAATTTCGTCATGGAATAGCCGATATACTTTAAAAAACCCAAATATTTGCGAAAATTAGCTGATGTGTAGCAAAGAAATTTATTGACGCACAAAAATTAATAATAAATAATTAATCATTTTTTTTTAAAAAATTTTTATTTTGATAGCAAAAAAAACATCACGATTTTTCATATGTATGTAGGTCAAAGTATCTATAAGAAAAACGCATGTGGCATTGGAAATCAGTTTATCTGTACCACGGTCAGTGATTGCACAGAAAAATTTCATATAGACGCAATCGAACAAATAAAAAAAAACATAACAAATATTACATTATTCAGAAAAACAGGGTCACTGACGAAGGTTCAATACCAGAAACTGCAAAGAATATATCATAGATGTGGCATCACTTACAACATATGGGAAAACAGTGGAGATTAGAGTGAGGTAAGTTTCTAAAAATAGAACTGTTGTGTTGATGGAGTTGTACTTCTGAGATTATGTATGCAATAACAAAAACACTGTGTATTGAATAAAACTAGTTTTAATCACAACAAAACTCGACCTGACGATAGCTCAGTTCCCTAAAGCGCTCTGTCTAACGTGTAGTGCGAGTGCATGTGGCATTAGAAATCAGTTTATCTATACCACGGTCAGTGATTGCACAGAAAAATTTCATATAGACGCAATCGAAGAAATAAAAAAAAAAACATAACAAATATTGCATTATTCAAAAAAACAGGGTCACTGACGAAGGTTCAATACCAGAAACTGCGCAGTCTGATTCAGAAAAATTGAAAATTTACAATGTAGTTATGATTTCTAGAAAATACACTCATTCTTCTCTACCACGCCTTTCACAAAAATAATTGTTGTTTTTTTTTTTGTGCACAATAACACTTACAAGCAGGGCAGCGACTTAATGGGCTCAACAAACATGTTTCCAATACCAAATTACCTCTTGATATCAAAAAACGAACCAAATATAGTTTTTTGAACGAAATGTTCGGTCAGACACTACAAATCTTTGCAGAAATGTTTTTCATGGGTGTCAGTTATTATACCGATAATAGTGATGATCTTAGTGACAGTTGGTGACAGCAGTCATTAGTTCTATTCCACTGAAAATTGCATTTTTGAATTGTTTTTTCTAATTATTCGAAACTTTTTTAATAAAAATAATAAAATTGAGATTGTAAATAAAAAAATCTTTGGGCACTATCATTTAAAGAAGCAGGTCCTTCCCGTTGTTTCAGTAATAATTACCAAGTCAGAAAAAGACAAACGCACCACAGCTGGCAAGCCACTTTTACAGGTGGTACAAGGCAACAAGTGCTTTCCCAATCCCAAAATGAAAGCCTTATTAGCCAAAAGTTCAGAAAGTGTCGGAAAAGCACTGGGTAAACAAAATTTCCAACGTTGGCCAAAAGTTGGTAAAACCATAAAAAAGGTAACCCAAAAATAGATTTTCCAAAATAAAACTACAAAAAAGTTCATTTATAATGTTTTTGGCAATGCCGGAACTCAAACCCTGGCCACCAGATAGCTCTAACCA
Source organism: Delia radicum (assembly GCA_021234595.1). Classification (NCBI taxonomy): domain Eukaryota; kingdom Metazoa; phylum Arthropoda; class Insecta; order Diptera; family Anthomyiidae; genus Delia; species Delia radicum. The sequence goes on along the minus strand of CM037851.1, from coordinate 151,303,426 downwards.
CTGAGCTAACAAGACATATAATAATTAATAGCTTAAAACGTAAATAATTTATAACTGCTGGGTAATCATTGGTTAATGGGATATGCTAGCACTAGTATAATAAAAAAATCATAAAAAGTTTTGTCTGAAACCGGGATCGAGTCCGGAATTTTCTGACTGTAAAATTTTTTAAAGAAAAATTCATAATTTTTATAAATTAAATGCCGCAAATGTTCGACCTTCGAGCCGTTGGCAATTTCTGACTGGGTAGCACTGGTAAAATACTTTTGCCAACTTTGGCATAGTGGTCTCAGCCAATTCTTTGCCAAAGCGTTTTTTTTTTGTAGATCATTAAAATTATTGTAAAACTAGTAATGGCAAGACGCTTTTTGGAAATGCAGGTTAAGTGTCTCCAACAAGTGTTCTGCCAGCAATTTATTTACAATGCCTTTGTTAGCTACACTGGGAGAATTGTCTGCATGGTATCAACGAGTTTTGCATTACATCTATGAATTTTCACTGGAACTTGTTCATTGAAACTTTTCATTAAATTAATGCAGTTGTTCATAATTTTTTTTTTTATGAACCTAAGAGTCGCAAACATACTGCCAGATAATCCAGAAAAAAAACATGTTGGGGAAATAAGTGCCACTTTAATGCAATTACATCAATTCATAAATAATAACTTCCGTATGCAAAAAAAAAAATATTTTGGGAAAAAACATGACAGCAAAATGCACAATTATATAAAAATAACATTGAATTGTATACGGCTATAAACGAGGGTATAAACTGAAAAAATATTTAGTAAAATATATTAATACATATTTTTACTATTATTCAGCAAAATTTTAGTTAAAATGTTTTAGTTCACCTTTCGTGTTTTACAAGATTACTAATTTTTAACTAATTACCTTTAGGGATGCACCACTGTGTAGTTTCCTTGTTAGATATATATATTTATATGTAGCAAAACGTATTAGTAAATAAATTTTTTAAATATATTTTTAGCTGGGAAAGATTAACACATATACAAAGTCTTAAACAAATGCATAGACTTAATCCACAATTGTATTTAGCGAAATAGAATTAGGGGAATGAGCGATGGTATGAAAATACATTAAAGCACCCATAATTGGCTCAACTTTCGTAAAGTTCCATCTTCAGTAATTTGGTTTATTTGTAATCGAAACTCATCGTACCCAAATTAACTAAATTAAAAACATTTTAAACAAACAATTTTTGTTATATTAACTACAACTGGCCTCGAGCTCGAGCATTTTTATTTTGTTTAATTAAAACTGATAGGTCGAATAAATACAAATTTTAACAAACAAAAGAATTTAAAAAAATAATAAAATTAATAGAAATATAAAAAATTAATTCGCAAATCTGGCGAAACTTTTCAAATTCAACTAGCTAGTACTCGAGAAAACAAAAATTACAAAAAATAATCATATCGTCTATGATGTGGGCTTAGGGTTTCCACTTATTTAAAATATTTAAAATATGGGTTACAAAAGCCCTTCGGTAAAAGCAGTGTTAAAGTCGAACGATTACGAACATTTAAAAGAGCTAAGACACCCCCTCGATTATATTAAATAAGCATTATTATATGCAAATTTAAATTCAAACCAACAACAACTTCACTTGCAAATGTGGTATTCGGAAAAATTGTTTTTTAAATAACAAAAATGTTCGGACATACACGGACATTAGGGTGTCCCGACAATGGGTGCTTTTGCAATTTGGCTTGTGTAATAGCACTTGAACGTTGAGTATTAGAAAACTGTATTCGGCAAAAATAAATAACTTTTGTTTGGACTTTGGTATGGTAATTTTAGGTCCCGACACGCAATTTAAGATTTTAAAAATGGTACGTTTTGCTGAAAAAAATTGTTGTCTTATTTTTTTTTTTATCAAAAAAGGGATCAACAGTTTCTTTATATACACTCAAAAAAATAAGTTAGTAGAAAAGTTAGTAAAACGTCTTGTAAATCAGGAATACTATTTTTTAGCAATATTTTTGCTAAAACCGTGTTTTCAGCTAAAATTTTTGTTATACATATTCAGCACTTAACTGTTTTATACTAATGCTTTACTAATATACTAATGTTTTACTAATTAATTTTGCTAAAAAAAATTGTGCTGATAAGCAGATGTCGCGGCATGTCAAGATGTAGTAGAGAAGAGGAAAATGATACTAAAAAGGACAACTCTAATAAGACAATTAAAAAAATCAACCATAAAAAAAACATATACAGACATGTAGACAGAGTAAAGCGAAAGACAAAGACACACATCTTAGGTACATTTGTATGGTTCCTTTTTCTTATTGCAAAAAAAGGGTTGTTTTTTTTTCGTTTCGTTTGTTTTTGTTTATTTTTTCGTTTCGTTTCTAGAATTATCTTCGGCAGTTTCGTCATTGAAAAGATAGCATCATTAAGACAACCATTGATGTAAGTAGTTGAAAGAAAATTTTTGTTATGTTATATATACTTATTTCTATATATTTTCAGATATTAAATTAATTCATGTCGTCAATGTGGGAATATGAAAATTTTTATATTTCGTAATTATTGTAAATTATTTTTAAAAGAATCACAAAAATATGTTTTATGATTTTCAGCAAATATTTTAACTAAATTACAATTCTTTTACAATTTTTTTGCGTTTTTTTCAGTCTACTAAAATTCAGCAAACAATTTATTAATTTTTACCAACGCTTTTTTATTTGTAATCTACTAAGTGTTAGCAAAACTTTTGCTGAATCTACAAATTTTGTTGCTAAAAATCAGCTCGCTAATATTCAGCAAAAGATTTTGCTGACATTAGCAATTTTTTTTGCTAGCATCCTCCTGACTAAAATTTTGCTGACTCAGCAAAATTTTTTGCTGACTTTACAAACTTTTTTTTTTGAGTGTAGAGCTTATTATGGGAAAAATATTTATATTTTTTTTTTAGAATACTTTTGGCCCACCATATAATTTTTTAGTTTTGAGCAAGTACATATTAATTATATATTTTTTTGGGAAATTGTTAATAAAAACACTCAAATAACACCTAGCAAATGTCAACATTTTTACAAATCCGCAAATCGCGAAATAAAAGATAAATGAATTTTTTAACAAAATATGGCTCTATATTTATTATTTTTAAAATATTTTTTTGTTATTACTGTCCCTTTAAACCTATTCCTTTATAATTTAATGGATGATGTTATTGCCAATTTTCCCAATTGGACTCTTCCAACAATTACAATTATGTAGATTCTTCCAACAATATCAATTGAATTTTAACTCCCACTACAAATATATATTTAATATCATAGAAATAAAATATAGCGATTTCAGTGCCATGTATGTTTTTTAGTATCAAAGACACGAACCATATATAATGAATTGAGTAAATCTTTATCACTATTTGTATACACTGCAGTTCGCTTTTAACTAACGAATCTTTAATTGATACAACATTTTTTTCTTCATCCCCAATACAATAATCAATCATATTTTATTTTACTTATAAAAACAACATTCTTATTGTTATATTTACAAAGAATATATATATATTAGGCCGGGTCGATTTGTATGGAGGCAAAAAAGTCGCTCAACGTTCAAGGAAAATCGTATTCTAGGGATCATAAAAAGAAACTTTGCCGAAGGAACCATACCTCTAAAACGAATTCTGATGTCCCGACTTTTGACCCGTAGGGTCAAATTTTGAAAAAGCCCACTTTGATATTTCAGAAATTAGGAGGAATCTCTCCAAGATTATGGGAGATACTTCTTCTCCGGGAGACGCGCTAGCAGATTAATGCATAAATCATCATTCTAGGGGTTAACATTTAAGTTAAAAGAGGGCCTTTTTAGCCTTGTTTTTTTAGCAAAATGTGCAAATCTCGGGATAGAGATATTTCAGAAAGTAGGAGGAGTCTTTCCAAGATTAGGTTCTCTATTTCTTACCCGGAAGAAATAGAGTATAAATATATTCGATTGGGTTGGATTCGATTGGGGCACTCTAAATGGATCAAAGTGGGATTTTTCAAAATTTCAACCTACGGGTCAAAAGTCGGGACATCAGAATTCGTTTTAGAGGTATGGTTCCTTCGGCAAAGTTTCTTATTTTGATCCCTAGAATACGATTTTCCTTGAACGTTGAGCGATTTTTAAATCGACCCGCCCTAATATATATTGTTTGCACTTTCCCTGGTTAATGCAAACACCGAGATGGAGGGTACCCAAAAATTCGTCACAGCCCAATTTAATCTTTTTTATACCAAATTCGGAACCTCGGACTTTAATGCTTCCACTTGTTATTAATTTGTTTATTTAATATATTTCTTATTTTTTAAATTTCTTTTGTTCGTTTGCATTTTTTTTTAATTTGATTAAAGGAACAACTATATTTAGCGTAGTTGAATTAAGAGACTGCGCGATTGTATGAAAATACATTGAAGCATCAATATATTTTGCTTAAGTTAAGTTTCGTAAAGTTCCATTTCCATCAACTTGGTTAATTTGTAATCAAAACTCATCGTAAGTGTAAATTTTTTAAGAAATGGCTATTGTTGATAATACACACAAAAAAATCATTGCCAAGTTATGTATACTCAAAAGAACTTTTCCATAAAAAATCAACAGTTATTTAAAATTTTAATCCGTAAAGTCGTTTCAAAGGTTTATACGGTTAAATTACCAAAGAAATATATTTTTTAACTTTCTGTCTGTTATTCAATACACAAAATAAACAAAAAATATGGACTTTCGGTAATAGTTAAAATATTCAGTTAAAATTTTCTATTTAAAACAAAAAGTTGTTATATTATATTGAGTATTGAAATAAACGAAAACAATCTATTGGTTTAATCGATTTTGTCAATTCATTTTTCAACAGTTGAAAATAAACTAAAAAATACAATTGAAGAGCTTAATGTAAGAACTTGATAAGCCACATTTCGTTTATTGCTGATATTATCTGTTTTCTAGTTACCTATCGAGGAGTATTTGATAAAAGCCTTCCTTATACACTTAATACAAGTATCTAGAGAATAAAAGTCTTGCAAAAGTCATACTTTATTTATTAAATCAAAACTTTGAAGGCAAAACCCAGTAAAAAATAGTATGTGGCTTATCAAGTTTTTACAATAAGCCCTTCAATTGTTTTAAACGAAAAGTAAGTAGTCCTGTTTTTAACTGATTTTCAGATAATTTAATGTGTATATTCGGTAGTCTTAACGGAAATAATATTGTGAGTGTATGTGAAAACTAGTAGCATTTTACCAAGTTTTTTGTTGTTTCTACTTAATGTTTAAATAATTTATGTGAAAAAACTTTATTAGTTGAAATGCTCCTAATTAATTGGCAACAATTTTTGTGTGTGTAAGAATAAGTAAAAAATTTTCAAAATTTAAGATATTTATTTAAAGCAATAAATAAATAAATAATTAGAAATTTTTCTTCAGGCCCAACTATATTTAGTTAAATTGAATTAAGGAAATGAGAATTTGTATGCAAATACATTGCAGAATGCATATTTAGCTTAAGTCAACTTTTGTAAAGTTCCATCTCTATTAATTCAGTTAATTTGTGATCGAAACTCATAGTGCCCAACTTAATCAAATTAAAAATAATTCATCAATACAAAGAGAATTTTAAAAATAGCAAATAAAATAAATGTCAAATAAAATAAACAAATTAATATTAACAAAAAAAAAAAAAAAACAAACATGAAACTAATCCGCAAATTTGACAAAAACTCGTTCGTGCCAAAATGGTTGGAAGTGATTTTGCTCTGAACGAAATTTACAAAAAATAAGTAATTTTTTATTTAAAAAATATATATTTTAACTAAAGCTTCAACCATAATTGACTTACAGTTTCTTTCAATTTGCTTTAAATTTAAGATTAATCATATTTAACTTATTTAAATTTCAAAATTTTCGCCATATTTGCGAATTCTTTTTATGTTTTTGGCTTTTATTTGTTTTTTTTTTTAAATTTCTTTTGCTTGTTTCAAATGTTTTTAATTTGTTTAATTTGGGTATGAAGAGTTTTGATTACAAATTAACCAAAGATGATGGAACTTTACGAAAGTTGATTTAAGCTAAATATGGGCGCTTCAATGTATGTTCATACAATCGCTCATTCCCTTAATTAAACTTCGATAAATATAGTTGGACCTTAAAAACTTCAACGCATTTAATACTTAAACTTTTTTATGATCGTTTTCGCTTTTCCTTGGCACGTTTTAATGTTGTACACGAACGTGTCTTAGATGATTTGATATTAAAAAAAAAGTTATATCCCTAATGTATATAATTTTGGGAAAACCCAAAAGTCTCATTCCATATAAAACCATCAAAAATATCGAATTTTCGACCTCTACCCCCTTCAATTTTAACCAAACTTGGTACGGAAGGTGTCATATTGATATGTCATGGTACAAGTTTTTGGTTGTTACTTCTAACAGTTGTGGAAATATCGCGTTTTAAAATATGAAAAAAAAAAATCAAAAATTTTACAAAAATTGTCGTACTTAATCGTACATATCTCTTTAACGGTTAAAGCTACGTGATTCACTGATACCTCATTTCAAAGCCACTGTTATTGTGCTTTAAATAAAATAAGAGAAAAAATAATTTTTTAAGGTGAAATACATATTTTTCAAAATCCGGGGTTTAACCGGTGTATTTAAAAAAACTGGTTTTTTAAAATTTTTTAAAAAATATATGTTGATTATAATTTATTCCACTATGCTGTTGCCAAATTAATATGTGGAGCTCTTACGAAATTCAAAGTTATGGATACAAATCTATAAAAAGTTACTAAATATAGTAGAAAAAAAGATTTGCATAAAGAAATAATGTATTGAAAAAAATAAAATAACAATTTTGCAAAAGTAGTTGAGCATAATTGTCCATATCTTTTTAACAGTTTTAGCTACAAGAGTCCCTCATTTTAAAGGTACTTAAATTGCGGTTTTACTGATTCACAAACATAATTCACTTCTGGACGTCAAAATTGATTTTTTTTTAAATCCGTGGTTTAAAACCGATGTATTTCAAAAAACTGGTTTTCTAAAATTTTTAAAAAAATATATGTCAAGTATTCTTCTATACCGTCGCCAAATCCATATGTGGTACTCCTGCATCTTTCTGAATTATCGGCATTTTAGTTAAATTTTTTCACATTTTATTCATAATTCTGAACATCTCCAAGAAGGGATTTGGGAGTGCATAGGGATTTAATTTTTATTTAACATATATTTTTCACAAAATTTAAAAAAAACCAGTTTTTTGAAATACCGCTTTTTGAAAACAATGCATTTTGCGTGGAGTAAAGCCACAATTTAAGTAACTTTAAAACGAGGTATCAATGGTTCTCGTAGCTTAAGCTTAAGAAATATGGAATATTATGTACCAATACTTATTGAAAAGTTTTCAAAAATTTTTCATATTTTGAAACGCGTTAGTTTAAGATCTACTCCTATTAGCTGTCCTATAGTTGGACGAAGTTATACTTATATGATGTACATCCTCTATACCAATTTCAGTTGCAATCAGAACTGGTGGTGGAAATTGAGTGGTTGATTTTATATGTTCGTAGTCAACAGTATTAAAATTCTCTATATTATCCCTGTCATATACATAAAACAACATAAATCCCGTTATCTGTTCATCGTAAGCATTAATTTTAAGAAAATTTGTACAATTTATGTACCAATCAAAGTTCCAATATTCGGATATCTCTAATCTGGGATAGCATTTTCAAGACGATCGGGATAGAATTTTCAAGACAAATACCTGTGTAGTCAATCTGGCATGTAATAAAACCCGGTCGAGTTTGATTCCAATCGATTTGGTTAAAATTAAAATTGTAAAAGTAAATGAAGAGGAGTTTAGTAAAAAAGTATACCCTGCAATATAAGCAGACAATTAAAAATTTTAAAATTCTATCTAAACTGTTTTGTTTGGCCTGAATGCAAGGAAATCTAATCCGCGAACTTGATGTGAAATCTTATTGTTCATTTCTCACAAGAACAAATAATTTCTAAACTACGATGTGTTTTTTACAAGTTCATGTTGTCAGACAGAGAAGAACCGTTCATTTAAAAAAATAACCACCCCTTTTTTTCTTAAATTTGAAACAAACCTCTCTTTCTCTTACCTGGTGATAAAATATTATTTTCGTCCACCTTTAATTGTAGCTCATCACTGCTCTTACTTTCATTGCTACTAGACAAAGTAATACTATCTTCTGCGCTTTTAAGCTTTTCTTTCTGGTCATCACGATATTTACCATTATCGCTACCATTACTGCTGCTATTACCCTCATCAGGAGTCGAATTATTACGAAGAGCATCACCCCTTTGCAGCATTATGGATCTCTTTTGGGCCAAAGAACTCTCCATGCTAGTTGTTAATTCTGGTGATATACTATCATCTGTTTGATTCATATCAGCTAACTTTTGACGATAATGTTTTCTGTAGACTTTTTGAATTCTTTTAGCTGCTGCCTCTTGTACCAAATGCTCCAAGGATTCACTTATCGCTGCGTTGCCAAAAGATGCTTTGCTGGTTTCATCTTGAGGCAAAGATTTATAATCACTAGTCAGACTAGTGCGGCCCAAACGTTTTCGGGTTAAATAACCTCTAGCTCCAGCTTGTAGTTTAGTAACAGCCGATACTATGGTGGATTCAGTTTCAGTTGAAGTGTCTCCGTTATCTAGCAAAGCCGTGCTTACGTTGAAATCGTCGTATTTTGGAGACTTTACATCTATGCTATTGCTGGTATTATTTAAAGTTTTATCAAAATAATCTGAATCAGCTTCTGACAAGGAATAAGCCATCATTTTACGACGTATATTTTCCGATGTATCATCATCCAAACACAAACTACCACTGTTTAGTTCATAGTCTGGTGGTTCAATGTATTTGATGGACTCATCAATTGTAACATTTTTTAAAAGTGCTTTTGCATCGACGTCACCCGCTATTGTGTGAACACGTTTGAGTGAGCCCTTAGCCGGAAAATTAGTATCGAAATCGATGTTTTCAAAGAAATTCAAGGTTCCTTCATTATCTCCACAAATAACGACATCTACATCACTTTGAGCTGAACTCTCGCGCGTTTCTTCTCTTTGCAATTTATTGACGACAATGCCTTCTTCATCTGTATCTAAATTGTCTATTGGTCCTACCAAAGGTTCATCAAAATTGTACTCTTTAGGATTATCCAAACTTGATATTTTTGTGGTAGAATCACGTCGCTGTTGCATCTTTTTTATGGCCATTTCCGGTCCTTGTAGTTTGACCGTTTTCGTACTTAAACTATCTTCAGTATCATTGTCAATATCTGACGATGTTGAGACGTCTTCATCTCCAATGGCTTCATCTTTAGAATCGGTTGTTATCAGTGATTTCGATACCGTTCTTTTGATACATGGCTCTTCTAGCTTTTCATAGGGAATTGTTGAATCGTTAAATGCATTTTGCGAATCTACAAACTCTGTTAGGATTTTAGTTATTTCATAAACATCGGGTGTTTTAAATTCGATTTCTTGAAACGATGGGTTGAGTTGATTAACATTATCAGAATATTGACGTTCAGAATTTATAAATTGACCAATTAGATTGTTATATTCTATAGCTTTTCCCTTTTTGTTAGATGCAAGATTCTCTTGATGAAGTGCAACTAAAGGTTCGTCATTGTTATCTGAGAGTGGTGAAAGATTCTGAGATTCTGCAAAATAAAAATGGATTGATTAGTGGTGAACACCAAATGGTCGCTTAAAGTTTTTAAACAATTTTCGAGAAGTTATTGCGATTAAAACCGAGTTATTTGCATATAAACCCATAACTTTGCTAGATTTGCGAGATGAAACCATAATTTGCCTGGACTTGATATATTTCGAAGGGAATTCCGATATACACAGTGGAGCGAGCACATTGCAACTATAAACGATACTGGTTGATCGAATTTATACAAAATTTTGCAAATACGTAGGTGTCACCTAGACGAGCTAATGTTCCAAAGATTGGCTTAATTGTTTTAACCCTCAAACCGGCTAAATCTTTTTTGCAATGAAATTTATACCAGTTGTACGGCACGAAAAATAAACAATGGGTCTCATGCATAAAAGCGAGTAAAAGCGCTGAGTTGAGTCAGGTGAGCAATTGCTCGTAAGTCGAGTTCGAGCAAACAGCAACAGCTTTTACTCAATTTCGTATGCATAAAAATGAGTTCAAACCAATTGCAATTACTTGAGCAAAGGGAGATCAAACGTTTTTTAATTTTTATATGAGTACAATCAATCACTCCAATTGCAAATGGAAAGCAATAATTTGATTGCCATTTCATTTGAGCATCTTTCATTTCATCTGCATCTTTCGGGAATTTTATCCACTCGCTTGCTTTGGCAGATATAAGTTTCGCAACTTCCGCAATAGTTCGCGACACAGTTGATTGATGGACTCCAATATCTGTGGCTATACCATTTTGGAATCCAGGATCTGCACAAAATCTTAAATAGAGTCGAATTTTATCAATGTAGCTGAGGGCACCACCACGTGTTTCTTCTGACTCCTCAAAAAAATAATTAGCCAACCAGCAGATGCTACTATCATCAAACCTATGTATTTATCATTTTATTATTAATTATATAAAATAAATTAATAATTAAGAATACAAACCTATATAATTTTTTATCCTCACTTGCTAAATTTGTTTTACGCTGTTGATAAGATTTTGTATTTCTTTGTGTCACAAAATATTCTGCCATGATTCCTTTTTAATGTACGCGAGTCAACTATAAGGCATGCTCAACAAAATTCGAGCAAGAGCTCACGAAAGAAAGCAAAAGCTTGTTTTTATGCATATGAAAATGAGCACAAGCTCGTCGAACTTAGTTCAAACTGAGCAAGACGAGATCAAACGTGAGCAGTGAGTAAAAGCAAATGCATCAAATTTTATTATGCATACGACAAGTACCTTTTACTCAAAAAATCGAGTCCGAGCTCAAGCTCACGTTTTATGCATGAGACCCAATGTGTTCTTCCACCAAAATTTTTTTCGTGGTCTTTTTGGCCGATGTGGGCCAAAATAGATTCAGAACGATTTTCTCAAAAACTAATCCATAAAAATTAATAACTTCTGGTATAAATTATTCCACTTACCAAGATATAACTACAGTCCAAAAATTATATGGCGATTTTCGTTTTTCGAAAAGCGCGAAATTGTGCGAAAACGTACTTAAACATCAACATAAATTGATTTAAACTTTCTGTCAAATTTCATAAAAATACGTTTTCAAGTTTAGGCGATGTCCTGCACAGGTATCCTTTTGGAATTCTGTATGTCCTTGGACCACAGTTAGACATTTCTTTAAAGCTAAAGCTTTCATCTTAGTTTGTGTTAAGTATCAACTGTTTATAGTCAACATAAACATGCTTTCAAAATTTTTGAAAATTGCGTTCATTTCAAAATATTTATTTTTTGAAACTTTACGAAATTTTTGCATTAACGCTTTCTCGCTTCTAAACCGTGTCATGCACACAAAAAATTACTTCACAAAATATTTTGTAATTTTTATTTTCTATCAAAATAGCTTAAATTCTTACTACAAAAAACTAATTTGGTGCACTTTTGGGGGAATATAAAATATCCCGCCTGGTGGCATGCTTCCCGGTTATAGGACTAAGAGGAGCTGATTTAGAGTGGAGCGTTTGAGCAACATGTAGTTTAAAATATTTCCAGTTATTTATATTTTGTGCACTTAGAATATTATGTAGGCAAAGACCACTAAATTTATAGTTAAAAAACAAATAAAATTTCACTTGAAAAAAGAACGACTTACATTTCAATTAATTCAACTAACATTGTCATTAAACTACAAATGCAGTAAAAATGAAAAAAATTCACAATCGTTTATTTGTTTAAAATTAATTGAAATTTATAATACAGTCATTTGATGTGGTTCGTTTTTTTTTTAAATGAACTACAAATGTAGTCAAAAATTAAATATCTTCTATAAATTCCTGCTTTTTCACTTAAAATTAAAGATAAAGAAGTTCCCTGAGTATAAGTTTTTGATGATTGTTACATCTTTTGAATCTGCAAGTAAATCACTACATAAAATATTACAAAACAATCTGAAATATTTTTAACAATTTACTGAATGGTGTTACCAATAATTTGCACCTATGTGTCACCTTCTGTATGCAACTAATTCCCTATTACTGAATGTACAGTTCAAATTTAACAAAAAGTTAAATTCAAAATTTATATGGGAAACAACAACAAATGTGTCATTTAAAGTCTCAGTTAGTAGATTAGATAAGTTTAGATTAGATTAGATTATAGTGGCACTAAGCATCGCGACCAGAAATTGGTATTTTGTGCTGCCAGCGAATACACCCTATAGGTTCAGGCTCCCTACGAAGCCAATTATCCTACCAGGTGAACAGTTCCAAACGTCCGATGGCGTCACTATTCTATCACCAAAATAACGCACCCTCCTGTCGGAGAGCCTCGGACATTTGCCGAGAACATGCTCAGAGGGTCTCGGGTTCCAATTCACAAAACCTGCACGTATCCGTAGAGGATCGTCCCATCTTGTACAATTGATACCTAAGGCCACAGTGTCCTGTGAGGTAACCCGTTACGGTCCTTAGTTCGCCCCTCGTCATAGACAAGAGTTTCCGCGATCTCTCCCCAGAGGGAGATATAAACAGCCTCGCCTGTGGCCTTAGGTATCAATTGTACAAGATGGGACGATCCTCTACGGATACGTGCAGGTTTTGTGAATTTCAGTTAGTAAATAACTGGACATTGTGAAAGTGAGGCTAAATTGTATTATTTAATAGCAAACATTTGTGAAGTAACGATTAATTTGGAAATAAATGAATTTTTGGCAAAAAACTGAATTTTTTCATTCGTCGGTAATCTCGAAAAGTTTAACGGTTTTTTTTGTGTTGTGAAAAGTAATAAAAGTCGAAAAAAGTTAATAATCATAAAGTTTAGAATGTATTCTTACACTCAGAAAAATAAAGTGCCAACCAAATTGAATAGTGTAATGGCAACAACTTATAAATTAAGTTAGAACAACGATATTTACATAAAATTTCTGATTATTTTGGGTGTTACAACTAAAATTCAGTTGAATTAACCGAACTTTGTTGTGAAAACTAATGTTCAGTTGTAGCAACCGACTGAAAATCGTATTAACCAAATTTAAGTCGTAGTGACCGAATTTCAGTTGGTAAATTTTTCTCTTGTAACGTGTGATTATTCCCAACCGTGAATATGGCATATGTATAGTCCCAACTATGGAAATGCCAGACAGACTTAAACATTTTAAATGCCAGCCTTTTGCTGACCATACAAATTCACATGGTGTAACTTAATAACACCTCATACCTTATTTTTATCAAGGTAAATATTCACACGGTCTTTATACACACGTTGGTCTCTCTTCCATAGCTACCTAGCTTTAAGTTTGACAAATAAACAAACAGTTCATATTCGAACATAAAACAATGTAGTTGTTATTAATTTTACTCCACATGGCGATCCTGCCATTGTCTCTATTAGTGTATAGTGAACCAATTGCAGTATAAACTACCCGTTTAAATGAAATTATTTGTGAAACTAAAAAAAAAAAAAGTTTTGAGATACTTAAACTTATAAAAAAAAAAACAATTTTCTTTTGATATATAAAATCAAAACATTCAAAATAAAAACAATTTTTAAAAAAAAAAAAAAACAATTGAATACAAAAAAAAAATAGAAACTTAAAGAATAATTATATTAAAATATGTGCCTAAACTAATATATACAATTCTAATTTTAATAAAATAAAAACGAAGATGCAATGTGTTAGCAAAAATTTTAAAAATGTGTAGTAACATACACCGGCTTCTCTAAAACACACAAAAATTGCTTTCAACCCTACAAATAATTAAGAATCAATGAAGAAGCAATACGGATGTGTATTGCCGGGGTTGATCAGCCATTTAACCCCAAGGATGGTGTGTCCGATACACCATCGGACCTGACAACAACTACAGCAACAACAAAAACAGCATCAACAACAGCAGCAACTACAACAGAAGCAACAACACCAATAAAATTAGTAAATACGGTAATAAATAATTTTTTTATTTTAAAAGCATATTACTTTATGGTAAGAGTACTACTTTCTTAAATAGCAATTATTAATTAAAAAAAAAAAAAAAAGAAAATAAATAAGTCTATTAGTAACCAGAATTTTTTTTTTAATTTCCGTCGGCTGGGATGATTCTCAAGGGACACTCTCACAGCGCGACAGAAATTCTACAGTCACCAAATAGTGAGTGACTGATTTATGCCACATCCACCTCAATCTGTTGTCCTGAAGGAAACGGATAGGGGATGATGTGACATAACTGAAATTTTTTTTTAATTGTCTTGTGGTACTAACATTTTTTTATTAACAAAATACTTGCATGGATTGGCAAGGAATCCTAAAGCAAGTTAGGTCATTAAAAGAAGACTTCGATAAGTCTTATAAATGTCTTAATGTTGAAAGACAAACCAAAGACGAAACGGTGGTAAAACACATACAAATTTTGTGCTCCACTTTGGAGAAAATTAGAGTAATACTTAACGAGTATTACCCCCGTCTGACCACTCCCCATCAGACAGCTGCTGAAAGTTTCTTTCAAGATATTCGTGAAAGGTTACAAAGCATATTAAGGAAAAAGGAAATTGAAATAAAATTACCTGTTACACTCCAAGAAGAGGTAACGTACGAAGTGGATATTGAGAATCCACAGGGTAAAACTATTGAAACCAAAGTAATCATACACCCAGTTCCAATTGAAATTTATGAGCCATATTTGGATGATGAAATAAGAATGCCACAAACGGTGACAGAATTCTTAGGCTTGGCCACAAAAATCTTACCGGATTTTGATGGCAAGCCGGAAAATCTACAAAGTTTTGTAGATGCTCTGAATTTAGTGGAGTCAATCAAAGAGACCCACGAATTAGTAGCCGTCAATGTCATAAAGACTAAGTTAAAAGGGGCGGCTAGAAACCTGGTGGGTGACGAAAACACCATACAGGCTATAATAACGAAATTGAGAGCTTCAGTGAAGGGTGAATCCACTGAGGTAATCACCGCTAAACTATTAAGCGTAAGGCAAAACAACAAGTCTGCTAACGCATTTGCGTGCGAAATTGAAGAGTTGACGAAAGCGTTGTCAACTGCGTACATCGCTGATGGATTGACAGCTTCACTGGCGGAAAAATACTCTACGCAAGTGGCTGTGAAATCGATCACGAAGAACGCGTCAAACGAAAGAGTTCGACTAATTATGGAGTCGGGAAACTTTGCTTCAATGAACGACGTAATCTCTAAATTTGTAAGTTCAAGTACAGATGCAAATACAAATGCAGCTGGCATCATGTTCTACAAATCCAGAGGGGGAAGTCACACCTATGCCCGCGGTCGTGGTGAAAACTACAATCGTAGAGGCTATGGTCGCGGTTACCATAACAGAAACGGTTACAATCGTGGTGGTAACCATAATACAAATTATAGAGGAAATGGACGATATAACGGTAATAATCGTCGGAATAACCATGGTGATGACAGAGGTCGTAATATCCGATTAGCCCTAGAGGGTCCGGAAAACGACCAAACCCCCGGTACTCAGTAAATGGGACCAATTATAACGGTAAAATCTATAGTATGAATCTGAATTTTACATCATATGTCTCAATGCGAACAACATTAAATGATAGCGTCCTGATATTTTTAGTTGACACAGGCGCTGATATTTCTGTAATTAAAACGGGTCAGGTAGGCAACACTTCAATTAATTTAAATTACATAACTAGCCTACACGGCATCGGTGCAGGTATAACCTATACATTGGGGAAAGTTACCACAGAGTTGAGAATTAGGAACCTGTTGGTGAAACACGAATTTCACGTGGTTAGTGATGAATTTCCTATTCCATCTGATGGAATACTCGGTCTTGATTTCATTAGGAAATACAACTGCATGTTGGACTATCAAACGGATCAGGATTGGCTTATACTTCGGCCAAGCGATTATCCTGAAGACATAACTGTTCCAATGCTTGATTCACCGAGTATAAATTCGATATCAATACCTGCAAGGTCAGAGGTTATTAGGGCAATTAGTAACCAAAACTCTGATAAGGATATTCTCATTCCAAACCAGGAACTTCAAGATGGAATATTTGTTGCGAATACAATTGCGACAAGTACTAAACCCTTAGTGAGAATAATAAACACGACACCAAACGATGTTGTTATCAGGAACATAAACCTGAAAACTGAAAATTTAGATGATTATGAAACAGTCATTCCAAATGACAAATTTTGTGATCAGATAAAATTGCAATTGTTGTCAAAAAATTTTCCTGATTTTGTGAAACCCGAACTTGAGAATCTGTGTAAGGAATATATTGACGTCTTTGCACTCGAAACGGAAAGAATTTCGGTTAATAATTTTTACAAGCAGAAATTACGCTTGAGAGATACAGAGCCATCATACGTTAAAAATTATAGAATTCCTTATAAACACAAGGAGGAAATTGCGAGACAAGTAGACAAGCTACTAGATGATGATATAATAGAACCATCAGCTTCAGAATACAATAGCCCAATTCTTTTGGTACCGAAAAAATCTCTACCTGGAAGCGACCAGAAACGTTGGAGATTAGTTGTAGATTATAGGGCAATCAACAAGAAATTGATTGCTGATAAATTCCCACTACCAAGAATAGATGATATTCTTGATAACTTAGGCAGAGCAAAATATTTTTCCTGCCTTGACTTAACGTCAGGTTTTCACCAAATAGAGATGGATGAAAACTCAAGGGACATAACATCGTTTTCAACGGACAAAGGTTCGTTCCGTTTTAAGCGATTACCATATGGACTTAAAATAGCTCCTAACTCATTTCAGAGAATGATGTCTATAGCATTCGCTGGATTATCTCCAGTACAGGCATTTCTCTATATGGACGATCTAGTCGTACTAGGTCGTTCTGAAAATCACATGCTGAAGAACTTAACAGATGTATTTGAAATATGTCGCAAGTATAACCTAAAACTACACCCTGAAAAATGCTCATTTTTTGGACATGAGGTTACTTATTTGGGACACAAATGCACAGATAAAGGCATACTTCCAGACGATAGTAAATTCAAGATAACTAAAGACTATCCAACACCCAAAAATGCCGATGAAACAAAAAGATTCGTTGCATTCTGCAATTACTATAGAAGGTTTGTTCCAAATTTCGCTGAACATTCCATTGTCTTAACGAGATTGTGTAGAAAAAATGTAAAGTTCGAATGGACTGAGAATTGCGAAAAGGCATTCCAGTACTTAAAGAAGAAGCTTATTAGTCCAAGGATACTAAAGTATCCAGATTTTCACAAACAATTCTGTATAACTACAGACGCAAGCAAACATGCATGCGGTGCGGTACTTAGCCAGGAATATGATGGCTTGCAACTCCCGGTTGCATATGCTTCGAGATCCTTTACAAGAGGTGAAAGCAATAAATCTACCATCGAGCAGGAATTGGCGGCAATTCACTGGGCGATAATGTATTTCAGACCATACATATATGGAACTAAATTTTTGATTAGAAGCGATCATCGCCCATTAACATACTTATTTGCGATGAAAAACCCATCTTCCAAGTTAACACGAATGAGATTAGACTTGGAAGAGTACGATTTTACCGTAGAGTATCTGAGGGGAAAAGATAATTGTGCGGCTGATGCTTTGTCTCGATTAGATTTTTCGGAAATATTGAAAATAAAGGAAAATGTAATTGATATATTAAAGGTAACAACAAGACAACAAAGCAGAAAAGCCACTATAAGTAACGAAAATAGACAAAGTGGAAAGGCAAAATCTGAAGATAAGATAAAGATATACGAAGCGTTGAGTAAATTTGGAAATAAAAATAGCGCCAGGCTAGCAATTAAGGGCGACTATATATATATTGATAAAGATGATAAGGTGATCACGAGAAATATGAAGAAGATTATTGATAATGGAAAGATTGACCTAGATCAATTCTTTCCAATGCTTGAAAAATTAGCAGTCGATAATGAATTAGGAGAATTACAGCAGTCATTAGGTGACTCGCTATTTGAAAATATCGCGATAAATGAATATAAAGAAAAAGGAAATAGAATGCTCGAGCAATTAACAATAAAACTCACGCCGAAAATAAGGAGAATATTAGATAATAATGAAAAAGAGGAGATTTTGCGAAAATATCACGACGATCCAATATGGGGCGGCCACCCAGGAATCAGTCGTATGTTAGGAAAGATACGTCAAAAATTTTCATGGCGAGGCATGACAAAAGACGTTACTAAATATGTAAAAAATTGCAACAAATGTCAGACTAATAAAATGTTTAGACACACAAAGGAGGAGATGATTTTAACTCCAACACCGGTAAAAGCGTTCGAAGTAGTACAAATAGATACTATTGGACCATTACCGAAGACAGAGGATAACTATGCTTATGCAGTCACTATTATATGTGACCTGACTAAGTATCTAATCTCTGTACCAATTGTGGACAAAAGTGCTAAAACAATTGCAAAAGCAATTGTTGATAAATGCATATTGATTTATGGACCCATGAAGAAAATTATAACTGACATGGGCACAGAATATAAGAATCAGATATTTGATGAGATTTGTAAATTATTGAATATAGAGAATGTTACTTCTACAGCGTACCATCACCAAACGCTTGGAACTGTGGAAAGAGTCCACAGAACATTCAACGAATACGTTCGATCCTACATTTCGGTTGACAAAACTGATTGGGACGAATGGCTGAAGTACTTCACGTTTTGCTACAACACAACTCCATCGTTGGCACATGATTATTGTCCTTACGAATTGGTTTTTGGTAAGACGCCTTACCTAAATGAATTTCTATCCAATGGCGAAATAGATCCATTATACAACGTGGACGCCTATGCGAAAGAAATAAAATTTAGATTACAACTGGCGCACAAAAGGGCAAGACAGTTGATTGAGAATGGCAAATACGGAAGAAAACTTTTATATGATAGGGATAGTAATAGTATAGGAGTAAAAATAGGGGACTTAGTTTATGTGGACCAAGTTGGTCATAAGTTAGATAGTTTATTTAAGGGACCTTATGAGGTCATAGGTTTAGATAATAGAAATAATTGTATATTAAAAGACAAAAATGACATGAAACGAACAATACATTTGGACAGAATTAAAAAAAAAAAAAAAACATAAGTTAAGTCAAAATTTAAAATTTTAAAAGATTATAAAAAAAAAATATATATAATAGAATATTAATAGAATTGATCTGTGGATCCTGATCAAATCCACAAATCATAATTTTTCTAAAATAAAATTTAATTTAAGAAAAAAAATAATATTAAAAATAATAATACAATTTAAGTTATATAAAAGATTGACCAAATTAGATTGTTCAATCTTTTTTCCAAAAAGGAAGGTGTAACGTGTGATTATTCCCAACCGTGAATATGGCATATGTATAGTCCCAACTATGGAAATGCCAGACAGACTTAAACATTTTAAATGCCAGCCTTTTGCTGACCATACAAATTCACATGGTGTAACTTAATAACACCTCATACCTTATTTTTATCAAGGTAAATATTCACACGGTCTTTATACACACGTTGGTCTCTCTTCCATAGCTACCTAGCTTTAAGTTTGACAAATAAACAAACAGTTCATATTCGAACATAAAACAATGTAGTTGTTATTAATTTTACTCCACACTCTGTGTGTAATTTTAAAAATATATACATTTGCTTTAAAATTCACGAAATATTTATTTTTTTTTAATTTCGATTCGTTACAGAAATGTAACAAAGTGGTATAAAGTAACAAATTGTAAGTAACAAATATCATATACATTAGAGTTCGTCAGAAAAGTATAAAGTTTCTTTGTTTTTCGGATATCATCACTTTTTAAAATCTTTTTGGACCAATAAAAAAAACGGTGTTATTATTTTTGAAAAATTCCAACTCCTTCCTCATGTGAGCGGCGGCCAAAAACGCTGATTTAGGGTCCCTTTTCCTACAGAGCAATTTAAATTCACCTTTCGATTCTATACGAAACATTATTTTAAAAAACTTTTTCCCCGTTTTTAAGTGCACCATTTCGAAAATAGAGTGGTCGGAAAAAATTAAATTTTTTCAAAAAACTTATAAGTATTTTTTTATTACACACAATCAAAAGCATTTTTAGAGAGAAATGGTGCAAAAATTTTCATTTTATTTTAACCCAGTTAAAAGTTATCAAGTTTTCAAAATTATGTCTTTACTAAAATGATATATTTTATTGAATCGAAAATGTTTGGTGTATTTCGCTTAGCTCAAATTATGAAATACTTTTTCATTGTGTGTGCTAAAAAAAGATTTTTATTCTTTTTTTTACAAAATTTATACCTTAATAACTTTTTAGCGGTTCGCGATATGTGAAACATTTTTTTACCATTATTCTCAGTTGGTGACATATTTTTATTGTGTGTGATTAAACAATTTAGTTTTAAAAAGCTTTTTGAAAAACAGAGTGGCGTAGAATCGAATGTCAGGTACGAATTTAATTTAAATTATTTTTTTTGCTCTGTAGTAAAAGGGACCCTTAATTAGCTTTTTTGGTCAAAGTACGCACGCATGTGGAAGGAGTTGAAATAAAAAAAAATCCATTTTTATTGATGCAAAACCCGTAAAAAAGAAATGATATCCCAAAATCAAATTTTTGTGACGAACTGTTATATATGTACATACGTAGTATTTTTTTTTACTAGTTGGTGATAAGTGTAACAATAATATTTATAAATCTATTTCGTTTAATGAAGTTTTTAGTATTAGCGTCCAAATGGTTAAGAACAGAGTAAGAGATGTGAATTTTCAGGAAATAAAGGATCACGTTTCAGCAAATATAAAAATGTAGCGTTACACTATGCTTAATTTTAAATAATAACACAGCCAAAAAGTTTTCTAATCCTAAGGGATGGGAAAATTCGTTCTTAGTGATTAACTTTTCAGTTATATTTCTTGCGACTTTTTTCAGCTACCGATTATGTACAAGCAATTTTGTTAACTGAGCGGCAGTTAGGGATACCAGTAACTGTGAATTTTTTTCGGTGTAGTAATGTTGAACCTATTTTGAAACAGAGGTAGTACTATTTTTGTAAATTTTTTTAAATTTGTTTAATCAAATCTCGCACTGAAAATGTTATGGTTTCTCTTTAGGGTTGTATGGAAACTTATAATAAATTTAGGAATAGTGTAAATAAATTAATAAAAAATAAAAAATTACATACCCTTCAATGATTTCTCATCATTAGCCACTTGCTCGGCGGTATCTTCTTTGGGAACATCTGAATTTCCTTGATCCTTTTGCATCAGTTGCATTGCTTTTATACCTGTACCTACTACTGAAACTATTTCCCCAGAAAAGTTAGTTTGTTTATCATTATTCAAGACAACATTATTAATACGACTAGATACTGGTGCTGTTGGACTTCTACTAAGGTTGTTTGCATCACTTTTTTCCAAATTACTACTTGAGTCAACTAAATAATGTGAATTGTCCTTTAACTCAACATAAGCTTCGGTCTCGTCGAAAGAAATCTGTGACGATGTTCTGGACAATGATTCCTTTGCTATTATATGTTCATCGCCTACAAACCAATTTGATTTTGTGCTTATTGCTGCATCATTAATTGAATTTGATTTAGGTTTTCGTTCAATAAACTTTCTGAGAGCTTTTTGTAAAATTCTAGCGGCTCTTTCTTCACATAACTGACTAGAATTCATGCTATCTAAAGTGGAGGAAGGGGAAGAAGAAATTAGATCATCTTCTGTGGGAGCAGTTGGTTCAAAATATATAGCTTCATTATTTAGGTAACTTAATGTACTTGTTTCATTCTTGTTGGCTAAATATGATCTAAAAGCTTTTTGTATAATTGCAGCCGCCAATTCTTTTGATGATCCGCTTGATCTCAAGCTTTTCGAGTTATTTTCCATATCTTCAACATATTCATTATTTATACTAGTTTGATTCCGAGTAAACTTATCGTTAATAATTTCTACAATAACACTATTTTGTTCTTTAGAATCGTAATTATCAATAGTCTCCACATTTTTATTATTTGGGTTTCAATATTTTCTTGAGACTTATGATTTTCTGTTAATTTATTGATAACAATATTATTTTCAACATTCTCCTGATTAAAATGTTCAGTATTGTTCTCTATATATTTATTCATTTTCTCTTTAGTTTCATCTGTCAGATTGTTATCAATATTTAGATTTTCCAAATCTATGTTAAAGTTGTCGTTACTTTCAACATTGGTATTCTTATAAATCTTTATATTTTCATATTCATCTTTCGCTGTTATGCTTTCTAAACCTTGTGCTATATTTTCGCTATTAAGTTTGGGATGATTAAACTTTTCACTAGCACTGTCAATATTTTCGTTAGAATCTTCTTCCGTTTTATTTAATGTTATATTATCGGCTATATTTCCAATTTTGACATTCTCAGGAATGACATTTTTTAAGACTTCATTTAAAATTTCTTTAGTTTCAACTATAAGATTATTATTGATGTTTAGATTTTCCAAATTATCATTCGTATTCAAATTTTCAAATCCTTTAGATAATTTTTCGCTATTTAGTTCGTTCTGATTGAACTTCTCAACAATAACGTCCGTACTTTCATTAACTTCGCCATTTATTTTATTTAGTAGTATGTTACTATTGTTTGGATTTTCCTCTTCAATATTTTTCGCGGTCAAGCGATTTTTTGTCAAATTATCGGGTATAATTTCAGCTTTAAGGTTATTATGATTGTAATTTTTGATATCCTCAATTTTTTCTATATCATAATCGCTGCTTTCACTATTGAGATCATTATAAGTCTCAATTTGTTTTAATTCTTCATCCGCTCTCAAGGTGTTAAATCCTTTTGCAATATTTCCGCTATTTAGTTCGGGTTGATTAAACTTTTCAATAACAACGTCTACACTTTCGTTAGAATCTTCTTTCAAGAGCATGGTGCTAATGTTTGAATTTGGAAATTCATCATCATTTGTATAGCTATTGTAAGTTTCAACTGTGACGTTCTTATTAAAGTTCAGATTTTCTAATTTATCCTTTTCTCTCAAATTTTGAATATCATTTTCTCTTCGATTGAACTTCTCAATAATAACATCCGAACTATCATTAGAATCTTTATGCAGTTCACTCAGGAGTATTTTACTATTGTTTAAATTTTCAAATTTATCATTATTTATGGAAATTAACTCCTCAGCTTCGTATGGTAAAAATTCGTTTGGATTAGTCTCATCTTTACCTGTTAGAACTGATTTGGCCAAAGATTTGTTAATATATGGTTCCTCTAGCTTTTCGCGAGAAAGCACCATGAGTCTTTGTGAGTCTACAAATTCATCAATTACTCTGGTAATTTTGTTTATATCGGGAGTTTGGAATTCAATTGCTCTTAGCAATTGATTCGCGTGGTCGTGTTGATTCACCACATCTGAATCTTGACGTTCAGAGTTAATAAATTCACCTATTAGATTATTATATTCCAAGATTTGTTCATTCGTAATGGATGTTAAATTTTGCTTATGACCAGCAGTTATTGGGTCTTCATGAATTTCTGAGGTTATTGTTTCATTTTGTGAGGAGTTATCAGTAAAATTTTCATTTATGCGGTCTACTTTACTAAAATTTTCAATTATTTTTGTAGTTTCAACTATAGAGCTTTCTTTTGGTTGAATTAAAAGATTATCATTATCTTTAATATTTTCTAATTTTTCTTTTTGATAATTTGTACTATGCAGGTTATCTTGATTCAAATTTTCAATAACAATGTCCATATTGTCGGTAGAGTTTTGCTCAGTTTTAGTTAAGAGATCACGATTGGGATGTTCCATTTCGTAATTTTCCTGTTTCTTATCAATTTGAGTCATATCCTCTTTCACGTTTTCAATATCTTCCTGAGATTTTTTATTTAAATCTTCACTCGAAATATCTTCATTTTTAGATTTCGATTTATGATCCAAGTATTGTCGAAAAGCTTTTTGTATAACAATAGTAGCAGCTGTGTTTTGAGATTGATCAGGAGTTTGTTTGAATTCGGTAGGAATTGCTTCAAAATCCTTATGGCTTTTAGTAGTTTCATCCGAAAATGCATCGTCTTTAGCTTGAATACGTGCCGAAACAGCATTAGATGCATCGGAATCTTTTATAGAACCGACTTTGTCTTTCCCGTCTTTATTATTTTCATGATTATCAAGGTTTATGTTTAACATTTTATTTAAATTTTTGTCTTGTTTTCGCAATTGATAAGACCGAAAAGCTTTTTGAATTGTATAGACAGCCATAATTAATGTTTTCTGGGCATTATTAATTTCATTATAATATTCATTGTTTTTATCTGTTATGGGAAAATCTTCCCCAAAATCTTCTTCGGCTGTATAGTCTGCTTTACTATCAATAGATTGTGGTTTCTTTTTTAAATGTACTTTATGTTCAAAATACTGTCGAAATGCTTTTTGTATAACAATTGCAGCTTTATCGTTTGAGATTGTTCCGATATTGGTCCAGATTTATGAGAAATCCTGTCTTCCTGATTTTTATGCAATAAATAATTTCTAAAAGCTCTTTGAATTGTGCAGACAGCCAGTATAAATGTTTTTCTGGCATTAATTATTTCATCCGAATAATCATTGTCTTCGGGTGATATCTCTCTTTTTCTTATAATATACTTACGATAGCATCTTTGTATTTTCTCTGCAGCTGTTTCTTTTAAATCTTCAAAATACGGATCATCATTTGGAGGAGATGGTGCCGTTTTTACAAGTTTCTCATAATTGTCATTTTTTAATTCAACTTCTTGTGATATGTCTACTTCATCCGAATATTCATATATACCTCCTTCAGTTTTATGTTTGCTATCCCCTTTGTCAATGGTCTTGTCTATATTATAGTTTTCATCGTCTAAAAATTCATCGGAAACAAATGAATTGTCTTCTTTAGATCCAGTCGTCCAACTTGTATTTGTGCTATCGCTGATTTTTTCCAAATTATTCAAATAATCCTCATCGCTAGGCTGCAATTGATCTGCACAAAGAATCTTAGAATCAGGTCTTGGCGTTTCCGATTCACTCAATTCGATAATTGTATGTAACATCGATTCGGGTGTTTCTGAAAATTCACTACATTCCACTATATCCTCATCAGTTTCATCGGATTTTTGTTGGTTATTGGTTTCAGAGGTTAAACGTATAATCATTGGAGTATATTCAATTATATCAATATCGTTGTTATCCTCATTCTCATCGGAATTTTGTTCAGAATCGTGTTCAGTTTTTAAACGTAGAATTTCATCGATGGTATATGTTATTTCCGTATCTATATCATGGGTTTCATCATATTCAAATTCATTTAATTCTTTAAATAATTTTGTTGGAGTTTCTGAATTTAACAAAGGTTCTTCAACATTTGCACAATTTTCTAAATTAATTTTCTTTGCATTATCAATTTTGTCTTCTTTAGAAATAGCTTCTTGTTCTTCATCACTAGAGAAATCCGCGTGAGTATTTTTTGCCAGAGATGATTTCACAGCGTATTTGGAATCCGTAGATTTGTCAAAGGGTACGGTAAAAGAAGTTGGTTCTTTACAGGTTTTACGTTTTGCCAGTAAGTTTTCTTTGTCTGTTGTAGGTGTTACACCAAGAAAATATCTTGGAATCCGTTCAAAAGTTTGAATAGAAGAATTTGTGCCGTCATCAGCAGCATTTGCATTGTCAATGTTTTTCTAAAATATTCTGGTTATTGCCATTTTTTGCAACAATTGTCGACTCTTCATTGCTCTCCTTGAATGACGTCGACTGAGGCAAATTTGAAATGTTGCTTTCATTTAAATTTTGCTTATCAATTTTGATAAAAACCTCTTCAACTAGTTTTGGATTGTTATCAATGTCTAGATCCAAATCATTTGTACGATCTTTATTATCTTTCCCAATTTCCTCATCTTCCTTTAGTTTACTATTATTTATAAGTTTTTCATTTTCTCCAAATTCAATGTATTGACCAATTGGTGTTTCATTATTCATTTGATGTTCTTTCCAAAATGATTTTAAATGAGTTTCAGCAAATTGTTGTCCAGAAAAACTTCCTATGAGACCTTCTTTATAATTTCTACTTCTACCAATATTTAAATTTTGATTGCCAATAATAGTTTCTGGGGATTTGTTGCCAATATTGTGTAATGTAGTTTCCTAGTCAAATAAAAATGTGGTGTTTTAGATAAGTTCAAAAAAGTAATACCTTACCAAAATTTACTTGATCGTTTATACTTTTACTGTTGACTAGATCTGATCCTATATCAATGTTATCTGGAATAATGTTAATATTATTAGATAGTGATATCTTAAATTTTGGTTGATTTAAATCTACCTTGAACACTTAATTTGGAAGAACTTTCGTTGTTTGCTTTTGTGAGATTTTCATCTAAAATAGTAATTAAATATTATTTGAAATAACTACTGAAATGTGAATGAAAAATGTTTAAAAAAGGGAATAATTCTTTTAAAAATATTAACTTCGACCATTAGATATTTGAAAAATAAATTATTATTTATACCATATATTTATATATATTGTATTACAGTAAGACCAGTTGTTATAAGGGTATTAAATCGGTTAACCGTTACTCGATTAATCGATGAATTTTAATCAAACAATTGTTCAAATAATTTAAAATGCAGATTTCGAGAATGGAATAACTTGAACAATTTCAGTTCAAACTTATGTATGACTAAATAAAATAACACTGTACTAAAATACATTATAAAATTTGCCCTGCGATGATGTCTCAACATAAACGCAAAGTTGTCTACACTGAACGTAAAAACCATACGTCAATCTGGTAACGTTGTAAAATAGAGATTGAGGAGATTAGAAAAATAAACACAAAAATTTAAAAATAGAATATTTGTGTTTGTTAGTGTTGGTCACTTCTGAGTATAATATACAATAACAGAAAAGCTAATAGGAAAGAAAATTTAGCAGCATTACATTCGAGTCCATACTTGGGTGTGATCACTAAACGGTAATGACTTGGTATTGTTACGTTTGTAATGTAAGAAGAAGCGCAGGTTTGATTCTTACAGCCGCAAGTTGTTGCAGAATTTATCGTATAGAGACAATCTGACAATTATAAGACACAAATAATAATACAATTTTAAATGGAAATCACTGATTTCGCCTGAAAATAAAAAGGGTGAAAATAGTCTAGTCTGATTTAAAAATTAATAGTGTTTATAATTTTTAGAGAAAAACATTTGTTCTTCTTCTTGTTCAACGAGAGGGCAGATTGTCTTGCCAACCGCGGGGGCCCGAAAGCCCTTTATTGGTCCTGAACCATTCTGTGGAATACCTGCGGGGTATGTTAGGGAAAGGCTCAGGGCATGGAGAGAGTCTGAATTCTTTGGTTACTGGGAAAACTCTCCTGGTCAGCGCCAGGCTAAAAGATTGATCTCTTTTTCCAGTAGGGGGTCGAGGCGACTCTTGTCGCTTGAAAGGGGGGGGGGGCTTTGAGGACCCTGGCGTCGTACTTAACTGGACACTGTAATCTCAGATACCATCTGCACAAGAAGGGTCAATCGGACACGGATTTGTGTAGGTTTTGCGAAATGGTGTCTGAGACCTCGGAGCATGCTCTCTGCGAATGTCCCAGGCTTTGTGATAGGAGACTTAGGTTTCTAGGTGATCGCTTCATTTCACCTTCCGACATCGCGAACATTTTGCCTAATAGGATAATTGGCTTTATAGGTAGCTTGAATCTGTAGGTAACCTTAGGCAGCACAAAATACCTACATTGGTCGCGGTGCATAGTGCCTTCTGATCTAATCTAATCTTGTTCTTCTTCTTAACCTTATCCTTTCTGAATTAAATTTGTCAAATGCATATTAATTAAAAATTAATTGCGACTGTCTATATGACGTTAAAATAACACTGTACTTATGTTTTTAAATTTGTTTGAGTTTTTAGATATTTTTCTAATAATACCCTGCGGGAAACGAAGGGTCGATTGATCCAAAGTGACAAATCTGTGATACATGATTTGGGGGCACGTCACGAAACTGGTGAAACCAATATTGTGGTGCACCAAAAAGTGTTAATTTTGGTGAAATGACCAATCACGTGACTATAGCTATGCTGACAAAACATTAACTGGTTGCTACCAGATATATCATGTAACTGGAGAAAAGTAACATAACATCAAAGTGTGCTGAAGCAACTAGGGCCGTTGCAGTTGAAGTTATTACTGGTCATTAAACTGGTTCAAAACCATTAGCTGTGGATGAAAACATGGCAATTAGTGCCAAAGGATTCAGTCACTTGACTGCTACACAGCAGACATAACACTGAAGTAATTTTATCTGTACCGACTATGTGACAGTAGAAATAAAGACGTAACACTCCACTGGTTTAAAAGAACTGAACACGGAACTGTGACCAGGGTAGCCAGATATGGCGATTTCTCGCCAAACGTCGCGAATTTAAACTTAGTTTTTTGTTGGGTATAGACAAAATAAGCTAATTATAAAATCGATTTTTGTTTGTGCCTTTTTATACCCTCCATCCCATAGTGCAGGAGGGTATATTCACTTTGTCAAATGTTTGTAATTCTTTTAAAAAAATTCTGGGACCCCATAAACTATATATATTCTTGATCAGCATGGATAGAGAAGTCGATATAGCCATGTCCGTCTGTCCGTCTGTCCGTCCGTCTGTCTGTGGAAACACAAAATACTCCTCCAATACAGAAGAGGTACTGCTAATTTTCAGTCAAATTGTTTGTTGATATTATGAGCAGTTTTCTAGTGAAAATGATCAAAATCGGTTAACGCGTTCAAAAGTTATGAGTGAAAATGTGGGAAGACCTCTAAAATTTTTTTTTTTTATTTCATCATACATACATACATACGTACATTCAATGCTTATACACAAGAATATACGCAAGCAGGGATGGCTGTCAATATCGCTGAATTACCGTCCACGATTCTAACACCTTTCAACTGACTATCGTTATCGCTTAAATACCGTTACCGATATTCTTGAAATACCGTTATCCGTAAAATACCGTAACCTTAAAATACCGTTACCGAAATAATCTAACAAGATCTGAACAAAAAAAACTTCTGTAAATAGATATATTTTCCCAAAGTGTGATCATAAACTAGACAGTCATTTAAACTCGGGCATAATGCGGTTAAAAATTGTGGTGTGCATTAACATTACCTGAATAATTAAAATAACGTTATCCTTAAAATGCCGTTACCAAAATAATTGAAAAATCTTTTTCCCTAAAATAAAGTTACCGAAATATCTAAAATATCGTTACCGCTAAAATACCGTTAGCGAAATAAATAAAATACCGTTAACGCTAAAATACCGTTAACGCTAAAATCCCGTTACCGAAATAACTGAAGTATAGTTTCCCCTAAAATACCGTTACCGAAATAAAAGAAAATAGCGTTACTACGACCAATAACCACATAGAATCGGTTACCATCCATGGTCATGATCAACACTTAAAAACAAAAAAAAACCCACAAAATATTGTTGTTGTTTTTTTGTTTTGTTTTGTAATACAGTATGTATGTACGTATGAATTAGTAGCAATCGCATGCAGAGTTGCCAGGTTTGACGATTTGTCGTCATTTTGATGATATTTAATACCCAAAATAACTAAATGACTATTTGACGACTTTTGCTTCCAAAATGACGATTTTTGACAATAATTTAATATGTCAGCAAGATCTACTTATTTATCATTCTCATAAAATCGCCGGCTCGATTATTAAATTTATATTATTTCGTTAAAAATTGAAAGCAAAAACATTGTTTTTTGATCGATAGCTAGCTTTTATATGCTAATATGATGTGAAATACAATTTTGCAAAAATGCAAATCCTAGAATTGAATAAAACTTAATCCAAACCGCATTTATTTTTTTATAAATTCATTACGGGTTTAGCTTAATTTAGTTTCTGTGTTTATATGTTTAGAACATGTTTTTAAATTTTTATAAAATTTAATTGGAGTTAGATTTAAATAAAAATAAAAAAATTTTCATGTTAAAACACAAGGCATGGACTTTTTTTGCGAAACAAACAGATCTCTAGCCCGAATATATTTCATGTTGAAAGATGATATATATACAACTTTAAATGAAACAAAATAAATCCAAAAATAAATCCGGTGCTTAAAAAATAGGCCTAATAATATAAATAAAGTGCCAAAATTTAATAATTAAAAATATAACATTAAGTTTGTTCGATAACACAAAAATTTGTACAAGTTTTTACTGGGAGGTGTTCGTTTAGACAAATATGCAGTAAAAACTGGTAAAAACAGAGAGTAAAGTGACAGTTTGATGCCAAAGAACTTAAAAGTTTTTACTGGATACATTTTTGCCAGAAAGAATTTGTAAGATGAAAAAAAACATATGACTAAAAAATAAAAAATATGCTTGTATTTTTAGTAAACAAAAATTAAATTAAATTTTAATTGTTTATGGATTGAAAGTGAAAATGATTAAATAATTAACTATGGAAGAAGTTAAAAAACATTTAAATTATTTTTGGTCGATAATTTCAATTAACTTTTTCCTTTTCCATAATGACCAGTTGATTTTTTTTTAATATTTAAAACAAGCTATTTTATCTAATTTAATAATTCCTACAAATTTTCTGTTCGTTTACTTTTTTGTAAATTTGTCTTACTATTTGTAATTTTGTTACTGAGTAGTTTTTACTGAACTTTACAGGAAAAGTAATCGAACAGACTTATTGTTAAAGAATTTCCAAATTTTGTAAAAGAATTTAATATTTAAAAAGTTGTGCCACTGAAATGTTGTTCACAGAATTATGCAGATATAAGTGTTTAACAGTTCAAGTGGTAAAATTAGTTTGATTTAAAGTTGTATTTATTTGATCTTTCAACATTATATTTTTGTTATTTTATTAATTAATAATCATATAATTACAAGTTATATACTATTACCCTAACCGAGCACTAGCTACTATGGCCTTCGGCGCGTTGTAGCGAAAACAGATCAGTGCCTCTGGTGGGAATCGAACCCACGACCCCCGCACTGATAAGCCAGCACGCTACCAACTAGCCTACTGCGGCACACTGTTTCAACATTTTATAAATATGAATATCGTTGTAAAATATAATGATTTTCGAAGTTTAAACCAAAGAGAAGTGTCAAAAATCGTGTTATATTACAACGATAACACGTTAACATTTGAAATGTGAATAACATTATTTGTATTTTATTTTTTATTAAAACTTTATCCCTCTTCTAACAAATATATTTTATTTTCACGATTTTCACAATATGATGACGATTTTGACGATTTTTTCTAGAAAATTTGTCGTTTTTATGCTCTGCAAACCTGGCAACACTGGTTATGAGTGCAAATGTGAGAAGCCCTCGAAAAATTGTTAAGCTAATTTATAAAGTATTCTTTTGTTTTCCATATACCAGGCTTGCCATACACCTTTTTTTGTTAACCCCAACAAATCAAAAAATCACCAATAAGAAAAAGGTAGAACAAAATAGTTTAGTTAAAATTCTTTATTTATTTGACTGCATTAACCGGAGTTGCCAGACACATTAATCGTTATCAGATCAAAAAAATATCCAGGAACAAAATCCCCGAATCCAACAATGTAAATTCATAACTTTTTTTCGTACACTATTTTTACTTATTTTCATTCTCAACCTTTAATAAATTTGCAAGGAAACTCTTACATTCTAATTACATTTATTAAAAACCCCATTCAATTTAAAGGACATTCACTTTCAGAACTTTTTATTTAAGACATATAAGGTGCATACTTCATCTTAAAATCTTTTGATTATATGCATTTGTTTTCCTTAAAAGCCCTAATTTTTATTTGATACATACAAAAATAATCTAAATTAAAGTATTGATGTGTAAAAACCAATCGAATTTTGGGAAAATTTCTTAGGGTTCTTATTCTAGGAGTCGTAAACGAGAATTGCACAAGCAACTGAGCTGAAAAATAATAATTTGAAATACCAGTTTCTTTAATTTTTTGTATCTCGAAAACACTCGAAAGATTTTCTTTTATAATTTTTGACAAACTTAGTTTCATCACACTTTCCGTTTTACTTATGTGATGTATAGTATAAACACATGTGTTGTAATGTAAACTGGCATTTCATAATTATTTCATTATGTATGTCTCCGCAAGTGTATTTTTGTTCCCTTAAATTTATCTAAAATTCTGATTATTCGAAACTGTTTTTATGCGTTTGTATTCATTGCATCTCTTCTAACGATCCAAAAATATATTTTAGTAACTTTCTTTCATTATTATATAGGCAAAGAGACAAACAACAGGCGAATTTTACAACAGTTTTTTTAACATCATAAGGAACTATACAAATATATATATTTTTCACTACACGTTCTTCTTTAGGTAATCAGAATAACCTTTGAATACCCACTGCAGAATTTCAGATTCATTTTAGTAAACTTTAATTAAACATTTTTTTCTTCTGAAACATCCCAAAGACATTAATCAATCAGTCATATTTTGCTTTACTTATAAAAACAACATTATTTTTGTTATTTTTACAAAGAATATAGATATAATATTGTTTTGCACTTTCCCTGGTTTATGAAAACACCGAGATGGAGGGTATCCAAAAATTCGTCACAGCCGAATTTAATCTTTTTTAATACCAAATTCGGCACATCGGACTTAATGCTTCCACTTGTTTAAGGTTTTTTTGAACAGGGGGTAAGACACACTATTTTGGAAAAGTGCAGTGATTGGTTCCAGACGGGCTAATTAGCAACTCGTGCATATATGACATACGCTGAATAAAAACTGACAGGTTACTTGCCAATTACTTTTCGCATGCCCGGCGACATGTGCCCCTTAGACCAGTGCAGTGGTACGTCTCAAAACTATTTCAGTCAAACTACCCTATTACAGAACACTTTGCGCTTAATATGTGACTAGTTTTCCTTCAACAATTTTTCTCCAGTTCTTAGATACGTAAACCTACACCAGTCATGTGATAATTTTTTAACCACTGGTTCTGTTGCATGTCACATAAATCCTAAAATGGTCATACTTTGAGACTACCTACTTCTAACTTGTCCCGTAACATATTCATTTCAGTCGGTACGGAGATAGGTTACCTTGGTCGAGCTATTCGGTACAGTGAAATAACTCCCAAATGAAATAAGTCCCAATGGAAAAATGAAATAAGTCCCAAAAAATTTTCCATGTAAATTGGGACTTATTTCATTATGAAATAAGTCCCAATGCGTTGGGACTTATTTCATAATTTTTGTTGGGAGTTAATTCATTATGAAATAACTCCCAAATGAAATAAGTCCCAACAGTTTTTTTGTTGGGAGTTATTTCATTTGGGAGTTACCATTGGCACTTATTTCATCGCAGTTGGGACTTATTTCATTTTAATTGCAAACACAATTTTACGATTGGCCAATGGTTCAATAAAGCCTTTATTTTGTATTTTTTAATTCTTTTGTTACACTGTTCAGTTTTTCTGCGTGGCGGCCTGCGGCCGATCTTAGGGGTTTTCTCCTCCATAGGACGGGGCAGGTGGCTTCGCTGAATACAGTTTTCCTGCGCCCGTCTCATTATCTTCCCTAGTGTGACGCGCGCAGGGAAACTTTATTCAGCGAAGCCACCTGCCGCGTCCCATGGAGGAGAAAACCCCTAAGAGCGGCCGCAGGCCGCCACGCAGAAAAACTTTATAAAGCAAAGATTTTCAATATTGTTGCAGTTAAATTTTTGTTGAATTATTAATGTTCTATTAATTTTTGTTAATATGAAATTTTTTTATAATTGTTCTTTAAAATATAAGAAGAATAAGAATAAGAAATTTAATTGCTTCATTTAAAAAAAAATTTAAGTGAAATAAGGCCTTTACGGCTTTATTTCACTTTCAAGTGCAATAAAGCCTTTTTGCAAATAAAGGCCTTATTTCTCAATTGAAAGTGAAATAAAGCCTTAAAGGCCTTATTTCGTAAGGCATTATTGCACTCCACCTATGCTTACATATACTTATGAAATAAAAAGTGTTCTCTAACAGAAAAACAAAACAAACGAAAATTTGGAGTTTAATTCATTTTTGTTGGGACTTATTTCATTGGGAGTTAGTTCATTTTGTTTGGGATTTATTTTTAAATTTTGAAATACCTCCCAAAAATTGGGACTTATTTCATTTTTCTCATTGGGAGATATTTCATTTTTTTACATTGGGTGTTATTTCATTTTTGATGGGACTTATTTCATTGGGAGTTATTTCATTGGGACTTATTTCATTTGGGAGTTATTCACTGTACCGAGCTATTCGCCACGTCACACATTGCTCCACAGGTAGCAATTGTCACCCTCCTATGACAAGCCCATGTTAAAAGTACCGGTTACTTTCATATAACAGAACCGAAACTTGGACTGGTTCATACACACAAAGTTCTAGTCACGTGACCATACCAATGACTGGTCCATTTCCCGTAGGGTATATACCATAATCTCTCCGTTACCATTTTAATTTACATATTTTATATGTATATTAGGGATATAGCTTTTTTAGCAAAAAAAAATATAACATGACACCACGATATGGATAAAAAATTCCGCACAGAGAACAATTTCTTAAATATCACATTTTTAGCCCTTTCTTAAGATGTGTTTTAAATATCTTAATATTCGACAAAAAATTAAAAATCGCTGCAATTTTAAAACGATTCGATTCTGTTTTTATTTTCAAAATTCGGATTCACATTTAGTTCCCAGTTGGTATTACAGCCTGAATTTGGCCTTAGCCTTGTTCACCTTTAACTAACTAAAAATTTAAATAATAATATAATAATAAAAGTTAATAAATAATATAATAATAAAAGTTAATAATAAAATAATATCTAATATATATTATATATTATTACCCCAGAAGAAGTTGGCAAAAATTCTAATGAAACGTCGCACAGTGGTCAATTTCGCGAGATAGCGGTCAAAACTCTATAACTTTTGACCGGATTGGTATTTTTTTACGCAATTTGTTTTGTTCAATAGGAGGGACTTTAAGCTTCAATTTGCGTGTTCAAACGTAAAAATCGACCGATAGGAACGTAAGTAATATGAAGTTAAAAATGCATTTTAATTTTTTGTTGAGTTTCCATGTAAAAGTTGAATATTTTGACATTTTAAATAGGTATTTTTTATAATTTCTTATTTTCTTCAATCGTATTTTACAACCAATACTTATTTATTATTCCTAAACTTAATTTTGGTCAGAAAATGCCAACATTTGGCCCCTGACATTTATTTAGTCTCAATATTCACAGGGGCCAAAGGTTGGTTTTTTTTGGAAGAAAGCTAATTCTTGTGAGGATTAAACTGAAAAATAACACTGAAATTCCCAACAATATCAATACCATTTGGATATATTATATACAGAACACAAATCGATAAAATTTTAAGTAAACTTTTACTATTGATTTAAAGTGCAAATATATTTTATTTAAATGTATTAATAAAAATTTATACTAAAATTAGAAACAAATTATAATCTTTTAAACTAGTATTAATTAAACAATATTAGTAAAAATTTCTTCCAAATAGCTTTGATTTTCATTTTGCAGTAGTTGTTTAGCTTCTTCATCTAACTCTAATGAGGTTGATTTCCATTTTTGTCGAATACTGGACATATATGGGTCTGATGTGCACAACAAAATATTAATAAGATCTTCATTAGTACAATATCTGGAAATTTTTCTTGTATTGTGCTCGCGAAAGAATCTGTAGTCTTTGTTCCTTTTTTCTTGCGCTTCTTCTGAGAGATCTCCAATTGGAAGCATATTGTGCTGAATTATTTGTTCCCCATGGAACAAAATTTTGTGAACTGTGGTTGGCATATGTCTCCAAGAATATTTTTGGTTATAAAGGGTTGCTGTCTCATTAGCATACTGACCAAATTTTTTTGCATCTATCTTTTTGCTACATGCTATAACTTCTAATATGATTTGGAATCGTCGTATTAAATCATAATCTACTCCAGTTATAGAAGCTGCAGTTTCTGGATCGGAAAAAAATCTCCTTGCTGTGTTTCCATCATTAGAACTTCCTTCTCCTTGCTTTGGCTGGTCAATTATAAGGCCTATCTCACGGTATTTTTCTTGAATATCTTTTTTTTTTTGCTTTCTTTTTTCCAAATTTTCTTTGTTGTTTCTCACTGTTTCGCCTAACGGGCCAAATTCCAAATCGTATCCCAATTTAAGTATATGCTCCATAAAACGAATTCTAGCATGAAGAGGTGACATTCCAAATTCATATGCTTCATTAAAACTATCGTCTTGTGTTGGTGGTTGGCTCAATTGACTTGATGTTTTTTGGCATATGGTGCAGCTTGACGAAGACTTTGTTTCGGTTAAAGCTTGTGCAACTTTTCCATCGATCATTGTAAGTGACATTTTAAAGTTAACTTCGATGCATTGGTCATTAAATTCAAATATCACTGGTTGAAGTTCTTTAATTTCATCTCTTATTTGCCAACTTCTTCAGTTATGACATCTTTAGTTTCTTTTTTGTAAGCAACTTTATTGGTCTACAAAATTTTGTTGACGAGGGAATTTCATTCTTCCATACATCTATCTCTGCAGCTCTACTAGTTGACGGCTCTGAACCAATATAAGTTTTTGTTAAACGTAATGGAACGAAAGAAATCATGAATAAATTGGCATCTGATGAATTTCCGCATTACATTGTTTGTATTGCTTCTGGCCAGAGGACCCATCACATCCCCATTTAGAAATTAAAGTCATGCTGCAATTTTAAACTTCTTTAAATAGTCAGCATCAAATGTCTTTAATAATCGTTCTGCAGTGTGTTCAAGAAGATCCTGCAATTTTATTTCTGCTGAACTTGAAGTTACACTAAAATCTTTTTTGGCAGAAACTATATCTCGATATGATGGAAAAATTCCACAATTTTTTTCACTGGTTCGCTTCCGCAATTCTGTATATTGGTTTTTAGTCATTTTCAAATCCAAAAATAGTGCAAATGCTTCTTCTGGAGTAAATTTATTTTCTTCAGTTGGTGTCGGCATACTTTCTAAAATCCTTTTGTGCGTCTGGGGCTTGCTTCCACTATTTTTTCAATGATAGCAATTTTACTCTTTTTAGTTTTCGATGATTGAATTTGATGCAGAAATGAATCCTTTATGATGCTACAAGAAACTTCTTCATTGATATGTTTAAGCTTGCGTCTTCGTGATCTTTCACTACAATTTCCGTGGTAGTTACTGATGCCTTTTTAAAAATAAGTTTATTTCTTAGCCATTCTTGGTTGCGTGAGTAAAACAATTTCTTGTTTCTGGAACATTGAGTGTACCGTTTTCTTAAAGTATTTAAAAAGTTTTTTATTTTTAAGTTATGAATTTTAATTTCTTGTTTGTCGCATATTTTGAAGAATGGATTATTCATTATATATAAAATAATGTCGTTTTCATCTTTCCGTTCAAAATATATATCAGATAGAACACTATAACTGAAAATCTGAATTGCTAGATACCACACATAATTTGAGAGTTAACAGGTACTGGTAATAATATAACAGGTACTTGGTTTTACCAGTTATTTCCATTGGTTTTAAATTTATTTGCAAATTTTCAGGTATTTAAGTTATGTAATATTAGATGGCAATAAAATCATTTTTTACCTTTTCCAAATGAATTGCCAGATGCCACATAATTTGAGAGTTCTATTGTCATTTTTGTCAAAATTTTGATACACCCTTCTATGTGGACTAGGTCCAAATATGGGCCAACTTCTCCTAATTTCAACAGAATTAGTTTTTGGGTCAATAAGAACTCTTGTACAAAATTTCATCAAAATATATGCATAATAGCCACTTTCACATACAAATAACTTCTCAAAAAATATGACGTGCATTTGTACCGAATATCTTACCTTGGGTCAGAAAAATTGCTGTAGCTCAAAAAGTGCAGTCCCGATGCATAAACATGTATATATAGGAATGTAGGGGAGAGTTAGGACTACAAAATAGTAAATTTGTGTTTTGACTCAGCTTGACTCACAGGAGTTGTGCTCTATGAAGTAGGAAATTTCCGAAAAATTTCACCTTTTTCAAAAAAAATATTTAAATTGTTCTGAAAACAGTAGAGCTTCAATTTTGTTACCAGTAATAGGAAATAAGTTAAGTTACAACACAAAATTTATTTCGTCCAAAAATCTTGAAAAACAAAAAAGTTATGATCATTTAAACTTTAAAAATTAACTAAAAATATCATAAATTTACTAAATTCTGAAAAAGCCCATTTTGGACCACCCTGTTCTCAGTGAAATAATTGAAATAGAGTTCTAATTTTTTGGCTCCCGAGGTTTACTACTGTCTACTTTCATATGAGTCTAATAACTTTAAAATCGGAGAACAAAAACCAAAAGGAGTTTTGGCCGCTATCTCAAAATATTGACCACAGTGCGTCGAATAAAAATAATGAAAACAAAAATGTTTATTTTCATTAGAAGTCCGCTTAGAATATATTTCTAAAGAATTAACAAGTAAGAAATCGTTACATTTAAAAATTTTATATTTATGTTGAGTTTTTGCAAAAAATCAAATTGAACAAAAATCTGCCTTCCAAATGTCGTAACAAATGCCTTGATATTGCCTTGAAATTTGGCTGCGAATCGTTTTCCGTTAGCCAAAAAAAAAAAACTCAGTTTGATTTTAGTTTATTTTAAATCAATTGAGTATCTACTTATTGATTAATTTAAGGTCAAAGTTTAACTTTGTTTTTTTTTTACTTTTAGCATGAAAATATGGGTTTTTTTAGTTTTTTAATCTTCCTTATTAACAAAAAAATTTTTTAATAACTGAAAAAGTTTATTATAATTATTATTAATTTTATTCGAATATTGCTTGCAAATTTTTCGTACTCAGTTGTATATTATTTCTGTTCTGCAGTAGATTTTTAGTTTTGGAAGTCTAGTAAAAGAATTTTAAGGTCGTATGGGTGGTGACACGCCCACTTCATATGCTGCCCACATCACACAAAGTGCTTTAAAATAATACTATAAAATTTTGGTAAATAATGTGTTCGAATGTGGCCACCAGGAGCCTAGTTAAAGTATTTTAAAATTAACTAAATCTAGGTAGTATGGAAGGTACCACGACCCCTTTTCCTATCCCTCCCATATTTGCCAAAGTTTACTTTAAGATGGTTTAGGGATTGTAAAGGAAGTGCCCCACTCCCTGCTTTAATCCCGCCCATATTTGCTTCGTCGACTAGAGATGATAATTTAGAACTTGGTGTCAAAGCTAAGGCAGTTAATAGAAGCGAAGTTTGAACAATTTTAAAATTTGGGTTTTACGGGAAGTGACACTTCCCCTGGTCCTAAACCTTTTTTTTTGTTAAATTTAAGTTCGATTGAAAAGTTATTTCTATTTAATTTAAGGTTGTTTCTACTTCATTTTAAAATATGTAATTATTGTGTGTGTAGCATGTTAATTAAAAGTAGCATAAGCTGACTTACCTTGATTTTTAGCTTCTTCAGTGTTCAATTTTTCATTAGAAATATTTTCCGTATTCTCTGTGGAAATGAGTGGCGATCTTTGTTCTTCCATTTTGACTTTTTCTACCTTATCCAAATTCTCAATATCCAATATATTCTCCGTTATAATTTTTTCTTCAAGTGATCTTTTCATTCTATTTTGTTGAGATAATTTTTCATCCTGATCGTTGGTAGTTGTATCACTCGATTCTTGGTGAGAATGTTGTAATAAATTTAATTCATCAGAATTATCAGGAGTTTTTTCCAGAGCATTATTTGAAGCTAAAAATATATTAATTACTTTGTAAAGAAATTCATAAATTAAATTTACTCACTGTCATTTTTAAATAGTTCTTTTTCGGAATTACTCTTTGTTAAAGATTCTTTATTAAACTCTTTCGCTTGATTAACATTTGTATTATCTACAACGTCAACTGCTTCATTATTGAAATTTTCGGTCATTGACTTTATTTCATCTTCTTTACTAGTACTTAGACCTACATTATTTTCGGTACGATCTTTATTTAAAATATTTTCTTCGTTTTCAGTTCTAAGTAATTGTAGACGCCCTGATAGAATTTTATGCATTTCTTCATCAATATCATTTTCTGAATTTTTATTCGCTTCATTGTTTGGTTCGGTATTCGCGATTATCGTACTTTCCTGTATTAATTTTGAGTAATTATTCGTTGCTTCATTTTCTTCTTCTCTCAATTTTACTGGATCTTGTAACAAAATTGAATTTGCAACCAATTTACTGTCAGTTTCAGTTTCAGTTTTGTTTTCTTCTTTATCTTTGACATCATTACCAGAGCCATCAATTGCTGAACTTTGAATGCTTGTAAGAGGTGAACTAATATGTTCCAGTTTTGTCTCACCTTCTACAGCAATTTTGGTTGCTCCATTATTTGTTTCTGAGGGATCACTACTGATCATGTGTCCACTTTTATGATCTTTGTTTTCAGTTTTTTCAGAATCTTCAATTGTTAATTTATCTGATAAAACAATATTTTCAGTGTTATCGTTATTTATATAAGGTTCATTTTTATTTCTATTTAATAAATCGTTCTTAGGTAGATTCTCTATATTGTCTTTATTAGATTCCGCTTGCTCTTTATTGTCACGGTCGATTTCAGTTTTGTTTTCTATTTTATCTTTGACATCATTACCAGAATCATCAGTTGCAGATCTTTGTAAGCTTGTAAGATCTGAACTAATATGTTCCAGCTTTATCTCACTCTCTACATCAGTTTTAGGTGCACCATCATTTGTTTTCGAAAGATCACTACTGATCTTGTGTTTACTTTGATGATCTTTGTTTTCAATTTTTTCATTATTTTCAGAATCTTCAATTGCTAATTTGTCTGATGAAGTAATATTTTCAGTGTTATCGTTATTTGTATAAGGTTCGTTGTTATTTAATAAATCATTATTTTTTTGATTCCCTACATTGCCTTGATTAGAATCCGCTTTTTCTTTATTGTCAAGGTGAGTTTCAGTTTTGTTTTTTATTTTATCTTTGACATCATTACCAGAATCATCAGTTGCTGATTTTTGTAAGCTTGTAAGATCTGAATTAATATGTTCCAGTTTTATCTCACCCTCTACATCGGTTTTGGGTGCTCCATAAATGGCTTTCGAATGACCACTACTGATCTTGTGTTCACTTTGATGATCTCTGTTTCAGTTTTCTCATTATTTTCAGAATCTTCCACTGTTAATTTTTGTGATAAAGTAATATTTTCAATGCTATCCTTATTTATGTCATGATTGTTTTTACTTTTATTTAATAAATCGTTTTTTTGTAGATTATCTACATTGTCTTTATTAGATTCCTCTTGCTCTTTACGGCCACTTTCGATTTCACTAGTGTTTTCTATTTTATCTTTGACATCATTACCAGCATCACCAATTGCTGAACTTTGAATGCTTGTACGATCTGAATTATTCTGATCTAGTTTTATCACATCATTTGTTCCATCATTTGTTTCCGAAGGATCACTGCTAATTTTGTTTTGACTTTTATGATTTTTGTTTTCAGCTTTTTCATTATATTCAGAATCTTCCACTGTTAATTTATCTGATGGAATAATATTTTCAGTACTATCCTTATTAATATCAGTTTTTGTATTCCTTTCATTTAATAAATCGTCCTTTTCGAAATTATCTGTATTGTCTTTTTCAGATTCCGCTTTCTCTTCAACTAATAAACTCGAATTCACCTCATTTTGATTATTCAAAACTAATTCTTCAATATCAATTACGTTGGCTTCTCCTTTATTAGTCTTGGTTAATTTATCACTATTACAATCTAATTCAGATATATTGTCATTATTTTCAATCTTACTATTATCTGGTTCTATTGATTCACTCTTTGACTCAGTTTGCCCTTTCAAGTCATTGAAAATAGATTTACTGCTATGTGTATCTAGTTCTTGACTTCCCAGAGAATCATCTGTTGGAGTATCATTTTTAATTTGGTTATGTACACTGTGTAATATATTTTCGTTTCCATCAGGTTCTTTTTGACTGTCATTCGATAAATCTCGCTTTTGACGACCATCTATATTGTCTTCTTTATATTTATCTTGCTCCTGATCTATAATCATTTCACTTTGATTATCCAAAAAAGATTTTTCAGCATCTTTTTTGACTTCGGTGGATTCATCTTTATTTACTTTGGTTAAACTATCATTATTAAATTTAGAATCCGATATTTTGTCATTAATTTCAATATTTTTATTGTCTTGTACTGATTCTTCGCTTTGCTTTTTCGATTCATTTCCAATAGATTTACTGCTAGGTGTGTCTAAAGTGTCACTTCCTTGAGAATCGTCTACTGTTAATTTATCTAATGGTATATCATTATTGAGTTCGTTATATGAACTCTGAGGACTTTTTTGATAGTCATCGGCTATCTTTTCACTGTCATTTGATATACCATCCTTTTGTAGACTATTTGTATTATCTTGATTTGATTGCATTTGCTCAGTTACACCCAAATTTGGATTTACTTTAGATTCTTCACCATCTCTTTTGTCTACAGTGGGTTCATCTTGAACAATCGTGGTTAGTTTAGTTGGCTCTTTCGTTTCATTTATAGTTGATGCATTAATTGGTTTATCTAGTTTTTCACCTACTAAAACTGAGACTTCGTTATTATAATTCACAATCTTATTATCATATTGTTGTAAATCTTCACTCTTCAACTCAGTTTTCTCTTTCCATTCATTCACAATAGATGGATCGCTCTGTGTATCTTGTTCTTCGTCTCCATTTCCTAAAACTAAGACTTTATTATTATTATTTGCAATCTTATTATCATCTGTGTTGAGTTCTTGACCTGTTAATACTGTTTGTTCTGAGTGAGATATTTTTTCATTAATATTAATCCTATCATCTTGTTGTAACTCTATTTTCTTCATCTCAGTTTGATCAATGGATTCATTCACAATAGATTCATTGTTCCGTGTATCTGGTTTTTCACTTTCTATATCTGGGATTTTATCAGAATTATTCACAATAGATTTATTTAACTGCTGGATAGATCCTTGTGTTTCAAGTTTGACTCCATCTCTTTTTAAAACTGAGGTTTCATTCATGTCATTAATATTTTCAAATGGTTTATCGTGTTTATCAATAATATCTTCATTTGTTTCATTCATAATAGATTTATTTAATAGTTCCTGTTCCTGCATCTCTAGTTCACATTCTTGTAATGTATTTTCTTTAAATTCATTCGAAACTGATTCATCGTTCTGTGTATCTTGCTTTCCAATTCTTGATTCTGGATTGGATAGGTGTGTTTTAGATATTAAAATATTGTCTTGGTCTTCATTCTTTGCGAGTGCACTTGCACTCGATATTGTATCATTAGTAACATTATCCATATGTTGATTGTTAGAGTTCTGAATTTCAAGTATTTCCTCTTGTTTAACTCCCTCAATTTCTAAAATATTGGCCGCAGTCAAATCATTCTCCATGGCTTTAGCATTTTGTGTATTATTTTCATCACTTTTATCTTTATTAGAATCATGGCTTCCAGATTGATTTAAATGTATGTTGGATTCTTGTGTTTCAAATTTTTGTTCTTGTGGAATTTCTACACTATTTAATACTGTATGCGACACATTGAGAGTAAGTTCATCGGTATGTTTTTCTGTATTTGGATCCACTTCATCTTCTGTCATATCCTTCCCAGTTAATACATCTTCGTTTTTATCTAATTCTGTTGAGGAATTCTTGTCTTGATAATCAGTATCTCCCCGTTTTAGTTTACCAAGTTCATCTTGATCTTTAATTGTGAACTCCATATTATGCTTTGATTTTGCTTCAGTCTCAATAAATGAAGTCGTTTCCGTTTTTGGAGTATCATCATAATTTGGATTATCTATTGCTTGTTCTAGTATATCTTTTGCGTATTCTTTTGCTATTAAATTATGTTCTTTATTATTTAGATCTGATAATGATTTTTCACTTATGATTTCAGTTTTATTAACATCTTTTTGTGTCTCTCCAGTTTTAATGGCATCTTCAGCGGTTTCTTCGTTAATTTTCTTTTGCTGTTCGTCAGAATTTGTTGTTTCTTTTTCATCTGCAATATCGGTTTTAGATTCCTCATCAATGCTTTCATCGATTTCTTTCTTCCCGTGTGGAGGTTCGATTTTAATACTATAATTTTCCGGTTGATTTGTTATAAATTTATTTGTCTGCTCCTGTTCAGGATCAAGTTCATGATTTCTAATTTCATCATGATTTTCATTTGTTTCCTCAGAGTTTAGTTTATGCTTGTGTTTTCCAGTTTCGTTTATACTAGTTTCCTTATCCGTTGATATGTCCTCATGATGTTCAATCTCTGTTGCAGAACTTTCAGCTTCTCTTTTATTGCGATTTTGTGTGGTTTCGGAATTAGAATCATCATTAACAGGTTTAGGTTTGTTTTCTAACAAATTGTCACCAATTGTTTTATTAATGTCATCCGTTAATTCAGTCATAATATTTGCTTCATTATCTGGTTCTGCTAAAGATTCTTTGTGTTTAGTTTTTGCTAAATCTTTTTCAAATTCTTTATTATCAGTGTTTTCATTTGACTCAATATCGGC
The DNA here is from genome assembly GCA_021234595.1 of Delia radicum. Classification (NCBI taxonomy): domain Eukaryota; kingdom Metazoa; phylum Arthropoda; class Insecta; order Diptera; family Anthomyiidae; genus Delia; species Delia radicum. The sequence goes on along the minus strand of CM037851.1, from coordinate 151,258,593 downwards.
TGATTTCTGCGATAAATTTTGAAGTGATCTTGATTTTTCCTGTTTAATTTCAGTTTCTTCGTTAATATTTTTAAGAACATCAGCATCTTCATTTATGTTATGATCATTATTTTTGTTTACGTTAGAATTTTCGCTTCCTCGATCATCTGATGTTGGTAAGGATTTTTCATTGTCAGTTGTAGATTCATTTTCATTTGGAAGTTCAATTTTTTCTTCAAGTTCTTGGTCATTACTTTGGTTCTGTGTTTCACATTTTATTGAATTAAGATCTTCCTGTGTTATCGGGATATTATCAGTGGCCTCGGCAATCTTGTCCTCATTAGTTCTACTTTGCTTTGATTTATTTTCAAATTTAGCTGCTGCATTCTCTTCTCCATTATCTAATTTGTTATTGTTTATAAGCTCATTTCCATGTTCATCCTTTATCATTTTAGATTTCATTTCATTAAGTTCATCAAATGATTTAATATCATCGGTTTTTGATTCACCAACAGATGTATTTTTTTGTTCAATTCGTGTTGCAATATTTTCATCGACTTCTTTTCTTTCTGCCTTAGTTATAGTATCAAATATGTGTTCCTCCGATTCCTTTTCATGTTTGAATTCATTTCCCTTTTTAATAGTATCATTAGTGGAATTATTTTCCTTGTTATCCAATCCTGTGAAAGTGGATTGTTCTATAATTCCAGTGTTATTACGATTTTCAGTTGTTGTTTCATTGTCTTTCAGATTGTCTAGCTTTAATTCTTTTTCATTTTCATAAGGGGTCTTCTTCAAATCTTCAACAATTTTAATAAAATTTGCCTCATTTTTCAAGGATTTATCCTTTTCAAATGATTCTTTACCATGTTCACGGATTTCAGTTGAATTTTTTCGTTGAATCTCATCGCAGCATTGAATTATATCTTGATTTAATTTTATAATGGTTTTATGTGTCTCATCATCTAAGGTTTCATGTTCAGGAGACTCTAAAGTAACGTTGGAATTTTGATTAATTTTTTCCTCTTTTTCTTGGACTTCTGGGATTGTATCTTCCTTCAAAGATTTAGATTTATTTTCCAAACTTTTAGTCAAATCTTGGTTATTAAGTTTAGTATTTGTAAGAGATTCTTGAATTTCAAGTTCATCGCCCTTGTCTTGATCTTGTTTAATATTATTTACTTGTGGGTTTGGGTTATCTTCCTTAAATTGGTCGATTTCTGTAGATACCTTTCCAATAGAATCTAATTCTAAAGAGCTATCATCTAACACATTTCCTATATGTTGTTTGTATTCTATAGTTTTAATGTGATCATTATCAGGGTTTCCCAACTCCATGTAGATTGTATTGTTGTCATGTTCTTCTTTGGTAGATTTTTTTATTTTATTTTCTTTACTTTTTCGTCTTCATCATTCCAATTTTTATTGTTTTCATTATTCTCTTTAAGATCGTTTTTTTTGAAATCACTATTTAAAGAAGAACTCATGTTCGGATCAGCGTGTTTCTTTCCCAAAGATTCAGTTTCTTCTGAAATATTGAAAAAAAAAAACAAATTATAAACGTTCTAATCAATTTTTTAATCTGTAAATTAAGTATTTATATAAATTTAAGATGTTGATATTGTATTAGAACCATGGTTGGCAAACACTAACATTGAAATACCATTAACGACTAAAAACTATTCAAAGAACTATCGTTAACCTTAAAGCACCACTAACGGAATAACTTAAAACACAGTTAACCTTAAATGATTTCTTAACATTTTCAGAAAAATTATATTTTTTCCAAAACTCAAGTGTTGATCCATTCAGAATAAAGTTTTTAAAATTTGCGAGTTTCTCTACAGCAGAAAGCATAAATCCGTTTAAAATCGCAGATTAATTCGTAAAGAAGTGCTTAGAATCTGAGAGCTTAAATATTTTAAAAACCGGCCTAAGCCTGTTTGCGATAAAATTTGTACCATGTGTTCGGCACGAAAAATAAACAATATGTTCTTATACATACTTTTTTTTCGTTACCTAATTTTGGCGTTATGGGTAAAAATAGGTTTAGAGTGAATCTCAACAACTAATCCATAGAAATGATGAAGTTTAGGTATAAATTTTTCTTTTTACCAAGAAATAACTACAGTCCAAAAATTACACTTTTTGTTTCGTTTTTCGACAATCGCGAAATTGAACGAAAACTCATCTTAACTTCAATATATATTACTAAAGGCATTGCTACTATTACTAAATGTAGTATTTCTGCCAAATTTCATTAAAATCCGCCCATACGTTTTCAAGTTAAGATGATGTCCTTTTGAGGTATGCTATGAGAATCCTGCATGTCCTTGGACCAAAATAAAAATTGTTTTTTAAAAGCTTAAGCTCCTATCTTACTTTGTGTTTCCTATCAATGGTTTCTAATTTATATAAATATGTTTTTAAGATTTTAGAAAATTGTGTTCATTTCACAATATTTATTTTTTGAAATTTTCCGAAATTTTAACTTTAACACTTTCTCGCATCTAAACCGTGCACTGCACACAAAAAATAACTTCACAAAATATTTTTTCAAATTTGGTTTTCTATCGGAATAGCTTAATTTCTTATTGTAAAACACTCACTTGGCGCACTCATGGGCTTGCCGGTTAGAGGGTTAAGAAAACAAATATTCAAGAGAAAAGTTAAAAAGCATTATGTTTTTATGAAGCTGTTTTCAATGTGATACTTTTTTATAATAAATAAAATGAACTTTTCATAAAATTTTATGAAAAACTATTAATCTAATGAAAAGTTTCAATGAACGAATTCCAGCGAAACTCCGTTGATGTAAGACAAAAAACTCATTAAAAAATTAAAATAAGCGTACAACTTAATTCGTAAAAATTGGCTGACAAGGGAGGTATCCCGACCTGAACCCGCAGATTTTAATAAACTTTTTGTAGTGTGTATAAAAAGAGACACTAGTTTTCAAAATTTTGCAAAAAACCGAACGATCACGAATATTGGAAAAAGCTCTGACAACCCCTCGATAAAACTAAACAAAAATTCCTTAATGAAGCGCCACAAATAATATTACTTAAAACATATTTTTTAAAAAACAAGTATACTTGAAAGTCTTCTGACCTAATTTCTACACCAAAAAAGCTTTCATTGGATATAAAATGTGTCTATAGTTAATTTAAAATAGAACGAAGTAATCCGAAAAAATTCAAAATGGGGCCGTTTTTGGCACTACTTAGTAACCCCTACACATCAGGTTTGGCAAATATAAAAATACGTGACCATAAAAATTGTATTCTCTTCAACATATCCTAGACTCATTAATATCTACAGGTTCATCTCGGGATACCTCCCATGTGAGTCTGATATTTTTTATTTTTATATAAATTTTTGGTAATTTTCATAATCTGAAGTTACTTTTTTATACAAATTTCGCCTTAATTTGAATTTTAAATGGGATAAGTAATTCGCTGTTTTATTAGAATTTTTTACAAAATTTTTATTCTAAAAAATTTTGTACTGATTTCACGTCAGAAAAAAATACTCACCCTACCGTTAGCTCTAAAATACCCTAATAAAATAAATTAAAAATATGAAATAGCTTTAGTTTTTTATTTATCTTTCTCAAAAGCGTCATAAATGAAAAACTAAATTTTAACTCTTATTGGCGATATATTCTTGTTGTTTATTTGCCTACATAAGACTTAATACATTGACGTTAACCTTAAAACACCACTAATAAAATAACATAAACCGATACCGATAACCTTTAAATGACCTTACTAAATAATTTTAAATACCGTTAGCCAATATCACTAGCCGTATAAATCAGTTAGCAACCCTGATTAAGACTAAATGTGAGCCAGAGATAATAATGAATTGTTACTGTTTATTTTGAAAGTGGCGTAAGTCCGTTATGTTTAAAAAGAGATATCAAATGCTTTTCGTTTAAGTCCATTAAACACTCAGACAAAGAGACTCTCCCGATGGGTTCTCTCCGATCTGAATGTAATTTGGGTATGCGATAAAGAAAAAAAAAATAAGGGACACGTATTTTTTTTAGCGGCACAATCTCATGTTCATTGGGTTTTCGTTTTTCGGCTTATTTAGAATTGTTTTAGAGAAATGATAACTTAATATTTTATATATGAGTACTTATTCTGCATTACTTTAAATAATGAAATAATGGTTTTGTAAATTGGTGTGATCGATCCATTAGTAATAAGTGTAAAGCTGCAAAAGAGGAAACGCAGGTCATCTCGAGAGTATATCTCGAGATGACCTGCGTTGCCTCCCTGTGGCTTACACAGTATAAGTGAGGGTGACTACATTTAAATGCCTAACTCCTAACCAACAATTACACATATGTTTCGTTTCATTCGGTCCAGTAGTTAAGAAATTCCATGTTAATTACCACGTTTTTCAGTTTCAAACTGCAGTGCATTTATTTGCATTTACTGAGTGTAGATATGATATATATTTTTTAATTTTTTTTTCTTTTTAGTGCATAAAACAAACTCTAAATTATGTGATCTGTTTTCCTTTTTAACAAAAATGTGAATTTTTTCATTCGCAAAAAATGTTTTTCTCTATTCGTCAATATCGACCCCGAGGGAGGAAAGTGTAAGTTTTTGGATAGTTTGAAGGTTAATAGGCGATAAATGTAATATTAATGTTTGTAAAACTATTTCGTATTATGTTATTTTTTTAAGATTAGATTTTGCTTAATGAGAAATAATAATACAAGCCAAATAGTGTTCTACCCTGATAGTCCTAAACTGACCTTTCAAAATCAGGTTTAACCTCTCCAATATCTTACTCCTTCTCGGAGAAATCGTCCGATGATATTCATTGGTTTTAGACATGCTGAGTCCGAATCTGACCTCAGAATTCGGCATCTGACAACTTCAGGTTTTCGAAATATTCTAACCTAAAAGTGCAAAAATCACGTTTTTAGGTACATTTAAGGTTTTTTTTTTTCAAAAAGATCGTCACAAACTGAGAAGCAGTGATACACAGTACTTAACACTTCATTATTTTCGTCGTCTGTATACGTCTTGCACATGCAATTGTTTAAGGTTGTTAAATATATGTTTGCGTTCCGATTTATAATTCTAACTAATGAAGATTTTTTAAAAATTCAAACTGTGTTTTGTAGTGGAGGAGTAGCACTTTTAGATACAGTAACGATCTTTTTGAAAAAAAAAAATCTTGAAGTTACAGGACCTTAAATATACCCAAAAAAAAGGTGTTTTTTGCACTTTTATGTTAGAATATCTCGAAACCCTGACGTGATAGAAATATTCGGATTCAACACGTCAAAAACCTTCGGGAAAGTATAGTCTGATTCTTGGCTAGAAAACCTTGTCGGCCTGTGTAATCTCTAAATCAAATTATGATTTTTAAATATCATGTAAACCGCGATTTTAAGTCAGAAATTTATGTTTTTAAAACACCACAGATTTTGACAATAATTTTTTGGAAATCACTAAATAAGGGAGTAAATTTCCATAAAACGCCCAAATAAAATATAATGCGAAATTATTTTTAAATCAATAAAAAAAATTCAATTTTGAGAATTTTTAAAAACGTTAAACTTTAAACCGACATAACTTTTGCGCTCGTTGAAAAAATAGAATAACACAAACGGATTTGACGTGCCCAAAGAGAAATTTATTATCCTGAAAATCCTATTTGTGTCACAAAAAAAAAAAAAAAATTGTTAGCCCCAAATAATAAATATTTTTAAGAAAAGCCCATACATGTATCATCAAACTTACCATTGTTGAGAACAATTGTTTCAGTTTCCTTTGGCTGCATAGCACCAGCGTTGTCGTCCATATTAGCATCGTTGATTTGTGCTAAATCATCTTTCTGAACCATTTGAGACTGATTCAAAATATTTGAAATATTCTCATGATCATTAGCGATTTCTTCTCCTTCTAAAATTGTATTTCTAAAAATATTTTCTGCCGTACTTGGTTCTGAAGCTTCACGTCCTGATTCTGAAGCTGATAGTAGAGCTGTAGAAGCCGATGTGTAAGAAGCAGCTTCCGAAATATTATCATTCTCATTATGATTCAAGTGAAGTTGCGGTACAACAGGAATTTTATCACTTGATGAATCAAATTGTTGCGCAGATTCCCTACCACTACCAAAAACGTTTCTAAGAGTTCTTTGTGTAATTATGGCCGCTGTTTCTTCACTCATCAATGTATTTTGTAAAGTTGAGAGGTTGGAGTAGGAGGAATTGCTATTGTGTTTTGTTGTTGTTGTTGATTTTCTTTTTAAATAACGGCGTACATATCGTTGAATTACGTAAATCGAGTTCAAATATTTCTCCGAATAAATCGTATCATTTTGTAAAACGTCCTTGACGTTATTATTGTTTGTATCCTCAAGATTCGTAGCTATGGTTTCTGGTCTATATACTGAGTCATTATGATGGACATGATTTAGGGAGCTTAATTGCTCCAATTGATAACCACTGCCAAATCCTTCACCAAAAGTTCTACCACAAGTACACTTTACATATGGTGTAAAAAGAAAACGTTCCTTATTAATAAAATAGTTTTCGTAGGCGGTATAACTGATTTCTTTTGCCATCTCAGTTTGGGAAGCCGATTTCAAATGGCGAAAATATTCCACAGCGAAATCGCATAAATTTTCTGGTTGTTCACGCAATACTGCTTTAATTAGGTCTTTTATTAAATTCGTAAGACATTCTGGTATAATGGAGTAAACCAAAGCAACTGGAACTTGATAGCGTTGAGGATTTTTTATATATGAAAAATCATATTTTTTAGAAGTTGGCTCAAAATCTTTTACCGTATAATTTTCTTTTTGTGGCAAACGTGATTGAAAATAATTTTCAGCAAATTCATAAATGTCGGTTGGTTTGTCCTTAAGAATTTCTCTTGTAAGATCTTTCATTACATCACGAAGACCTTCCGGAACTCGAGGTCTAGAAATTGTGGACATTTTTTTATTTATTAAAAAATGTCTGCTATTTTTCAACTGAATATTTTACTAGTTTTCGTTGCGATAGTTGGATCAATAATGACAAAGAATACTGTTGAAAAACCAAAGCGACCGACCAAAACACAAAAAATTCCGTTTCCCAGAGCAACCCATAATCAAAACACTTAATTCATGTGATATAAAAAAATATTACAATTTACCTCAACAAACACTTGTTGCAGGGACATTTATAAGAGTATTTGAACGACAAACACATATAAATTAGGGTGTCTCAAAATTTGTTTTGTTTTTTGCACAAGCTTAAATTTAATGTTTATGGGGTAAAGTAGTTTTCAGATTATTTGGAAGAGGTTTAGAGGTAGCGCAAATCGATTTTTCCCAAAGAAAATGGTTGTCTGGACGTTTTCAGAATAATAGTTATAACTCGGTCAATAACTCAAATTGTCTTAACTTTTGATTTAAAATTTTTAACGAAAAGTGTCCAAACTTTATTTGTATGTGAGTCATTCCATGTCAGACCTTACGATTTTTGCTAAAAACTGACTTTGGTGTCACTGATGTCTTTCAAAATTTTAGTACATATTCTTCATTAAAAATATTGTATACGTGTTTCCAAAAAAAATTAAACATTTATTTTCAAAAAGTAATGTTCATTTGAAAATCGTCACAATCGTGAAAAGTCTTCCGACATGACAACTTTTAAACTGATGTTTTTCTAAAACTAGTTAATCGATTTTAAAGATTAATACCTATTTAAAAGGTATTTGAACCTTCTTTTTAAAAATTATTTTGTTTTTAAATTTATTTCTTTATTTATAAAATTCGGTTTTTTTACTTAATTTCTGTTTTCCACCATCTTCGAACAAGTCGAAAAATCTGAAATTTTCTTAAAGCTCAATATAACCTTAATATTCCCTGTAAATTTCAGAATGGATGTCGAATGGATTCTATTTTTTTCACTGACGAAGAATTTTTTCCTACACACACTCACTTACATGAGTAAAACTGAATTTAGTTCACACTTACGCGTGATTCACGTGAAACACGAAAAATTCTGCTCACGTGCCCATCCTCGACGGTATTAAGGCAAAAAATGCATTTTGAGTTTCTGATTGCATTTTGAGTTTTCTGAATGCATATTTTGTTTGGTATTAACAAAAATTCCAGTTTCTGACTTAAGACCTTTTTGCCTAACTTCAAAGAATTTAGAGTTTAAAGCAAATCAGATGCAATATTCTTTCTTTTATAGAATGGGCACAAAGATAGTAAGGGGTATAACTAACACAGCTACATTAAAAGCAAATTAAAATATATTTTTTCAAACTGCATGTTTAGTTTTTTACTTTTAATATGAATTAAATTTGGTTTTTTTTCTCTAAAATATCCACCCAGAAGCTAAGAAAATTTTGGTTATAGATCAAGTTATATATGAAATTCCAAAAACACCGATTTTTGGGAAAAAATCGATTTGCGCAACCTCTAAACCTCTTCCGAAAAATCTGAAAAAAATCTCAAAAATTCTTTACCGCATAAGCATTGAAACTAAGCCTAAGCATCTATAAAAATCTAAAAACACAAACATTTTGGGGACACACTAATATAAATATGTATGTCAAATGTGAATGCTCTCTAAAAACAAAGTAAAATTACAATGCGACTTATATTGGTGTAGGTCAAAATATGTCATCGATTTATTATAATATCAACCAAATTCAGAACACTTATAAACATTTATGCATTGCTTTTTTTTTTAATTAATCTTCGCTTGCCTCGACTATGCGACATATTATGGGTACGTCTTGAATACGAGTTGGATTTGCAGTCGAATTAGGATTCAAATGACTTTGTATAAGATCCTTTTTAAATTTCTGCCACTGACGCGTCGCTAAAAAGTCTTTAAATAATGTTTGACGTGAAGGTATAGTTGAATCCAGGTAAAAACGTCTACGTTGCCAAATATTTCCAGGATTTTGATGCTTTTCAAAAAGCCAAAATCTTGGCAACATTAAACATTGTACTGCAGTGCGTGCCATTATAACGCGATGTTCTAGTTTTTCACCAAGGCCAAAAATGCTACCAAATGTTAAGGAGCCCACGTCAATGAAATGGGTTTCAAGATTTCCCAAAGAACGCTGAAAATTTAAATATAATTTATTTTTTTTTTTTATGTAATGGTGCGAATTACTTAACCCAGGTGGAAATGTTCATGTATTGTCATATATGGCCACATATATGAGTTCATATATATATTAGTGTTCATATTTGGTCATATATTATTACTTTTCCTACATGCTCGTATAAATAAGGCAATTTTTTAAGTTTTTATCAAAACTATGGTCTTTTTATTAAAAGAAAATGTTTCTACTATACTTCTAAGAACATGTTAGAAGTATAATAGAAAGGATACCTGTAAAGGCCAGGTCTTAACTTCAAAACGCATAGATGGATTTTTTATGAAATTTGGCAGAAAGATCATATTAAGTAGTATTAGCAAAGCCTTTAAGTTTAATCAATATTTGTTTGAGTTAAGGTGCGTTCTCTCCCAATTTCGAGTATTTCGAAAAACGAAAATCGCCATATCTTTTTAAGTAAAATCTCAAAAAGGGTAATTTTTATACTGTGTCTTGGTAAGAGGAATAATTTATTAACCGGTTTTTCGGTTTTTTTAAATCACTTTATATGGCAGATATCTAAAATTTATAGTACAAAATTTTAAAAAATTAACAAAAATTTGAATGTTGACAGATAAAACTAAACAGATATCCTTTCTAAGATCCTTTTTAGATATTTTCTAAGTATGGAATTAATTAGCAAAATTTAAAATTTTAGTCCTCGTAAATTCAAAAAATTTTCAAATTAATACGTGTGAAAAAATAGTACAAGTTAGCGATATTAAGACCGATAGTTAGACCTTTTCGACTAAACTAATTTTGAAGAAAATTAAAGTATTAAAATTACATTTGGCTAACATGGAGGGTCTTTTACCGGTACACTCAACGATGTGGATTAAATATGGAAATGTGAAATAAAACCAAAAATTGTGCATTCAAAAAAAATCGATTTTACCTTAATTGGTGCCCTGTATAAATTGGTGCCCTATAAAAACACTCTTTGTAAGCAAAATCTTTTATAGCCTTCAAAGTTATTATCAGATGAGACCAAAAATGCAAAATTTTATGTACATTAGGGTTATAATTTTAAACTATTTTGCAAATATTAAATTTTACTTATCCATAAAAAATAATACTACTTAGGGCCATTATTACAACTTGCAAATAGCTAAAGTTCGGATGTTATCTGACAGATTATTAGTTTTTCGTTAATATAAGTATACTTTAAGCTAAAAGTGACCGATAAGCTAAAGGGAAGATATTGTTGCCTTTAACTTTAAACGTAAGGTTTATGTGTTTAAAGTTGCCACGTTTTCTGCTCTATAAAGAAGAAAAGAAAATACCGAATTTCACAACCGAATTTCACAAATTATTGTTTGTTTGTAAACAAATAAATAAATGTACGTTGCCACTAAGTATTTTTATAAACCAATTCATAAACCAATAATGGGTTTTTAGTTTGGTGCTGCCACATAATCAAAAATATTAATTTTATTTTATTGGGAAGTTGTAATAACGAAAAACATTATAGCTCACTTTATTCCCCACTTTAGCTAAAGTTACTTTTTACTAACATTTACTTTAAAGGCAAGTTGTAATAACGGCCCTAAGAAACATTATATTACGCGTAGAAAATATAAAAGGAACAAAGCTAATTTGTTTTCTCAGAATTTTTTATTTTAAACTAAGAGAATACTTTGCAAAAATGTTTATTTCTCTGAAATTTTCAAATTCAAAAATATTCGAATTATGCGTGACGAAAAAACTAGTTTCTCGAATAACTTGAAAAACGAATTTTTTTCAAAAACCGGTTTTCAAAAGCGTTAAATTAAAAAATAAAACGATTTTTCGAATAATTCGGAAACAACTCTACACACTAGACTTTAGAGATACATGGGAAAACAAAATTTTAAAGCAAACTAAATTGTTAAAAAATAGCTAAATATAGGAAAAACCCTTTTTTAAAAAATTTAAAAAATCGCCAAAATTAAAAAAGAAAAAATCCAAAATTTGATAGAAAATCGTCAATTTAAAAAAAAATCGCTTCATTTTAGCTATTTTTTTTTAAATTTTGAGGTTTTCATTTTGAATTGTCATTTCGAGATCATTATTAAATGTTACAAATAGAAAACACTAATTGTTAATAAATATAAGAAAAGGTTTTTTAAAAAATATATTATATTTTCTTTGTTGTTATTATAGGTTATAAAAACTGGACATTTTGTGAGCACCATATTCATTTTCGAATTAACATTTATTACATATTGTTAAATTTTTAATTGAAAGTGTGTAGGAAATCAAACAAAAGTTTAATTGAAATTTTTGATGATAATTTTTTCTGTATTGGACTTTTGTGTCGTTTAATCTAATTGAGTTTTGAGAACAGCATTTGAAAAATTGTGAACTTTATATAGTTTGAGGTATACCAAGTTGATGTCAGCGCACCAATAACGGGATACACACATCACATAGTTAGGTAGCGCATAGTTAGGTATCTTGCTACGGACTAAGGACAAGTTTTTAGGATGTAGATTATCTTTAAACTTAGATTAATGAACTTTTTAAATGGAATACTGCTTCTGAAATGTTATTTATTTTGTTTTTTTATGATAGACAAGATAAAGCGGTTCCCACAAAATTTTGTTAATGAACTTGGAAATGGCAGACAACATTCGTTACCGGTTTAAATAAACCAAGTTTAACTGACATCACAAAAACTCGGCCTAAATGTATAAAGTGCAAAAAAGTTTAATTTTTTTCATTCATAGCGGGTACAGCGGCAGGTTTTTCCCAACACATTTCACATTGCAGCAACTAAAGCGCTATAACAATTCCGCCAAAACGTACATCATATAAAATATTTCAATGAGCTTAATACGTACAATCGAAAAGAAATCAACAAATTCTAAGCACTTTAAATTTTATGGAGCAAACAAATTTTATGGAGCTCCACTCGAAAAATAAATAATAAGTTCTTCAACAAAATTGTTTATCGTTGCCTAATTTAGGCGATATGAGCCAAAATATTTTAGGGTGCATTTTGAAAACTAAAGCATATAAAGAGAAGTTCTGAACAAAAATTATTTCTCTTACCAAACTCCAAAAACTATTTTTTTTCTGCTCCTATTTAAGTAGATATCACGATTTTCGCTTTTTGGAAAAAGCGAAATTAGGCGAAAAAGTATCAAAACTTAAATTAATATTGTTCAAACTTCAACGCTTTGCTATTAATACTTAATGTCTTCCTTCTGCCAAATTTCATAAAAATTCGTCATTAGTTTATAAGTAAAGATGATGCCCTTTAGAGGAATCCTGATAAAATCCTTTGAACTCTTGGACCAAAGTAAGGACTTATTATTAAAGATAAAGCTTCAATCTTACTTATATTTCATTATAAAGCGTTTTTAGTCAACTTAAATTGGTTTTTTAGATTTTTGAAAACTATGTTTTTCAAATATAATTATTTTTTGAAACTTTACGAAATTTTGATTTTGAAGCTTTCTCGCTTCCAAACCATGGACGACACACGAAAAATTTCTTTGCAAAATATTTAGAAAATTTAGTTTTCTATCGGAATATATTAATTTCTAAATATAAAACGCTCATTTGACGCATTTGTGGTAAATTTTATGAAGACTGCCCTGAGTCGGCCGTTAGAGGGTTGCAAGTATTTAACATGATTTCCTGCAAATAAGTAACCATGAACCCAACTAAATATCATTAAACCGGCAAAAAATGCTTGTTTTCCAAAATAGTCGTTGTTTTCTTTTTAAGTTCTAATATTTATATGACAAACAAATTTTTTTAGTGTATTTTCATATTTTTTGGTGGTTTAACTTATATTTTAAAATGTGATATATACAATGAGATCTATAAATTGATGTAGCTTTAGAGTCTAAAGTTTTGACAAACATCGACTAACAAATACACAAGTTGTTATTCAAGTCATAAAAATTTTTTTTTGACAATTTTTTAACTTCCCCCCGTATGTTTCTAAATTTTAAATGTAAAGATTGACAAAAGATTATTTGTAAGTAAAGTTGTTTTAATACTAACAAGGGGAGTTCGTTCATGGGTTCTCGCTGATTGCGATAAAAATTTAGATGTGTTATAAAGAATCAAATATTAATTGACCCATGTTTTTTTAGCTTCCCAAACTCACATGAAAACTTTATAAAAATATTTATATTTATTTAAATAATAAGCAGTAGAATTGGGGCCAACTGCATATAATTCGGGGTCAAAACTCATTACTTTTGTTCGGCGAGGTCGTTGTTGTAAGTAGTTTTAGATTTTTGTTTTATGAAAAACGCACAAAATTTATACACTCGCGTACCCGGCTGCATTTCAAAAAAAAATAAAAAAAAATAAAAAATACGGTTAACCATAATTGTTCGTAAGCAACTAAAAAAATACGTTGTTGCAAGTTTGTAGATAATATGGTTTATCCTTCTACTTATCCGTAAATCAAAAATAATAAGTTGACAATAAAGCATTTGGCGGGTTCATAATACGGCTTGTATTTGTTGTATAAGTACACAAAACTTATTTTCAGGTACGGATATAAACAACTGTTCCTTCGCGTTTATTTCTTTTTCGTGTTTATTTCTGTCGAAAAATATTCGTATATTTAGAAAATAGAATATTTTTTTATAAACAGTCAAAACTATTTATTTTTTCATTTTGGTTTAATGTTTGAAACATTCAAATACAAATACAAAACAAATTGTGTTTTGTGGGCGAAACATTTATGGCATTAATGTTATAAAAATACGATGTTTACACTATATACGACATTACATGACTGCGTATAAAAACGACTTCGTCAAACAAAAATAACTAGTGCTGACGCAAAATTAGAATGTGTTCAGATATTTATTTTCATTATATAACCACTTACGTGGTAATGAAAGTTTTTCTGGATGGATCATATTCGAAGAAACATTGTATACAAATTTAGGATTCTAGGCAAAGAACTTTCAGCAGGGTCGTCAATTTTTACAATTTTTGCTCCTTATCGTAGGAATTTACAAAAAACTCGTATAAGCGGATGTCTACACTGAATTAGTTTGATTTGGCCAGACCGCCAAAGGGCAGACCTTTACCGTTTTTGCCTTAGCCGTTAGAATTTCTTAAACACTCGCTCATGCAGATAACTTTTCTAGATTTGGATCCCACATGTCAAATTTCAAGTGCCTCGATTATGTGGTGTGACCTGGTCGTTAAGGTGGAGTCTTTTTGCAATTTCAACACCTACTTTTGCCACGATGCTCGCCAAAATTGTAAAAATAATAATATCAAAGAGTCAGGTCATATTTGAAGAAAGACATTCATTAAATTTAAGCTAGCTAGTCATAGAAGTTTGGGCAGACCTTAAAGGTGAAAATATCGGCTTTTTACCTCTCACCAAATGAATTTCCAAATACCCCCTCAAATATAAGGAAAGCCCATACAAAATATAAAGTTCATAGCATCAGCGGTTTGCCCAGTCCGTCCAATAGGATTGTTTTTTCCATTTTAACCCACATTTTAATAAATTTCCTGACCAGAAATGCAGAAATATCATATCAGTGAAGGAACAGAAATTCTAAATGTCAAGTGTATGGCAAAGGGGGAATTTCCAAGGCAGATGTCTTCTCCTGAGTAGGAACATACGCATCAAATTTCAAGATTATTGCATTAGTGGTTTAACCTTGTTGCAAATGAGAGAATTTTTCCAATGTTAACCTCTATTTTTACCACGTTCCTGGCCAAAGTATCATATCAGTGAGTTAGGTCATATTCAAAGGTATATATGTTTTAAATTTCAAGTTGCAGGCGAAAGAGGTTTGCTCCTCCCAAAAAGAATTTCCAAAATTCCCGTCTATACAGGTACCTTCGTAGTAAGGTACCAATATACCAAATTTTGAGTTCTTCGCTTTAGTGGTTTATTCGTTCGATTAATCGAATTATTTCTAAAAATTAATCATTTGAACGTTCGATCAAAAGTTTTTTGTTCGTTTATTCGAACGAAATGAAAACCCAAATGATTGAGAACCGTATAATGTACACTCACAATATTTTATAGTTAGAAACAAACGAATTTGTACATTAAAACTATAGAAAAAGTTGTTAAAAACAGGACTACTGATTTTTCGTTTAAAACAATAGTAATTTCCAATTATTTTTAATTGTTAAAAAAACTAACTACAAATATCGATAAAAACAAAGTACTTTCGTTTATTTTAACTATTAAAAAATAATTGCTTAATCCGTTAAAATAAACGACGTTCGTTTTTTTTTTGACTATCAAAAAATTACCGAAAATCCATAAAAATAAAAGATTTTCCATTATTTTGAACATTAAAAATTTAACTCCCAAAACTTAAAAATAAACTATTTTCCAATGAAAATGAAAATTATTCAAGTTCGAGGCCATATACTCTATATTTCTTCATTAGGATATTGTCCTAACAAATAATCTATAGAGTTTTTGTTTTCAAATTTATTATTTGACCCTTTCAGGAATGTGTTGATAGATCTATTTTGGGAATTTTCCTTTATATTAACCATCAAAATTTTACCCCCAAAAACGTAAAAATAATCTATTGTCGTTTATTTTAGATATCACCAAATTTAATTAAAAGAAATAAAAATGTATTATTTACATAATGTATTATATACATAATAATATATGTTAGGATTTATTTTTAAAACTAAATAATAAGATTAATTGAATAATAATTAATTGAGCGAATGGCGCCTAACATTTATATGGCAGCATAACGAAAAAGGATGACCTTTGAGTTCATCTTTTACTATAATATGCAAATAACTTAAAAAACTATGTGTTTGTAAAATAAAAGACAAATAAAATCTAAAGAAAAACTATAGTGATGGTAAATAAAATATTTGGTTTAGTACTAAAGTAAAAAGCACGTTTGTAAACATTTTGGTACCTTTTGATTTAATTTAATTGTTAAGGTACTCTTGCAATACTATTGCACATATTACTGACAATTTTATTATCATTCAATGTAGCCAACTCAATATTAAATATTTTACATATATCTTGTGCAGACACAAAACCTTTGTGATTTTTTCTAACCTTCCAATATGACATACACACGGGTAATTTGTTGCAAACTAGCAAAAGTTGCACAAGAATATTGCTTAATTTTAACTTTACATTAAACATTGATGCGCTTTATCTTGTTTACCTAACAAACACTAGACTTTTACCATATTGCTAATTAATTTTCTTGTATTCAAATAATCAGCTAGCACATGTTCTATACTGCGAAAATTATAATCCTAACTTTTCGTTTTATTTTATATATGGGTCAATTTCAAAAAAAACGCATTTTTGTGTCCCCGCACTTTACACTACTATTTTAGGTAAAAAAAAAAAAAAAAACAAAAAACAAAAATGTGACAGTGATCAGCGAGGAATATGTAACAAAAAAAACGTAATTCTCAAATTTGTATGTTTGTTTTTTTGTTTATTCAGAATGGTGTTTTGTTCTTCTCCCTCTGACTCCTTCCATACAACAGCATGTGTCCCCCGTTAGAATTTTTAGTAAACAAAATAAAATAAAATCAAGAAAAAAGTAAATATGCAACATTTAATAACAGTTTTCGAATTATTGCGTTTCTTTCTTGTGTTTTGATTTGTTATAGTCGTCAAAACTTAATTAGTGCGAATTTGGCGTTGCAAAGAAAGGTTGTCCCCACAATTTGCATTGAGCGTCACTTTTTATAATTCAAGAAATATTATTAGTTTTCAATTTGCATTTAAATGAAGTAAATAACCGTAAGGAAAGTACAAAGTTTAATTATTACAAAAGTGAAAAAGCGAAAAAAAATCTATTAAAAAAAGTGTGCATTTGCGTAGTTTTTGTGAACACCATGGTAAGGGCGCGATAAAATTTCATGAGCGTCACGCTAATTTTTTTAAAAGTGAATATATTATATGTAAAAAATTGAAGTTGACAAGCAATGTTTACATGGTTTTAACTCATTTTTTTATAATTTGTGAATTTGAGAAATAAATTGCCTACGAAAAAAAACCAAAATAGGCAAATATTTCATGAGCATCATTTTTGATATATATTGCTTCATAGCTTAAAATGCTTAATTTTAATATTATTTTTTAATTTTCAAGAGTAAAACAACAAAATTAACGGCGGCTGAAAGAGCACGGAGATATCGAGAGAAAATAAAGGTCGATAAAGCGCGTTATGACGAATATAAAAGAAAGAAGAAAGATATGTATAATCGTGGTATATTTGAGTTTAATTTTTATTGTTACTGACTAATTGTGTTTATGAATAGCAACGAAAAACGGAACTGCCACAAACTTAATTCGAAAGTGGTAAAAATGAATGAGAATGAAAAAAAAACAAAGCCGCTTGTCATTTCATGAAGTTTATACAGATTCAGAATAAGAATTCGAATGAAAATTTATAAATTAAATTAAGTTAAGTTATTGTTTTGCGTCAAATATTTACATATGTGTATAAGTTTCTTCAAGAATTACTTCCCTTTTTCCATTTTTGTTGAAGACATCAAATAATTTGTACATGTTTTGTTTTTTGAAGAATTTTTGTTTTTTTTATTTACTTTTTGTAAAAGAATAAACTTTTTTTAGTTAAACTTTAAATTTGGCATTATTTCTGGTTTACGTGCAACAAAATCTCTTGATCGTCACAAAATATCTTGAGCGTCACACTTAGTTTTTTTCCCTTAAAACGCTTATAATTGCAGTTTTTTAAATAAATTGTTACAAGCCTATTACTTTGCAAGGAACCTTTAAGTTTAAGTCTTTTTTTTAACAAAAATTTACATATTTTCATCTTAAAATTTTAAAGTAACTAGTAACTTTAAAAAAAAATGAAAAATCAAGGTGAAACGTGATTTTGTGTTTGTAATCGAAAAGGTGATTTTCGCAAAAGTCAATCTTGAGAAACAAAAGAACATCGTAGTAAGCTTGAATTTCAAATATTTTTGCATTTTTAGCGATTTTTTATACATATTTGGTGTGTGACGCTCAAGATAGAAATCATAGAAAACCTAAAAAAAAATCAAAAAATATTGATTTTTTTGAGAGCCTAAAAGTACCACCGGATTCTTCATCAATTTCTACGTAAATTGGCAACTCTTACAGGCGAATTGAAAAAACTTTAAAAATAAACAAAAAAAAAATTGTTGTGTACGTTTTTTTTTGAAATTGACCCATATATTAAAATTTGTTATTTGTATATGAATAAAGAAACTCAGAGTTTTTACTCTATCTCTAGCATGCTGTCTCTTCAGCTCCTAGATGTCATCTAATAGATGTGCTTTAACATATAAATTTGGAACAGTGAGGGAACTCCATCTCTGTTCTAATATGCACATTATGCACCGTCAATACTGCTCAAGGATGATAAAGTGCAAATTTGCATCGTGTGCAAATAACCACGCTGAATACCCTCAGTAACATAAAAAAGTAAAACAAAATTTACTGAAACAAAGCACTTAATCGTCAGCTGGGCCACTTTGGTACTTTTTGGACTGAAAATGTAAATAAGTAATTTATTTACCATCCCCAGTTCATGCATATGAAAAACGTTTGAGAGAACTTTTAAAAAAAAAGATTACTGTGATTCTTGTGTGATTTTTTTTAAACAAGTAGATTTTTTTTTAAACATGTAGATTTTAAACGAAAATATTAACTGCTACAGAAAATCCGTATTAATTCATAGTTTGTTTTTTAAATAACAGGCAAAAAAGTTGAAAAATATGTTTCTTTGTATTTTAATAGTTTATTCAGTTAAAAACAAACTTTACGGATTACTTTTAAAATAAACTACAATCGGTAACGGAAAATATATTGTGAGTGTACAAAACTTCAAGTTCTTCGCATTAGAAGTTTGGCCAGACCGCCCAGAGGAAACTTTTCTAATTTTTTGAACCTCCCCACAAGAATTTCCAAAAATCACGTCTATACAGATGTCTCTTGTGACTAGAATCCCGAATACCAAGTTCCTGGCTTATTGGTTTGGACAGGCAGACAGGGGGGATAATTTTTCCTATAGAAATTTCCAAAAATTCTCTCTATACAGATGTCTTTCAGCTTTCAAGTAAGAGGGATATGGGCAGGACACCAGAACATCAAATTTCAAGTTCATCGCTTTAATGGTTTGGCATGGCCGCCAATGACAGAGTTTCCCTATATTAACCCTTAGTTTTACTCACATACCAAATTTTGATATCCTAACTTCAGCAGTTTACTTTTCCCCTTTTTGCCCCTCCCCGTGGACATTTCCAAAAATCCTATTTATACAGATGTCTACTCGTGAATAGGATCCCACATACCAAAATTCAAGTTACTAGCCTTAGTGGTTTGGCCAGGCCGCCAATTGGGCAAATTTTGCCCCTCCTCGTAGGCGTCTAATCAGGAGTACAGTTATCTACTCCTGCTTAGACGCCACATACGAAATTTCAAATTCCTCGCTTCAAAATTTCGGTTTGACCAGGCCACCATGGAGGGAGACTTTTCCCCCTGGTTTCCTAGGAATAAATTCAAAAACTACCATAGCATTGAGTAAAGTCACATCCGAATTAACACATATAGAAAATTTTAGTCAGAGGTGTATAGCCAGGATGCCAAGAGGGTGACTTTCCCCTTTTTGCCCCGCGCAGTATGAATTTTCAAAAATCCCGTCTTAGTTGACGTCTACGCTGTAGAATAGAACTCCGTGACAAATTTGAAGTTCCTAGCTCCAGCGATATAGGCTGCCCGATGTTGAGTTCATGAGGGAGTAATGTTATGGTTTTATATATATATTAATTTTTTTAAGTTAACCGATTTTTTGGAAAAATATATAATATTTTTTTAAAATTGTCATATGTCAACCCTGGTATTATAATTTGTATAAGTGTGGTAGTATTAAAATAAAAACTAGCCATTATTTATGTTTTAAGTGAAAAACTGAATAAATTTTGTGTATTTGAAAAATACATGGCCCGATCGGTCATATTTTAAAAAATTATATACAATCGATGAAATAATTTTTAGCAGAGAAAAATGTCCCATCAAAAAAGCTAAAAAATTAATTCTTTCAAATAATTATTTGGCAACCCTGTATACTACTGTTTGCAGTAGTGAACATGAGATAGAAAATGTTATCTATCGTAAGCTTGCCATTGATCAGACAAAAAATTTTTTAAGGCCGGAGAGTTGGTCTAAAGGATTTCAAATGTGTATGTATGAATTTTTTATATAAAAAATAACGACTATTTTGAAATTAAATAAAAATTTTTTTTATACGTTTTTTTTATTATTTCATATGGTTTTGGATAATTTTTGGACTACGGCTGTGTAATTATTTGTTTTACTGGTGGCAATACTGATTTACCTTTAAAGGAGGATTATCACCAGAGCGTATTGATCCCCGCAAAGATTCTCTTATAGTATTGCGTAATGATTGTAGGGTAGAGCGTCTTTTATCTCTGCTTAAGCTTCGTTCACTGCTTAGAGCAGCCTCCCGCTCTGCAAAATATGTCTTATCAGTTCTACTTGATCGAGTCTTTGAATCAACGGAATCTTCTTCTGGTACATCTTCTAAAGTAGTATTTTTCATTTGTATCTTATGCATCCTTTTCTCATTTTTATTTTCGGAATCAAAAGACACTTTATTAGGGTGTATATTTTGAGCTGGAATATCAGTTTGTTTAAAGGGAGTAGGTTCATCGGCGTCTTTCAAATGTTTACCAACATCGTCATCACCTTCTTCCACATCAATATCTGCCATAACTGATTCTTCTGCATCGTTTGCTAGTTTCTGAAACTCTTTATATTCATTTTCTATTTCTTTTTCATCAATGACTTTTGAAGACGTTGTCATTTGGAATGGTACATCAATATTTTCAGATTGATTTAAAGACTCAGATTTTTCGGAATTCGTTATGTTTGAAGTGGTATATTCGTCAGATTCACTACTGGGTTGGTGTAAACCACATTTTATTTCGATGCTTTTAATATCCATTTTCTTCACATAAAAGTTAAAAAGGTAATAAATACAATATTATTAAATTAATTTTTAAAATAAGGTGAAAAGAAATTGTACACTCAAAAAAAAAAAAAGTCAGTAATGTCAGCAACATTTTTGCTGGGAGGATCCTTGCAGAAAAATTGCTAACATCAGCAAAATATTTGCTAAATTTAGTAAAATGTTTGCTGATATTAGTAATTTTTCAGCAAAGATTCTCCCACCCAAAATTTTGCTGACTTCACAGACTTTTTATTTAGTTTAATTGCATGTTTATGACAAAATATATAATACTTATAATAACACTACTCAACAAACTTAAATTTTTTTCACAACCTTTCTTTGAAATACATATTTTTTAATAGACTTAGGTACGCTGAATTCAAATCTGTCCAAATTTTTTCTCACTTGCAGTTTTTGTAATATCGCGGTATTTTTATTACATCATTCACCTCATCTTTTTGAAATTAAGCAAATTCTTGAAATATATTTTAATAATATAAATCTACACAAAATTATCTTTCATTTGAATGTAGTAATGTCGGTGATAGTTTCAAGATATCAATAGACAATTTTGCATGTTTATTGTTATCCTTATAAATTGTATGTTTGCTAAAATAAAAATTAAATGTTATCACTATGCGTAAACTAAACATTCCACCAAATTCATGTTTGCATTAAAATTGTAAATCCATTGAAAATATCCTGAACTATTTAGAAAAGAAGAAAATGTTTTTATAAAACAAATGAAGATTCAGGCTCACACTGATAGAATTTTCCTTCATAGTATTAATGAAGAGATTTCATTAAAATCGATTCATTGGTTTAATGAAAAATTTCATTAACTAAATGAAAATTCATTAATATTGGTATTTTTTTCATTAACATTTTTTATGATTTTTTCATAATTTCATAAAAAAATTCATGAAATCAATGGAAAAATTTCAAATTTTTTTCAATAAAAAATGTTGACTTGTAAAAAGAAAAAAAAAATTTTTTTTTGTGCTATCATTTCGAAATAAAACAAAACTGAAAAATTTCATTTAAAACAGAACTAACCAAAACTTTGATATAAATAAATTTTTTTATTAAATTTGCCTAGAGCTAACAGTTTTTGACGAATTTGAATAGTTGGTCACTAAATTCCAGGAAACAGATTCTCTAAGAAAAACGATATAGTTCTGTTCAAAACGAGACCTAAATTATTATCGTTTTGATAATATATTTTTGTTTTAACATTTAACATTTTTATCTAATATGGTCGTAATTTAATCGTCGATCGTTCTACAGGATTCCAAGCCAGATCAATAAAAAATTATATATTTTGTACCGACATATAAGAAAATATGTCATCTTTTAACACAAGTTATAAAAAATGTAAAGAAAGGTTGAATAATTTTGTAAAAATAAAATAATAAAAACAGAATTAATTTAAAATTGGTTTTTTTAGTTCAGGTTTTAATATTTTAATGCCTGTTATATTAAAACGATTTTTTTCAATCATTAAAGTTCTTAATAAAAAAAAAAGTTACAATAATTAAAAAAATATTTCTTTTTTATGTATAAAAAAATTTTAATTTCAAAGTTTGTAATTTTTATGCTAAAATAATCATAAAAAGTGAAAATTATTAAATATCAATGAAAATATTTCGTACAAACTATGAATTTTATTCATTAAACACATGAAACTTTCATAACTATTAGGCTAGGATTAATGAAAAAAATTTCATATACTTTATGAAATTTTCATTGGGTTAATGAAAATATTCATTGAAATTTATTTAATGAAACACCTTTCATTGCCTCAATGAAACGTTTCTTTGGGGACTTTTTTATGAAAAAATTCATTGGACTAATGAAGGAATTCATTAATACTACGCACAAATTTCTATCAGTGCAGCTTACCTAGATCTGCTAAAAAATATGCATTACAAAGACGCGTTCTGCAAAAAGTTGCAAATTCTTCAGTAACTAGTAACATTTATTTGAAGCATGCGGGAAATTAATTACAATTTAAGTTCTTTACTAAATATATATTTTCAATAGATTTGCAAGTTTAAAACAAAGCTGCCAGTGCTGGCAAAGCTATGTACCACTAGTGGTACGAGGCGGCACGCAGGTTTTTTTAATTATTTAAAGAATGATAATCTTATTAAAAAACTATCCACAATTCTGTTTAAGTAATTACACTGTAAGTAAAATTTAAATTTTTGAAATGACACACCAAAGCCTCGGGACACGTAAACTTAATTTTAGGTCTTAGAATCCAGTGGTATACTTCGTTTTAACAGGTTAGGTCAAAATAAAAAGATATTTCAATTTTAAGTTTGCATTGACTCAAGCAATTTTTTGAATGTATTTTAAGTAAAAAATATCGAAATCTCTTTATTTGTTGTTTATATGTCGAAGCTCAAAGCTAACAAAGATGTCCGCCTTTTTTGAGACGATGCTTTCTAATGAAATTTAAAAATTCGAACCATATGACACTGAACTAACAGATGTCAGTATAAGTTGAAGGTAATTAACCTGGCGTTTCGAATTATATATAAATTAATTGTGTCCTAATAAAAATGGACGTTCATTATTGTTAGACTTAAGTTTAGTCAAATAAAAAATAAATAAAGTCATTTCAAAAAAGATGTTTATGTCTTAGTGGGCGTTGTGGTGTAATGGTTAGCGCGTTGGACTGTTAAACAGATAGTCCCGGGTTCTATTCCCGGTGACGACAACATCAATTTAGAAAAATAATATGTATGAGTTGTTTATCACTTATATGTATCGCTGCGCCCACCTTCGGTGTTCCCATAGCACTTAACCCCACCGAAGTAAAACAATGAATCAGGGCTATGAAACAAAAAGCTTCAATAAATTCGCCAACTCTACATCAGGTGGCGAGCAACCGCTATTCTAAGACTTATCATCTCGCGCAATTGCAGTGTTGCCATGTTTAGAGCCCTTTATCTTTCACCACCTTTCATCTCTCCACTATCCCCTTTTCAAAGAAAGCAACACATTAATTAATAGGAAGAATTTCCTGAGTGTTGCTTCTCTTCTCTTTTTTTTTTTTTTTTTTTTTTTTTAAAACTTTAAATTGAAATATCTTTTTAGCCTAATAAAACGGAGTATGCCTCTGAATTCTACTCCTCAAAATTAAGTTTACATATCTCCGGGTTTGGTTTGTCATTTTCACATACTCACTATCATAGTTAGAGTTATAAAGATTTATTATTGATACAAAATGTGTGCTTTAAACCGATTATGGGAAACTTTTGAAAGATTGTAAATCACCTTTTAAAATGATTGAAACAGTGTCAAAAACAACTCTTCTTTTTACAGAATTGCGATTAATAACCATAAAACGTATTTAAGAAATCAAGGTAGTACAAGTTATAAATATAAGATATACGAAAGTTTTTCGGAATATTGTTCAGCAAAAGTTTTTCTAACATTTAGTTGGTTCAAAATTAAAAAATCGTTGTTAAAAGTTAATAAAATTATTGCTGAATATTAGTAAACTGGAAAAAACTCAAAAAATTTGTAAAAAAAAGTTATACTTTAGTTAATTTATTTTCTTTAAAAACAATTAACAATAAGTTACAAAATATAAAAATGTTCATAATCCCATATTGACGACACGAATTAATTTAATATCTTTATCTTTCAACTACTTACATCAATGGTTGTCTAAGCGATGCCATATTTCTAGAAACGAAACAAAACGAAATAAAATAAAATATGAAATATACAACCCTCTTTTGCAATAAGCAAAAGGAATCATACAAAATTACGTAAGATGTGTTTCCTTGTCTGTCGCTTTTTTCTGTCTACCTGAATGTATATTGTTTGAAATTTGACCACACTACATTAATAGTTTTTTCAATCCGCGATTTTATGCATGCGATAGACATTGTTGGCGTCTTTTTGTTTTATTATGTATGAAAAACAGATTTGATTTTTTATATGTCTTACAAGAGTTGTACTTTTTAGTATAATTTTCCTCGTCTCTACTACATCTTGACATTCCGCGACATCTACTACATTCTGCGTAAATCTTTCAATCTGGTTGTCGTACATACTGTTAATATGCTTATCAAGACAATTTCTTAGCAAAATAAATAAGTAAAGCATTAGTCCAAAACAGTTAAGTGCTGAATAGGTATAACTAAAATTTTTAGCTGAAAATATAATTTCAGCAAAAAATGTACTGAAAAATAGTATACTTGATTTACAAGGCGTTGTTCTAAACTTTTCTACTAAATAATTTTTTTGAGTGTAGAATCCAACGTGTATGTGTGTGGAATGACGGGAAAATATTTTTTATTTAAGAAAGGTCGATAAAAAAATGTTTATAATTAAAGAATAAATATCGATCTATGTATATCAAATGAGATCTGATCTTGTATTTGAGATGTAACTTTTTTTTGATCGAGTACCCAGATGTTGTTACTAATTCCCATGTTATGTATTAAAATTTTTATAATTTTCTAAAGAAGCCCACAAGTGTTAGCTTAGGTCTGAAATAATTAATGATATTCAAAAATTTCACACGTGAATGATTGTGAAATGTGATTGACGCAGCCCATGTCTGGTTATTCCACATTTTGTTGGACTTTTAATGGTAAAAATATTATAAAAACTATAAAATTTATGATCCAAACAAATTGTGGAACTTTGATTCTTGTAAAACGATATTTAGATTTTTTTTAACCAAATGTTTGTAAAAAATATTTAGGAACATTTTTACCATTTCCATTTTAAAGAAATATATAACTTTTTTAATTTATTTTTTTAAATAAAATGAAGATTTTTGAAAATATTCAAGAAAATGTCGCGTGCCACCGAAAATCCGCTTGCGTACCACTACTGGCACGCACACCATAGGTTTGTGATATCAAATTTGTTTCTTTTGTTAATAATATTAAGATTTCAAAATGGTCCTTTTTTTGTTTCCACCCTTTGCTTCAGTAACAAAGTTTAGTAACGTCATAATTCTTGTTAGGAAAATACCCTAGCCACGTGTTTGATTGCTAAGACGACAACAATAGAGCAAAATTGATGGTTTAATAGGTTTTTTGTTTAAGCTCAGCCTATTCTGGAAGCTCTAGCTTTTCTAAAACTTCTGGTTCTGCTGAGTTCTTTTGTCAGATCGAAATAAATGCATCACCCTGGCTAAAATAATTTATTTGCATTATTTTTGTAAATATACGGAGGTTGAAAGCTCTTAATTAAAAAATAAAAAAAGCTTAATAACCCATTGAAACGGGAATCTTTAACTTTGGTTGCTGTTACTTTTTAAAAATTCAAATGTTTTGGGAATAAAAAATGCTTGCTCAACATCACATTCAGGAAAATACAATCGGCACAGTGTTGGTTATGCGTTGACAGAGCATGGGATTAACAATCTTGACTGTAATGTTCTGCTACCCGATTGATAACAGTGACCAGCAGTTGGTTAAAGCGAACTTGCTTCCGTTGCATAACGTTGGTAGTTAAAAAAAATTGTTGATTTTAAAATAGTTTAAATTAAATAAATTTTAAGAAATATGTATTATACAACACATTTAAAAAACATCAACACAATTCGTTTTTAGTCATCATACATACACTCAAAAAAATAAGTTAGTACAAAAGTTAGTAAAACGTCTTGTAAATCAGGTATACTATTTTTTAGCAATTTGTTTTGCTAAAATCGTGTTTTCAGCTAAAATTATTGTTATACTTATTCAGCACTTAACTGTTTTATACTAATGCTTTACTAATATACTAATGTTTTACTAATTAATTTTGCTAAAAAAAATTGTGCTGATAAGCACATTAATAGTGTGGACGACAACCAGATTGAAAGATATACGCAGAATGAAGCATATGTCGCGTCATGTCAAGATGTAGTAGAGAAGAGGAAAATGATACTAAAAAGTACAACTCTAATAAGACATATAAAAAAATCAACCATGGACGACTTTTGTATCTGTTTTTCATACAAGGCTTTTTATTTCTAATCTACTAAGTGTTAGCAAAACTTTTGCTGAATTTACTAATTTTGTTGCTAAAAATCAGCTCGCTGACTTTCAGCAAAAGATTTTGCTGACATTAGCAATTTTTTTGCTAGCACCCTCCTGACTAAAATTTTGCTGACTCAGCAAATTTTTTTTCTGACTTTACAAACTTTTTTTTGAGTGTACAGTGGGGAGCACTTGTGAGTACATGTAAGTATTTTTTACACCTAAAGATTCAGGTCCAAAAATTTTTGACACTAGAACTAAATTATGCTTTTCTAAAGGTATAAGGTACGCTGAATCCAAATCTGACCTTAGATTCACTCTCCGACATCAGGCGTTCGAGCTATATTATCGAGAAAAGTGTATTTTTTGATCAAAATGCTCCGATTTTCCACATTCCTGGGAATGTATTTTCGTAATACTTGTAACGGCAACTGAACACACTATTATTACCATTTTTTTGAGTTTTTCAATTTTTAAAATATCTTATTTCCTTATGACATTATTGTAAATTGAGGTTGTAACAGCAATTTTAAAGTCCCGCAATGCTAAATTTTAAATAATTCAAATTTATTATCAAGTTCAACCGACGATAATGTCGTAAGGAAATAAGTTATCATAAAAATTGAAAAACTGAAAAAAATGGTAAGAGTAGTGTGTTCAGTTGCCGTTACAAGTATTATGAAAAAATCGGAACGTGAAAAATCGTAGCATTTTGATTAAAACATACACTTTTTTCGTTAATCTAGCTCGAACGCCTGATGTCGGAGAGTGAATCTAAGACCAGATTTGGATTCAGCGTACCTTGTACCTTTAGAAAATTATAATTTAGTTCTAGTGTCAAACATTTTCGACCTGAATCTTTAGGTGTAAAAGTACTTACATGTACTCACAAGTGCTCCCCACTGTATGTTAAAAAATTGGTTGTAATATTGGTAAATAATTTTTGCGGATGGGACTGGCATAACACATGCTTTGCCACCAAAATAGTGTTTTCCTTGTACAATATTAATTTTACCTTTGGTAATTTTTAACACTGTGGATTTTACAAAAATAACAGTGGTTTGCCAGTACTATTTTTGGTATGGTTGGCAATTTCTACCTGTGATGTTTTCCTTCGATTGTAACTTACATCAGATGCTTTTAGAGATTGGTCGACATTTTCATCTTCTTCGGAAGCAATTAACTTATCAACATCGATAGCAGATTTATTGGCTGAATTATTATCTGCTCTTAAATCTTTAATAGTTCAGTATTAGTTAGATCTTGAAACATTGAACTAGAATCATCTCTTGTTATATCAGTTAATTCAAAGGTTTTAACTCCGTTCTTTTGGCTGACCTAAAATTGGACATTGTTTAATCATTATATAATGTAGATTATAGAGTTGGGCATTTCGTCCATGAACTAGTTCATTTTTAACCAATCGGTTTTGATTTTTGAACAAATTAGTGCTATGAAAATTGGAGATTGAACAGTTGACTTGTTCATATAAAGAACTAGTTTAAAAATTCAAATGAACTAAATGACCTGAACTATGTGACCCGAAATGCCAAACACTAATGTAGTAGTATGTACAGTGAAGGTCGGTTATAAAAAACTAGCAGGGACCGGACAATTTAGTTCCTTTTAAGCATCCTAACCCTCTAATCGACAAACCCAGCTATAGGCGGGGTATATTAAAAAGACCACTATTGTGCCAAATAACTGTTTTATAATTAGCAGGGACACATACTTCATGCACTAAAAAGTGTGTATTTAAGTTAAGATTAGCACGTGAGCAGAATTTTGCGTGATTCATGTGAATCAGGAGTGAGTGTGAGCGAAACATAATTTTAATTACGGGAACGTGAGTGAGTGAGTAGAAAAAAAATCTTTGTGAGTGAGTGGTAAAATTTTACCAACATTTTTTTTACTTTAGTAAATGTTTTCTTTAGTTGTTTTTAACATTAAATATACAGTGCCACTTCGATTGACGCAACCCTCGATAAATGCAACTCCTCGATTATTGCAACTAGTAAATTGTTTGCGTTGTTGACTCAGTTATCGCAACTTTTCAAAAAAAAAAATCTCAGTTATCGCTACTTTTCTCCCCAAAATTATTAGATTATCTGTTTTATTTACATATTATTTTATGAAGTTGCTATTGAATGTTACTGCCGTCTAAACTATTACGTCTGAAATTAGTTTGGATTTACCGCTTTCCTAGAATCTGAAATATGCGTGTTGTACTTTTTTTTTACATACATTGTACTCAGTTGAAAGAATCTGTTATTTTTAATAAAATTAATGAATTTATTTTTTCAAATAAATGATTTAAATGTGTGATAAAATTTAAATTTTCAATTTAAACTATAAAAAGAAGTGCGGCCTAAAAAATTGTGACTCAGTTATCGCAACAACATCAGTTTTCGCAACGGCCGAAGTTTCTATTAGTTGCGTTAAGCGAGGTTGAACTGTATATTAATATTTAAAACACTAAAAAAATGTCGAAATAACATATTCATAGCAAATTTGAGTCAAACATTCACAATTTACCTTAATTTTCAAGCATAATTTTTTTTCGGCCAGATTTTATTTCGTGAATTTGCGTGATTAACTTGAATCACGCGTGAGAAAATCTGAATATACTCACGTTAGTGTGAGTCCAATTTCACTCACGTGTCTATCTCTA